>CM033714.1:30109687-30709687 GCA_019671005.1 Hibiscus mutabilis
ATTTTATTGAATATTTGTAATTAAATTCAAGCCTAGACATTCCCCTATTTGTTTTAACTCATTTAGGATCACATTGAATGTAAGGAAAGAGTTTGATGCCCAAGTAATAACATTATTCCCTTTCCAAGAATGTTAAGCATAAGAAGGGAATATGCTTTTAGGGTTTTGGGATTTTTAGGTTTTTAGGGTTTCTTGAAGCCTATAAATAGGCTTTGTTCCATTCACATTCACATCCAAAACCACACAATATTCATCTTTTGTAACACATTGAGTTCAAGAGCAATACTAGTTATAGTAATTTTTGGAGGTATTTTACCCAAACATTGCTTCTCTATATTTTTCTTTATTTTTTCCCTTTGTTACTTGGTTTCGAATAAGGAAGAGAAAGGGTAAGGGTTATTGTTAAGTGAAGCTCGTGAAGGATCCATCATTGCCGAGGGACGGAGGCGGCACCACCACCGGAGGAGGGGCAGTAGCGGTGGCCCGCTAGCGGCGCACAGTGGTCGGCGTCCAACAGTAGCGGTGATGTCGTATGGTTCGCAGTTCGAATCATACCCCACGTTAACAAGATCGCGCTTTGGTCCAACTGTTTACAACCTCTTTACTCTAATCTTTTTTATTTTTAATTTGGTTCTTAAATTCTTATTTCGTGCATTTTAATTCATTGTTTGATTCGTTTATATTTACTGTGTTCCTTAATTTATTCATCTTTATGCACTTTAACTTAATAAATTAGGGTAAATAGGTTTTATTAATAATATGTGTTTAATTTAATGAAAACTTACCAAATAACTTAAAATAAATACTCTTTAACTTAGTTTCCTTAATCAATAGCTTATATTTCTTTTGTGAATAATTTACCAATAATAAAATTTAACACCTAGGCTTAGATTCTTAAAATAATGTAATTTTCAATAATAGATATCTTAAATATTTTCCACCTCACCTTAATTTTAGATAATTAAATAACATCCTTAGGTAAACTTTCTTGAAAAGGTAAATAATCTATTAATTGTAAATAGTAATAAATAAAAACTAACTTGGTAATCCATTTTAAAAAAAGGTAAATAATTCTTTCTCCTTAATTGTAAATAAAACTCCTTTAGGTAATTTTAGAAAAAGTAAATATATTTTCTTTAAATGTAAATAATTAAATAAAACCTTTTAGGATTAGTTTTTTTGACTCATGCTTTTAAAAAATATAATAATTAACTTTGAAAATTAAACCACCCATAAAAGTCAAAAAGAACATAAAACATCATTTAAAAAAGATCTTTCTTTGCATCATGAAAACGAGGTGTATTTTCAATTAGGGTTAATTCGGTCTTCCCCTAGCCGTTGTGGAAACGGTCGAGACTCCTATGCAAAAGTGCATTATCGAATTTTAAGGATTAATACCTTAACCTCTTTGCGTCTAAATTGATTCGGATTTTCTCAATTGTGGGCGAGTTCAAGCCAATTCTAGAACTTTGTGGATTTTTGTATTAACCTTTGCCAGGTTATAAGGAAAATATTAGTGATCAAGTAAGCATCGTTCTACGGGCGTGATGAGGGTGCTAATCCTTCCCCACACGTAACCGTGCCCCCGAACCCTTGAGATTTCGTAATCTCTAGTTTATTTTTAGGTTTTCGGTCTGCCTAATATAATAAAAAGGGATCGGTGGCGACTCCGTTGTTACAGCTTGGCAACTCCGCTAGGGACTGTTTAAGAGGGCACAACTTTTACTTGATCACGAGTTATTTTCCTTAGTAATCCGTTGCATTTTTTGTGTGCATTTTTCTTGGTGCTTTAAAACTGTTTGCATCAGAACATAAGCCTTGTACCCCGGGCTTTATCAAACTTAAGTGGAAGAAAATAGCTATGCCTTCGTGAGTAACCCTCCGTATAGGCTAATGAAAGTCTTCCGAGATCCAGAGTACTTATGCTTTCGTGAGTAACCCTCTGCATGAGCATAACGGAAATGCATCCCCTCGAACCGTGTTCGATCTACAAGTCTGTGATGAGCAGGGATCGAACGTCGCATCCACCTTGGAGTAGGGGATAGAGATGGTTCGAGAACCTTTTCTAGATCCAAACCCTCATAAATGTATGTTTTAGTAAGCCCACCCCATTAAACCATGTGAAGCCATAGGTTTTATTTCCTTTACTGTTGTGATTTATTGTTTTACTTTCTGTATCTTACCCTTGTGTTTTATTTCATTATTTATACATACTAACATTTTTTTGAATTTTGAGAGCATACATCACATTGCATCCAGTTGGTATTCCGAGACACTATTCAGTCAAAGATTATGAGTATTCGAGTCACATTATCCAGCTCTGGAGTCCTTCGCTCGAATATTGATGTCCAAAGTGAGCCCACAAAGTTTTAGCGCCGATACAGAGATAGCATGCAGAAAGAGACCACTATAGATATGCCAAAACAAGTACACATGGGATTGCCTCATAATCATTTGTCTATATTGATCACCGTATGGGAAAGCCTGGAAGCCCAAGATCGAGCCGTATTCACCAAAAGGTATAGAGATATAGCCCTTCTGCTTGGGGTAGAGATAGACGAGCCCATGATGCTAGCAGCTGCCAAATTTTGGGACCCGACTTATCGCTGAGAAGACATAACCCCCACCATTGAAGAGCGCATGGTCTTGTGGAGCTAGAGAAACCTGATAAAATATACTGAAAGGAGAAAAACTCGGGTTATTGAAAGAAATTTACCAAGCTTGTCGGTCTAGATTTTGAAATAGATGCCCATGTTGATGAGAATAATAAAAGCCCTTGCTTCACGTGGGAATTTATCTACGCCCAGATTATGAAAGACATAAAGCACGAAAGAGTCCTTGATTTTCTTGCCTTGGCTATCTATACCTTAGTCATCTTCCCTAAAGTCTCAAGGCATATGGAGATAACCCTAGTAGACTTGCTAGCTCAGAAGAACGTAAAACTTTTCCCAGTAATTTTGGCGAAAACCTTCAGGTCCCTAAATATTTTGCTGAACTCAAGGAAGAGGTAGCCTCGCGCAATGCTCACGGCTCATTTACTTTTGTTGCGGAGTCATTTCTAGGATGATGAGAAGATAAGCAAGCACCCAACATCTAGAGATTTGTTCATGATCAGAAAAGCTACCAGAAAGCGATGGCAACAAAACATAAAGCAAGAACAGTAGATGACCTTCTATCGAAACCTTTCCGATAATGACGTCACCTGAAGAGCCCCCTTAACGTGCAAGTGCCGATTCTATACAAGTACAGAAAGATGGAATGAGTTCTTCTCATAGGACTATGGGGAGCTACAAGCTATACCCTTTACTTCGTACAATGCCAGTATGGGTCTCGACATTTTATTCCTGTTACTCAAGGGCTGCGAGAAGAGGAGTTCTCCTACACAAAATACAATTCCACAAAGTGAGCCATGGAGTTGGCTAGTGGGTAGAAACGAACATACCGAATGAAAGTGGCCCTATTTGCTAGTGTTGTGCTCAAGTATACTAGTTGGAGAAGGCAAAGAGTCGACAATATAGGTGTTCCGATCTTGGCGAGTGCATTGGGTAATCCTTAGCTCGACATTTTTTTAGGTGGGGCGGAGTGACCGAACTTGAAGGCAAGCTCCTCATGAAACAAATCCAGAGGGATGGTTATCAGAAGAAGGTGAAAACCTTGCTGTCAAACCAAGAGCTCCACCTAAAAAATGTGCAGGAACTGGCCCAAGAAAAAACTACTTGAAAACTCGAGGGGCATGTGCTAGTAGCTCCAAGGGCTCGATGAAAGAAAAGGTACAGCTCGAGGAAATGATGAAAGAACTGAAAGTTTGGAAACGTGAGGCCTGAAAGCAAAAAGAGAAGGCATATCAACTTGCCGAAGAAAAGTAGCATTTAGAAGAGCAATATTTGGAGGTACGTCATAACCTCAGAAAATACCGTGATCAGAACCAAGAATTTCAAGAGAAACTGAAAGAAGAAAAGGCAAAGGAGTCGGGGCCGAACTACTCCACTATGGTGTTGAGGATTTGAAGAGCAAGCACATAAAGACCATATATGTACTCTTATTAATGAAAAGATTCAGTAGACCGACACAAAACGGGTTGTAGATGTTGAGTGCTTGGGTCGACAGCTTTATACTAATTATTTGAGGTGTCAAATCTGGAAGGCAGTTTCCAAGGCTCGTGAAATGAAAAATCAAGCAAGAAATCTGAGGTTGAGATTCCTTCAAGTCAAGGAAGACACACAACAATTGTTAGACTTCCTAGATGAGGTAGTCAACTAGTACTAGTAGGTTAGCCAGTTTTTTCGATCGTGTTCAGAGAGAGGCTACGCCATTTGGAAAGTTTAAGAAATTGGCACCATTCGCATCAAGAAAAGAGATCAGAATGATGTCTTTTTACACAAACTTCATGATCAATGAAACATGCTTTCGAAATATCAACAATCTTGCATCAATACATCACGCACATCATCATTTCCATTTGCATAACATCGAGAGCAATTATGGAAAGATCCGTGGACTAAGTCAAGTAGAAAAACTATGGTACTCGCGCACGAACCAGAATCATGGCCATTGAAGATAAAGAAAGATTTGAGAGATGAAATTGCACAAGCTCAGCAACACACTGCGCCCAGATAATAGCTATGGCGAGTAAGGCTGTTGACACCAAACTCAGAGTAGCTTATTTTCACTCAAAGGGCCATCAAAGGGAATATTTCAAATCCATATTCTGGTGGAGTCTAGAATTTGAAGTTTTCAATCCAGACGAAGGGTCTGAGCCTAGTACCTGGCCTGATAATTCCTCCAAAACTCAAGGCCCTAGAACTTGAGAAGTACGACAAACAAAATTAATTGTGGTGTAAGCCCTAATAACGTTGATATTATTCGAAGATGTTAAAGGTGGAGATGAGCTTTTCTATGAATATTCCCATGCAAACAATTGAAAATGTTGTACAAACAGGAATTTGAGAACTCACGCTGAAGGTACTTCGCCAATCTTTCTTCCACGAAAATCAGAACAATTAGAAAAGGTATGATGAGATGTAGATGTTTTTATTCGAGTCATTCAAGTAGGTCTTCCGATCAAAATTTATGTTTCAACTACAACGTTAGCTCAGCCTGGTCTGTAGTTGTTTGCCAATCAGAATGCTGGAGACCCACACTCCCTAGATCAAGGCTAGAAAAGCGCTTAAGAATTAGGCCTACCAACCATGAGTACAAGATCATTGGATTGATTGAGCAGAACAAAAATGAGAATAAAAAAAACAAAGACAGTGGAGATGACCATCTATGACCACACCATACATCTGGTGATTTGCTATGTAAGACAAAGTGCCCGGTTGATTTATGCTCTTGGTCATCCTGGCAACGTTGTACGAAAGCTCTAACCACCTCGCAAACAACATTCTTGGTTGAAAATTCAAGGCAGAAGCCATAGAAAAGAATGAATGCATAATGGGACCATACATGTAGTCATCCAGGTTGAAGGATATGTCCTACAAAGTCAAGGGCGAGTAACAAAGTAGATTCCATTCCAAGGAATGGCGTTGGAATTTCAACAACAAGAAACTGGTGATGTCAGCTAGAATTAGAAGATAGGCCATTGCTAACTTTTCTACTTCAAGGTCTGATGTAGTAGATGCTTCCCACCTATCACCAAAGTTGACGTCTATGACCCAAGCTCACTAAAGCTCATTTGTTCGTTGCCTGGTGAAAAAAATTTATCTCTGCAAAATTTTCCGAATTTGGTATAGCGACTCAAAATGTAGCACCAATTGAAGTGAATGGTCAACCCCTTTGGAAATGAATGCCAAGATCCATAGCTCAAATTTGATGTTGACCATTGAGAGATAAATACCTATGGATCCATTGAAGGAATGCAAGAACAGGAGGATTGCTACAAGAGCATTGAGGTGGCTAGATATATGAAGCTACAACTCTCCACCCATACAAAATAAGTGCAATCAAAACTTCAAAGTTCCCGACTTCAACAAGACTAAAGAGAATATAAGAAGATCATTGAGAAGGTGGGATTGATAGGACCGTCTGCCCCTCAGCACACTTGATCATGTGCTACCAAAGATGAGAAGTTGCTCATCTACTGTCTATTGGAGTCTGCTATCTGATGGCATACCTAACTGAGTCGAGTTAATCTAAGGACATAGGAGGATTCATCAAGAGCTTCTTCTAAAAAGGTTAAGAAGATGACCAACATGGTCCCAAATCAGATTTTGATGTACGGTGTGGACTAGAGATCTAACAAGGATTTCTGTCAGTATACGATGGTAATACAAGATAGTTCTATAATAGCCACCTTTGTCAGAAAGTGAGATTTCTCCGATGCCATTGAGGGAGCCATACAGACATGGCTATGAATACAGACATCCATCAGGAATTCAAGACTTAATAAGCAAGACCAACACATCAACAATGAGACCTTGATGAGAGAACTAGCCCCTTAGTGGAATTCAAAAGAAAATGGAGCAAGTAGAGGAGTTTCCTACTGTTTCTAGGACAATTGCGAAGTCATACTCAGAACCAATCATTTTTCTTTTGCCCACAAGCATTAGGGATCTTTTGTAAGGGCAGCTATGTTATTTTACTTGTTTAAAAGATGCATTTTTTTTCATTTTCTCAAGTGGCAAACTTTTTTCTTTCTTCTTTTCATTCATAAGTTATTCATTATATTTATATTCTACATTTTTTGCGGCCCCTATTATTGATAGCATGAATGATTCTTGAATCTAATCCCGCGATAGAGGTGAAACAAAATGTGCTCAAGATTAATGGGAAAGACCCCAAATACAAATTTCGAGAGAATTTTCCTCTAAAACATTGTTTTTTAAGGTCTTTGGATTAAGTGATAACTATAAAACATCTACCAACTGAGGACAACTTTTCTTCAATGATATCCATATATGAGAGGAGATTTTGCATTCCTTCATTTCCTTTCGCAAAAAAAGAAAAAGTATCCCTTGTTGTCCTTTTTAAGCCTGATATTTTTTACTTCCGATTGAACCCTAACCAAGGATCACTCCCCACACTAGAGGGAAAAAGCGATGAAAGGTGACTGGTTCTGACCATGCTATGAAGATAACAAGAATGAGTGCAAGAAACAACATGAGCAAAACAACGTGCAAATCATGATGGGTATCCAAAAAAAGGAAGAAAAAGAAAAAAAGTGTAGAAGAAAATATTGAAAATATACCCATTGGAGGAAGTGCCAAGTTGAAAAGTACAAGTTTTCAAGAAAGCATTGCATGAACCATGTGTCAGTTTAAGATTCACAAGGCAAAAAAAAGAGTTGAACTCTAAGGTGAAGACCCAAAAATGGGCAGTCTAGAGCGATCTATGAAGGAAAAAGAAAAGAGAAAGCAATACAAAGCAGAGACTTCATCAAGAAGAATTGATCATTGATTTATTCACCCTAAAACACTTATTTGGGCATATACATCCATTTTTTTGTAACCATGAACCTTAGCCACATTACAAGCCTTGAAAGACCATTTCGATCATATAAGGATATCTGAGAAGAGAAGTTTGTTTTCAGAACACTTTCCCCCTAATTGAGTTCACCTTTTTCCAAGGAATTCAAAACTTCTTATGTTTGTTTGAGATTAGAAAAGAGTGAAAATGAATTTGAGGGAGTGGTGAGTCAAAGAGAGCCACCTAAATGGGTAAAAATTAGGAACGCTATCCGGTCGATGGGCTCATGAATCATTCATGCTATGAATTCGGGGGCAACTGACTTTATTTCTTGATTTTACCTTTTCCATGTTTGCCATGAATTTTTTTAATTTCCTTTAAATTCTCATGAATTCTCACCTCAAGCTTTCATCTTGTTCACAAGCATCTTAGAAGTATATTAACATAGATTCATGAAAAAAACAAAGATTTATTGGTATGACTTCCAATTGTAGGGATCCAGAAGTAAATGTTCACACTCGATGGCATTGAAGATAGTTGAGCCCAAGGTCAAATGGGGCATTACCTCACATAAGGGGCACTAGTGTTAGAAGAAAAGCTCATGCTTGAAAGATCTCAGAAATGCAAGAGCAGGGCAGTGGTTCCCTCCATGAGCAAGCCATGATAAAAATGTCCAGCCAAATTGGAAAGGTCAGAAGGAGTTCCTCCCATAGCCTTTAGTAGTGGGGCACCGTTACCCATGGAACGACAAGATGAGTTCACATACAAACAAACAATATGAAGGCAACTTGAGCAATGCAGAGCTCAGAAGGTTCAAAGTTTAGGGGCATTTGCCTAAATTAAGGATTCCTTAGTCATTCGAAGAGATTTAAGAGAGGAAAAAGCCTTGTAGCAAAAATGCTCATGCAAAGAACTCAAAAAAACATTCACAATAATACTTGAAGAATTGCTACCAATTAGAAGCACAAGATTACCAAATTGATTTTGGAAGAACAAACCCCATTTCTCGTCATCCTTGGAAGAAGTACATCATTTTTTATTCAAAGTCTATCCGTTCAGGCTCATAGAGAATGGAAACCCTTATTTTTGAGAAAAATGCCCTATCCGTTCAGGCTCATGGAGAATGGAATTTTATCAATTCAGTGCCTGCAGGGGCCAGAGCCACACTTTCTAGGGAAAAATTACTTGAACATTAAGGTGGAAATAAGCTTTGCTGCAAAGATTCCCCAGCAAGAAGTTCAAAGGTGGTCATAAGAAGCTTTGAAGAGCTAGAAGACTACCCAACTCATTAGGAGTATAAGATTACTGGATTAAGTCAACAAATATGGATGAAGCATGCGACTTATTTAAAGAATTGTTCATTGTTGCTTCGGAATGATACAATAATTATTCTATTTGTTTTTGCCACTTCAAAGAAACCGATCTATTCACCAATTGAAGTCATTACCACTTCAGAATGATACAACAATTATTCGATTTGTTTTTACCGCTCCGGAGAAACAGATCCTTTCCTCAATTGAAGTAATTGCCGCCTCGGAATGATACAACAGTTATTTGATTTGTTTCTACCTTTCCGGAGAAACATATCCTTTAAAGTCATTGCTGCTCCAGAATGATTTAGCAATTTCAATTTGTTTCTGTCGCTCTAAAAAAACATGTCCTTTGAATTCATTGTCGCTTTGGAATGATACAACAGTTTGTTTCTGCCGCTTCGGAGAAATTGATTCTTTCTTCGATTGAAGTCATTACCGCTTCAGAATGATACAACAGTTTGTTTCTGCCGCTTTGAGAAACTGATCCTTTCACCAATTGAAGTCATTGCCGTTTCGGAATGATACAACAGTTTGTTTCTACCGCTTCGAAGAAACTAATCCTTTTACCGATTGAAGTCATTGCCACCTCGGAATGATACAATGGTTATTCGATTTGTTTCTGTCGCTTCGTAGAAACAGGTCCTCCCACTAATTAAAGTCATTTGTTTCTACCGCTCCAGAGAAACAAGTATTTTCACCGATTTATTCGATGTTGCTTCAGGGAAATAGGTTAATTGAAGAATTACCTCGTCCTTTGCCACTTCGGAAAGACAATTTTATAGTACCCAGTTTGTTTTTGTCGCTCTAGAGAAATGAGCCGAGCTCAACCCACTTGGCCAGATAAAATCAGTGCATTTTGTTCTTTGCCCTATTTCTGTTTCACCAGAATGCGCAAAGAGGGGCGGCTGTAGTCACCAATTTTATCCGGCACTTTTAAATTTTATGCTTATAAATATATTAGAGTCTATATATATATTAAAGTCTATTAAAAATAAAAAAGAGTCCATGTACATGAATAAAGGCCTAATTGGCCCATTTTTATTTCATTTATATTACTTTTGTTAATGTATTTTAGTTTTTCTTGTAGACCACACAAGATCCTAATCAAGTCAGATATAGGAAGATTACAAGAGATCCTGCTCGACATATATGAAAAGTCAAACTATGTGCAAGGATTCCTCACTGCGGACTTATGACAAATTTCGATAGGATCCAAGTGTTTTCGGGTCAATGTGTCTTCTTACGTATTGACCGTCTTTCAGTTACCTTTCTAACGCATCTTGAAACGCCTCAATCGGACGTTCGGAGCTCAAGATATGCTTGTTTTACTGAAGACAGTGCATGCAGAAAACTGTATACGGGTTCAATACGGAAATTTGATTTTATTACAATTTTTCAATTATTTTATTGAATATTTTTAATTAAATTCAAGCCTAGACATTTCCCTATTTGTTTTAACTCATTTAGGATCATATTGAATGTAAGGAAAGAGTTTGATGCCCAAGTAATAACATTATTCCCTTTCCAAGAATGTTGAGCATAAGAAGGGAATATGCTTTTAGGGTTTTGGGATTTTTAGGTTTTTAGGGTTTCTTGAAGCCTATAAATAGGCTTCATTCCATTCACATTCACATCCACAACCACACAACATTCGTCCTTTGTAACACATTGAGTTCAAGAGCAATACAAGTTATAATGATTTTTGGAGGTATTTTACCCAAACATTGCTTCTCTATATTTTTCTTTATTTTTTCCCTTTGTTACTTGGTTTCGAATAAGGAAGAGAAAGGGTACGGGTTATCGTTAAGTGAAGCTCATGAAGGATCCATCATTGCTGAGGGACGGAGGCGGCACCACCACCAGAGGAGGGGCAGTAGCGACGGCCCGCTATCGGTGCATAGTGGTTGGCGTCCAACAGTAGCGGTGATGTCGTATGGTTTGCAGTTCAACTCATACCCCACGTTAACAAGATCGCGCTTTGGTCCAACTGTTTGCAATCTCTTTACTCTAATCTTTTTTAATTTTTAATTTGGTTCTTAAATTCTTATTTCGTGCATTTTAATTCATTGTTTGATTCGTTTATATTTACTGTATTCCTTAATTTATTCATCTTTATGCACTTTAACTTAATAAATTAGGGTAAATAGGTTTTATTAATAATATGTGTTTTATTTAATGAAAACTTACCAAATAACTTAAAATAAATACTCTTTGGCTTAGTTTCCCTAATCAATAGCTTATATTTCTTTTGTGAATAATTTACAATAATAAAATTTAACACCTAGGCTCAGATTCCTAAAATAATGTAATTTTCAATAATAGATAAATTAAATATTTTCCACCTCACCTTAATTTTAGATAATTAAATAACATCCTTAGGTAAACTTTCTTGAAAAGGTAAATAATCTAGTAATTGTAAATAGTAATAAATAAAAACTAATTTGGTAATTCATTTTAGAAAAAAGTAAATAATTCTTTCTCCTTAATTGTAAATAAAACTCTTTTAGGTAATTTTTAGAAAAGTAAATATATTTTCTTTAAATGTAAATAATTAAATAAAACCTTTTAGGATTAGTTTTTTTAACACATGCTTTTAAAAAATATAATAATTAACTTTGAAAATTAAACCACCCATAAAAGTCAAAAAGAACATAAGACACCATTTAAAAATGATCTTTCTTTGCATCATGAAAACGAGGTGTATTTTCAATTAGGGTTAATTCGGTATTCCCCTAGCCGTTGTGGGAGCGGTCGAGACTTCTATGCGAAAGTGCATTATCGAATTTTAAGGATTAATACCTTAACCCCTTTGCGTCTAAATTGATTCGGATTTTCTCAGCTGTGAGCGAGTTCGAGCCAATTCTAGAACTTTGTGGATTTTTGTATTAACCTTTGCATACACGCATCCAGATTATAAGAAAAAATATTAGTGATCAAGTAAGCGTCGTTCTACGGGCGTGATAGAGGTGCTAATCATTTCCCACACGTAATCGTGCCCCCGAACCCTTGAGATTTCGTAATCTCTGGTTTATTTTTAGGTTTTCGGTCTGCCTAATATAATAAAAAGGGACCGATTGCGACTTCGTTGTTAGAGAGGGTGACCTTCAAGCTTTGCTATATATATTCCATGTTGAGTAGCAGAACTGGGGCAGAAGTTGCGCAACTGTTAATGAAAATGGAAGCGGGAAGGGAAACCGAAAATGTTATACGTGTTAAGTTTATAACTGAAAATTTTATAATTCAAAAAAATCAAATATTTTTAAGGTGTCCAAACCTAGAAATCAGTTCTGATACGTTTATAGCAAACACTGCAACATATGACATTTAATAAGTATCGAAACTTAATAACAAACATATAATGGAACTGTTTGTTCTTAAATTTTAAGTTGATCATTAATTGTACTAGTACCGAATATTGGTTGCATGATATAGAAATCTTCTTCTTTCGTTAGAAGTGTTTTTAATTAGGATTATAAAAAATTTAGGGGTGCGATTACTTTGTTTCTTTTATTTCGTGGGAATGTAAGATTAAATGTTTGGTTGAGAGAATATAAGATTACTTACAGTTACAGTTCATAGAACTACCCCTAAATTGTCATTGTGATATATTTTCTTTTGACGAAGTCAAACTGTCAAATAGTAATTTAAAAATAATTGCTTGAAGATTCATATCATATACTTACCTTGTAACGAATGTACTTCTAAATTAAAGCAGGAATGAAATGATAAAATGAATGGTTATATTTTGATACGCAAGATGTGTAAAGAATGTACAAAATTCATCTATAAAAATAAAAACCAAAATCCCAAACCCTAGCATCCTAAAACCTAAACCTTAATCCCTAAACTCAAAATTATGACCATAAACCATAAATTCTACACCGTACACACTTGACCCCTAAACTCCAAAGCCTAATCATAAAACCTAAAATTGAAATACTTGTGTAAAATAAAGTATACACAAGCTTGTGTATCAAAGTATTTTCCTTAAAGGAATGAGAAATTGTAAAATTCTACAACGTGTGATGAACATCGTTGAACACCACTAGCGCTGAACATAATTAAATTGCTTAATGAAGATTAAAAATTTGAAGAAGTAAACATATAATTAATAAGTTTTTTAAAAAAATAATTAAATTATTTTCCTTATATATAATAAATTTTAATCTTTTTTTAATAATTGAATCAAATACGAAATGTAGTCAATTTAAAAAAACACTAACTTTTTCCTTTGGCATTCCAGACGCTGCAGTCATTAGACATACTTCACCGGTGAGATTGTCGCGGCGCGACGCCGTCATTGCATGATCGCCGCTGGAGCTGGGTCGCCGTCAACGGTTGATATTTGATCCAATTATTTTAAAAAAGCGTACATTGACTACGGTTTGGTTATTAGAAACAAATTAAAATATACAAAGGTTTTCCTTGTATACAAATATGTCAATTTGTCAAATTTATTTTCTTGTATAAAAAACTAACTCAAAGGTTTTCCTTGTATACAAATATGTGATGCGTCTAATTTATTTTCTTACCTAAATTGTATAGAAAATTTACAAACGCATGAATTTGTTATTGTATTTAAATATTAAAATTCTTGTTTAATATGTGTAAACCATTTTAATATTAAACAAATATTTAATAAATACAATATAGGTCATTTACACTTGTAAAATATCAACTGTTTCTTGTGTGAGGCAATGTAAAATGAAAGCAAGATAAAGAAATTACATAAATTAAAAACTGTAAATCGCCCATAGTACCCAAGGTTCCAACTATAGCTATGATTACAAGTATTCCAAGACATGCAACAGTTGTAATTCATTCCTCAACTATTTGGGTTGTATCCCTTTAGTTCCTCCACTTCGAATGGGATAAGTCCCGGGACTTCATCAATAATGGTATCCCCCACCCATTGTTCCACTCCCACCTTTGTACATAGTGTTGTGATCATGTTAGGAAAGATTATATCATACGGTTCACTCATCGATGCAACTCTTTCGACGATGGCAGCATGAATCAGCCACGTCGGGTATAAGTTACGTCCCTTGATGAAGGATTCCAATAAAAACATCCTGGGGAGAGAAAAAAAATTTCGATATCATTTTGTTAAAAGCCGACTATTGATGATATGGGCCCAAAATTTTGAATCTAGTACAAGTTGTCGCCATTGCACCATTCTGTGATGGCCTTCTCAAGTCCATGTAGTTCTTGGAACACAAAGGTCATGTAGGATAGAGGAGTATGTCCGGTCCGCGTCAAGGGCCATGAAAGTGGTGTGGGCTTCCTGGTTGTCTAAGAATTCATATTAATTTCCAATTGCGTCAACAGAGAAATCCACAAATTTCCCCTAACCTATACCAGTTTCTCTTCATCGTGACCGATGTGGGTGTAAAATTCTTGTACCAAGAGAAATTGATATCTTCTGGCTGCTGAATAAATTTATCCCACAGCTACTTGTGAATAACATCCAGCACATCTTCAAAGAAGTGTAGAATATACGTAGGGGTAAATTCTAACCCTTCTTCTTCAATAATCTGTTGTTGGCGTAACAGTTCATATCTTTGCTAGAATGAGCTAGAGAGGAGACGACAGATCTTTGGTGTGGCAACAGGTTTGTTGGGGTCAGATGCAGTAGAGAAAGAGTTAGAGGTCGAAGCTTTGTGGGCCATCATACGCAGTTGAAGAAAAAGCAACGGAGGAAGTTGAGACCTTTGTATAAAAATTGAAATTAAATAATCAGATATTTACTCCTCCTTTGTTTGGCAATAATGGGATAGAAAGGCTAAGGAGAAGTGAATCAGTATTGGGGGTATTAATGAGCCTTTAAGCATTAATGGGGAAACGGTGTGTTAACATCTATGGTTGTTACTGTCATGGGAAAGTAGAATTGGCAGAAGTATGAGAAAGATGGGTTAGTGACTTTAGATTCCTTCTTGCTAGCGCGTTCAGGTAGGAGTGTAACAAAAATATGTTGGCAACCATTAATTTATCTCATAAACCCTAAAATTTCAACCCTAAACTATAAACCATTAAACCAAAACCCTATACATTAACCCCTTATCTGATGGCGTTATCGATTATTGCCTTTTAATAACTGCCACTAAAATTATAAACCTTAAACCATACAAATTAATTGATCTCATAAACTACTAACCCTGAACTACACCTTACACCCTAACCCATTAGTAGTAAGCCATAAATCATACACCATAAACCTTAAAGCCCTAAAGTACACCATAATCCTTAAACCACTAACAATAAGATCTGCAGCTTAATCTAAAAACCATGTACGCATAAAACATTCATCTCATAACAAATAACCCTAAATTATAACATGGGAGTTAGTCTTACCGAATTTGGTTTTGTTTCCGTACAGGGTAAAAACTCAAATGAACTGAAATGGACAAAACATTAAGCTTTATTAATATATTTTTGGGTAAGAATGAAATATAGAAACTAACATGAACACAAATATGACCATATTAAAATTAGGGTTTAAATTTGATACACAGGCTGTGAAGAATAAATTTTACAGAAGCCTTCTTATTTATACTATAAATCAAAATTAAACCTCAACCCTAAAAAAACCCTAAACTCAAATCCTTAAAGCCTAAAATATTACATTTGTTACTAACAATTTTAGCTTCAATTTTGTTTTATAAGTATATAGAAACACATATGCATTGGTTCGAAACTAATAACATTTAGTGATTGCCACCCTAAACATGTCTTTCCAGTTCTATCATGAAAAGAACACGTAAAAAATTAATTTGGCAGGTTCAATTAAAAAGTAAATTAAATTGTTGGTTTGATGAAATACTTTGAAAAGACGCACATTCACAAGAAATTACACGTCTTTTCAATGTCTGTTTCGAATCTCTATAACATGTTCTGATACGTCAGTAGCAGCTAGGTCTTTTCCGTTGATGCGTCGGGCATAATAGCATTCAGATAAATCTTATGTTCGTGCCGAAACCAATGTGGATATTTTGAAACCCAACATACCAATTGAAAAATAGAAATTTACTTTTAAGTTTATTGGTCTATTCCTCATGAACATGGTTCTTAAACTGGTTTGCACGTACCGAAACATGTAAAAATATAAAATATTATGTTCATATTATAAATAGGAGTATTTTGAGTCATTAGCTTCATACCCTAATCATCGAATCTGGTGTATTATTTCATTCCTAGTTTTCGTCTCTACACCGTTATGTACTGCTATTCAGAGACTATTATTTTTATAGACCCGAGTGGAGTTCTGATTGTTTGTTTAGGTTGTTCGGGTTGACGAACAATAGTATTTGAAAAGCGATGAACACCAACGGACAAAGTATTTGGAAAACCTTACTCCTAAGATATTCCAATACTATTGTTTGTTGGTGTTTGGAACTACGTCGGGACGCAGCGATTGCAGATCGGATTGTTGAACCTGTGAATGTGGTGGACACTTTTTGTTTTATACATACATACATACATACATACATATATACGTACATACATATGTACATACATATATATATACGTACATATATACGTACATACATACATACGTACATACATACATACGTACGTACATACATACATACATACATACGTATATATATACATACGTACGTCTATAGATATATACATACGTACGTACATACATACATACATATGTACGTACATACGTACATACATACATACATACATATATACGTACATATATACATATATACTACGTACGTACGTACATATATATGTACATACATACATACCTACGTACATACGTACATAAGTACATACTTACGTACATATGTACCTACGTACATACCTATGTACATGCCTACGTATATACCTACGTACATACATACGTACATACCTGCGTACCTACGTACATACCTACGTACATACATACATACCTACGTACATACGTACATACGTACATACCTACATACATACGTACATACCTACGTTTCTACGTACATATGTATATACCTACGTATATACCTACGTACATACTTACGTACATACGTACATACCTACGTACATACATACCTACGTACATACATATATACATACATACATACATACATACGTATGTACATACATACATACATACATATATACATGCATACATATGTACATACATACGTACGTACATATATACACACATACATACATGCATACATACATACATATATATGTACATACATACATGTATGTATATACATACGTACATACATATATATATGTACGTACATACATATGTACATATATACATACATACATACATACATACATATATACGTATATATATAAGTACATACATACATACATACATATATATATACATATTCAAGAAATGAGTTCCAGTTTAATATGGTGAACCAGTTCTAATTTTCTTTGCATTGGAAAACTTTCCACAACTGTAAAGGACTATACGCAGAAAATGTCTTCGCAGTAAAAGGATGTGTTGTGAACATTGGCACGCAGTTTCAAACATTCCATTTTATACCTAAAATGTAACATGTATTTGTAATGATTTCAGTTTAAGTTTTCCTTTACTTAGAGACGCTACTCGTACAAATTGCACCTTCAACTTTTCATTTTCCACTTTATGTTCATTAATTATGTTTATAAGTTAGGTCAGTTTAAACCTAAAAGGTGAAATTTATGACTAATGTTCATGTTCCACTTTATGTTCAGGCAAAAAAATGTTAGAGTCTGTATTAGTTAATTAACGGGATAATTCAGATTCGGATGTTCATGTTCCACTTTATGTTCAGGCAAAAAATAGTTCTTCCCTATTTATAATTAATACTTCTTTATTACACCAACTTATTTATAAACAATATTTTCTTCCTTAATTGAGCAATTGAAGTTACCAAAAATAAAGTTTATTTCATATTCACATTTCCAAATTTAATAACACAACATCATTTAACAAAGTAAACAAAACCTGTATTTAAAATTTCAATATTTTTTATAAAAAAAACTTTTTATTTCATAGTCATATTTCCAAAAAAAAATCATATCCATAGTTCCAAATTTATTCCACAATTTTTTTATAAAAACTAGTACTCCTTTATTACACCAATGTCAAGATTATTGTGTGGTGGATTTGAATACTTGCATGATAAATACAATAAATATAAAACTAGTACTCCTCCATTTCACAAACTGTATTTTTAGTAATCCGACGAGTACCGAACGTTCGCTATAAAGTATCAAAATTTTCTTCGCAAGCATGAAATATAACATTGTATCCTAACGTTTTCATATTCATTTCCCGTTTAAACGTATCGAAACCAACATGTATAGGTTCGAACTTATTAACAAATTAAGGTTATCATCGCCCTAAACTGTCTTCTCAAGTGTATACTTTCAAACGCGTCATAAATATAATTTAACTGCTCGGGAATGTTTCTTTACAGTAGGTTTTAGACTTAAAATATCAACTAAAATCATCACATTGATGGCTGATCAGTCTTGCATGTAGTTTCGAAACTTGACGACAATTTTAAAATATAATCAACCTTTACATTGCAGAAGTGGCCAATACATAAACATTAAAAAATTAATATTAAAAACAGATGTGGCCAATGCATTTCGACCCATAATCTTCCTCACATAGTTTGCAAAGCGATGGGATTGTTCCTGTAAATCAGAGCAACACCTTTACATTCCGAGTGAGGGTCGTCTGGGTTTGGAACACGCAGCAACCCAGTATACGCACAAGATTCTCTACAACTCTGACAGCAAGGCTTCGGTTTTCATAGAGGAAGTCCAACCTAATTGTGCAAGCTCCAGTGAAGTTGGGATGGAATAAGTCCCCCTCAAATTTTAAATCAACCTACATAAACAGATAACAATAATCTTTGAAATGCTTCAGCATAAAAAATGAACAACATATAAAAACAATCTTAGGAGGATAATTATATTACATTGGGAGGATTCATAGGGTAATCAGGTGGGAAGAAAATGCTAACTTCAAAATTATGCCCTTCATAAGGGTTGCCTTCAGGTGCAGCTATTTTAAATCTATAATGATACGGAGAGTTGTTGAGATCTGCCATCACTAAAACATAATCATGGTAACTATAAAGTGCATGAAAACAAAATTTTTGCATAAATGACAATGTAACAGTGGGATATTTACCAAAAAGCAGATAAGGGGCTACAAATGAATTCTCCAAGGCATCATGATGGAACTCCCTTCGAATACGTGCATGCGAACCCTTGTTGATCTCTCAAACTAGATGAAGAAATAAGATGAAAATGGTGATTTCCAACACAAAATGTGGGTATTTATAGGGAAGAACGTGTTGAGCCATGATTTATTATGGAAGTTGTCGTTTCGTTTGCTAGTATCGACATAGCGTCAACTTCGTTCGAAACTCTTGAGCTTCCAACCTAAACTATTACCTTTTCTTCACATATTTTTACTTTTACTGTAATTAGTATCGAACTTGTATTAATGAATTATGTAACCGATGTTAAGAACTTTTTTACATACATTTATGAATTTCAAAATATGCGTGGTCTCAATAAGCAAGCTTCATTTCACTATCAGTTTTGAATTTTAGTTACCCATTTCGATACGAAACCAGCAAATAAGTATTTTCGATTGTAGCATACGACATAACAATGTCTTTTCAGTTTAATTGCCCGATGATTTCAATTTAAGTTCAATTTCAGCTTCCTACCCGAAACTGTCTTCTTGATTATAATAGCCCCAACTGGCAACTACAAAGATCCTAATTAAATACCCTTAGAATACCTAACTATAAATTCTAACTTTCAGCATAAAAGAAAACCTCAAGGTCCCTCTGTCCGCTAAATTTGTGAAGAAGAAGGAACAAACAAAAGTGGGTAGATAGAATATGTCTCTATAGCAAACGAAATTCTAACCTGCAGCTATAGAAATCCAGACGTGTTGAAGACATCCTAGTCAGATAACAATCTGGGAAGAAGATTTTTTGGGTGTTCTAACCATGGAAAAAGATTTCAAAAATCATGTAATCTTTTCCAGTGGTATGAACCACCTATGAGTCCGCTTACACGGGTACTTATTCTTGGACTTTTAAGGAAAATTCGAGCCAATGATAGAGGAAGAATAAACGAAAGGATTGCTTGGGTTCTTACTTTGATAGGTTTTGTTAATTGGTTTGGTCATGGATAGAAGATAAGGTTGCACTTCAAGAATTGTTTTAGAAGGTCTCACTTTGAGGTTACACGCATTGTTGTCTTGCCTTTAAAATGTTATTTACCTCGCAGAAAGTGTCATTTTTATACAATATGATATAATATCGAACTTATCACGTCAATCCTCAAATGCAACATGATTTCCTAACGATTTTACTTTAACTTTTTCTTTACAAATTTGCATACCGCCATCCATAGTTTTGAACCTATTTCTAAATTTTTGCTTTCGACCATAAAAACATTAAAATTAATAATAATATTAAATGTTAAATGTGGGTGGAGGGTTCGAAACTATTGTACAAAAAAAGTTCACTTCTATATGGAGATGTACAACAAAAAATTTCACAAAAAATGGGGACGCTGCCAGATCTGCACAAACCAAGATCGACCACTCACATTTTGAACATCTACACATTCCTGCATTAGATCACCTCCATTAATTACGAATGATCTTAGTTAGTTCTCACTAACATTTCTTAAAACTTAAACTTATCGTCTGTCAAGATGGAACCGATGATTATTTCTCACAAAAGTTGTCCTAGGGTTATGAATCGATGCAGAATATGCTGTCAATCCAAGCGAAAATGGTGACCAAGTCGTAGAACTCATATTATAACTTTAGCAAAACCCAATTTTGTTAGTCCATAATAGAAATCAATACTATGATTGCATATCAAATTAATATGATATAATTGTGAAAATATAATGGTTTACAAATGAACCTAACGTATTCCTGTATGATTTTGCGCAAATACTGACGTCGAGTAATACTTCTCGGATGTTGTGATTTCTTTCCCAAGTCATTTCCTTGTATCAATTTCTTATGTTCTTCCACATCACGGCGCAGTGCAAACATGTTCGTTTTTGCTTTACATATACATAGCTGGTATAGATGCATTATGTCACATTCTCTAAGTCCCTATACTTGGAAATAAGTAAATATGCTAGTAAAAATAGTGTACAATCTTAAACATTCAACGTTTGATTATAAATGAAATAGGATTGATAATCATTCACTTACGATATGCAGCAGATCACTGATTTGGGTACCTGCCCATATGTTTTTCATCCATACAATGACGAGCATACCATTATCCTATCTATCAAGTTTGATGTGGTTCTAGTCATTTAATTACAAATTTCATGATAACAATAAAGAAATATGGAAAGTTGAATACCGCCATTCTTCCTTTACTTTAGGAGGTTTAAATTTTAGCTTCTCAAATGCCATCTTTGGTTTGCCAAAAATAGTAACAAAGTCCTCATGCTTAGCAAATTCTACAAAAATGCGTACCTAAACACTAATGAACACATAGTAAAAAGTTCATTCATAGACATTAATAACATACAATGCTACCATGGTAACATTGCAAATGGATGTGTTTTCACTATTTCCCCAACTACTTCCTCCCTACATTGCCTCTCATTAGTACTCGGTAGGCTATATAGCATCCAAACTTCCCCGTGTGCCATATAAAAGACACATAAGTATCAATCCGATAAATCATTCATGGGGATGAATACCTATAAAATATTTTATCGTCAACAAATTAAAATTTACCTTATCCTCAAACAAATTAACAACTATATCCTTTAACAAATTTCTACTTACAATATCAGAGCCAATAATGTTCCCATAATACATCATTGTACCAACATAAAACTCTGCAAACGATGACGTTGTGACATTTTTTAGTCGTTCCTGAGTATGAAACAATTAATAATGTTTGTTATTTAGGATCGAAAATAATTTATCAACAAAGACATATGGCATAAACACTGTATAAGATGGTGACAAAAAACATACATCAAGATAACAAGGCATAAAGGCCCGACATTTAATTTTTTCCATCGCCTCCGTACGAGCCTCACACATGGACACCATATCAATAATCTTGTCAATTTACAAAACAATAATGACCACTTAGAAAAATAGGTTCCAAATGTTTCATATAATTTCAAGCCATACGCGCTATTTATTACACTAACCATATTGTCGAGATGTTGACTGGGTCGGAACGTATCAATTTCTCTAATAGTGCAATAAATGTTGTCGAATTTAATTACCACATAGCTGCATACAAACATTGTATTATGTCTTTCATTTTACATTTCACAATATGAAAACGTAAATTTTTAGAGTTAAAGGCTTACTCTTGCGCCAAGGGGGTATTCCATAAATAATCACAGTAGGCCCGTTCTCCATCATGAAGCCCATCAGGTAGTACAACATACGGAATTTGTATTGACTCATTGCCAACCTTTCAAAACAAATAAAGGTATGATGGTAACAACAACAATCATAAATTATGTCAACAAAAATAATAAAATCATAACCATTGAGGTACAACATTTAATTCGACGGCCTTCATTTCCAAAACTGTATAATTTCCAATGTTCAATGCATGGAAACAGCCATTTGTTATTATTGAAGTACATGGTACACACAACCAACAGTTACCATTGAGAATGGTAATTACACGGAATAATTATTCCAAATTAACTTCCCAAACTTTATGCAATTGCATGGTTATCCTTTGACAGTCTATGGGATTTTCGACTAACGTGGTGGATATGTGGCAGATCCTACAATGGAAAATTGCACTAGTCAAGACAAGAACAAGATGAAAATGCTCTTAATAAAGTTAGCTTTTACCTTATTCTTCATCCGCGCTGGACAGTCAAAGTTTCTATCTAAATCTAAGCAACGCTTAGCTCCACTTTCGGGTATTTTGAATTTGGAAGACGGAGTAACATTTTCTACTGTACAGCTCTGGCTGTAATATCTTTGAGGTGACGTCTCCATTAACTTACAGGAAATAACCCTATTCAATTCATTCACAATATAGACCCTATCAACCTCCATATTTCTTGACATCTACTGCAAAGTAGCTTTCATTTCGTACAAAAAGGCTTTGACATCGTCATGAACACCGTTTATTTTCAATTCAACATCGTTAATTTTGACATCACTAATATTCACCTTCTCTACCAAGCTCTGCTTCAAGCAGGTTATGTCGGCTCGTACTGTTGGAGTATGCCCAAAGACCAATCATAAGATGATTGTAAGAGACATATTTTATCATGTTTATTAATTTAAAGTCATTATTATTATTTCAGTCATTATTCTTTGCATATATAAATAAGCTGAATTATAATAAAGTCCTTAAAATAATATGGTTATTCTTGAATGTCCTTAGTCGAGTATTATTGTAAGCAAGGACAACAATAATATATTAAGACTAATATGTAGTTCATTGATGATAAAGTATTGTCATTGACATAGAGATGTCAAAATCAATACATAAGCATGTGTTAGAGAACGACATACTAGACTAATCCGCTATGAGTATGTTTCTTGGATTATTATGTGACAGACACAATATTGCTCATAATGATAACTACGTGATGATCCTCAGACTTGAGATCATCATTGTTTCAACATCGTGAGTGACATAATTTGATATAGTCAAACGTGTATCATAACTGATTGTACTATAAAGACTGATATTGGATATGTCACAATATATGTAGTATGATATGGTTGATCAAGATAGGATTTGTCCCTCTTACATAATAGGAGTAATATCGTAGGCCACTTGGTTGAGTGAGACTAGAAATGCATGGCCATGCTCAAATAAATTGATATGAGATATCATAGTTATTCGTTATTATAGTCTACTCAAGATATCAAGAAATATTAGATGGACTATACAATTGTGACTATTCCATGACTTGTGTCTGATCTAGATATAAGGACAAAAAGATGTAATACATGAAGAGAGCTAATCACGAAAAGGTTATGTCAAACCATGACTTCTTGTAACTTAGGTAGCAATGATGTATTGCTAGATGACACTCATTGTTTGTAATATTCTAGATATTACTGCTAACGTTACACGAACCTACAAGGGTTACACCCTATGATTGAAACGAACAAATATCGACTACATAACATTTGTGCAAACTTGTTGTACACGAAATTAGTTAGAACAAAATTATTATAATTATTGTAATTATATAGATAATTTTGTTTATATATTTTAATACTAGATAATTATTGTAATTATCAAATACTATTAAAAT
The DNA here is from genome assembly GCA_019671005.1 of Hibiscus mutabilis. NCBI lineage: Eukaryota > Viridiplantae > Streptophyta > Magnoliopsida > Malvales > Malvaceae > Hibiscus > Hibiscus mutabilis. The sequence goes on from CM033714.1 coordinate 30,133,681, forward strand.
ATATAAATCCTCAAAGAAACCTAATTAAAGTAGAATTAGATTCTACTTATTTAATTATATTCGGTTAAATATATTGTATATTTGATGAATTCGAATTTAATTAGGATTAGGGTTTTGAATGCTATATAAAAGTATAAGGTCTAGCAGCCAAGATCATGCCAAAAGCAAAAAAAAACTCTCTAACAGTTAGAGAAGTGAAATATTCTTTGTTTTGTTCGGGTGGATTGTGACGACTAGGATTCGATATCGTGCTGAAGGAATTGGATTTTCTTACGTCACTGAAGTTTTCAGATTTAATAGAGGTAATGTTTCATTTCTTTTCACCCAGGATTCGTTCCTCGTACATGGATCACTGGTGGAATTCACCAGATAATTTTTTTGCTGCGCCATAGGGTGTATCGGCGTTTCCCTACACGCACTTCTGCGACATCTTTAGAAAGCATACTCAATTTCTTACGAAATATCCTATCATCTACCTCATCATACTGTCCAATTTCTCCTCACTTTTATTTTCTTCTCAATTCCCGTATTGACAACCTCGTTTAGCCCATTCACCGCGGACATTATTTGCTCCTCACCTTTATTTTGCTTCTCATTTCCCCTATTTACAGCATATTTTACCCATTCCACCTCAAAAATTATTTGCTGAAGCATCTCTGACATTATCTCCCTCGTTGCATCACCATCATTGCATCCCACAACATCATACTCCGCGAAAGTAACCTTGCAAATTAAATAAATATTAAAGATTCACCTTCCACATATAAATGACTCATAACGTATTACCTTACGTCTCTTCAAAGTTTTCCTGCCTTTGTGTGCTTCCATAACTTCCGCAGCTTCCCTAACTTTAGGTGTTTCAAATGTTTCAGGTAATGGATGCTTCCATGCAATAATCTTCAAAGTGCAAAAAAAATAACCACGATTGCAATTTGACATACTAGATGAATAATAAACTAGTAGATACCTTTGGTATATTCAAATATTGATCTCTTTATGCAGGCATAAACAGACGCGCCCTTTGACTCCACCTAATAAAGAATGCGAGCCTCACCACCAGTAGAAGATGCACTGGCTATGCTATCAAATCCAGACCAATAATCATAAAGTCGAACCTGAATTCTATATCATTCACAACACAACATTAATATGAAAAAGTTCACTTCCACTAATTTCTCATAACTAATGCTAATTTAACTTTACCTCTAAGATTGCAATACATCCTTTTAGGTAAATGTGTTTTCCTGGCTTTTGTAAATAGCTTATTGCCTAAATAAGCATATCGTAAATATACTTGGCCCAATTCACTTTACCCTATAAGCAATCGTTGCACAACAACTTCAACATATCTACACATGGTCGTATCTCAACAGTAAGACACAGAAACACTCCAATAATGTACAGCAACGCCCTTGCTTTCAAAGCATCCCCTTCAAAACCACCAGACACTATATCTTGCTTGATTTCTACAAAAGTTAAAAATGTGTTGAGGTTATAGTTTGCATCGAGTTCTCTACAATTCGCACTTGACAGCACTTCATGAACATCAACACCCTCACTCTTCAGGCCCAATATAGCTTCTACATCTTCAACTGATAGAGTTATGTTGTATCCTTCAAACTCAATAACACTCATTCCATCATCAAAACATTCCATCAATTCCTCACATAGGTCTCGGCGTAGAATGCATGATTTTATAAAAACTAATAACCCAAAACCAATTTCACCAAGAATAGGATCAATCTTCATCATCTTTAATTCTTTTATGAAATCATACAATTTCTTCTGACTACACCTTATTTCAAAAGATTTCTGTAGACAATGGATAAGTTCCTACGTCAATTTTACAGTATCAAACAAAGAATTTCTTTATAATGCTATTCCCGATTACGTTCTTCAACTGTCTTGATTTATACTATTTGTATGACGCCTTCTCCTTCTCAGATTCATCAATGTAAGGTTGTTTGTCTTTTTCGCATTTTCTCCCATTTCTTGCCTAACTCTTTCCTAACCTACGAATGACAAATTCAAATGAGTTTAACAATTTACACATCATAATCCATTGAAACCTACCTCAGTAGTCACTTTTTCCTCTCTTTGCTTCATCCTTATACACTCACCTTTACTATACTATAAAACATGAATAAAAAGCTATACATTAAATCATTCATTCTGCATTTTAATTCAATAAGAACACGTAAATATCAACTTATAAAACTTCATGAAAGGAGAACATTAGCAACTTCATTATTAGCAAATTCATTACCAACTTTATCATTACCATCTTCATCAGAACTTTCTTTAGCAACTTCATCAGAACCTTCTTTAGCAACTTCATCAGAACCTTCTTTAACAACTTCATCATTACCATCTTTATCACCAACTTTACCAATTCCATCAACAACTTCGTCAAAAACGGGAGTCAGATTTGTAGTGGTCATCCTAAGAATTAAATCTTCACATGAATAAGTGCAGAAACAAACCAACTCGATCATAAATAAACCCATCTTCATTACATACAAATCTAACCTTTTTTTGTTCAAACCGATAGAAATGATATCATTTTCAAAAAAACACCACAATCCGAACATAATATTCAGTTTAAACAGATTTCCTCCAACAATAAATGCAATTCAATCCCAACATTTCGAAACACAAACCTTATATTTCAAGTACTTCACAAATAAACAGACCTTAGGTTTTTTCTTGTTACCTTCGCGATGGAGACAATTGCATAGGTTCAGTTGCAGACCTAAATTAAGGTTTTGATCCTTTATTGTAATCACTAATTTTGTCTGGGGTATTAACCTATTGTTAAAATTTTGTAATAAAAAGGGCTTTGTTTAATTTTAACTGATCTATGCTATACATGTACATGATTATCTTTAAAAACCCAAAAAAATTTAAACTACTAGTGCTAACTTTAATTAAATATTTATATACCTATCATATTTTTGTTATAGTATATTATTGTTCATTTAAAAAAACCCCAAAATATTATTAGTGTTTTATGTTATGTTTTTTGTGTATTATTTTATTACTATATCCTTTATATATAGTATGGTTATCATTAGTGCCTATTAGCGATATATATATATATATATGTTGTTAGTTCTCTTTTACCTATTATCGTTTATAATAGTATTATTAGTTTATATTGTTAAAATAAAAATAAAATAAAAATAAAAAATATAAGTACTAAGATAGTTTAAATTAAAAGCCTAATGTTAAATAGAAACCCAACTTGCATAAATAAATCAGCCCATATATATTATAAAGTCCATTTACAAAAAAATCTTTAAAACCAAAAAAAACAATATACATAATATTACACTCAGCCCATTTAGGGCCCTAAATGATCAAAACCCTAATGCTTCTCTTCCTCTTGCAGAAGCCACCAGCCTCCCTTGCTGGTCCCCAGTCGACAACACCTTGGTGCACACCCTCATCCCCTACGCACCACAACAGCTGGTGCCAGTTTTTCCCTCATCAACAAGGATCGAGCCTCAGCCACATATGCCAAGCTGTTTTGGTCCCCTCACCACCAGCCAAGTCACAAGAAAACAAGAGACAATGTCAGATCAAAATCCACAAAATCAGAGGCATGTGAATACATCCAAATTTCATAGAGGCAACCAATTGATGTTTTTCATTTCCTTTTATATGTACAAATTCGATGTAGTTCGGTTCTATATAAGAAAAACCCTAATCAATTGTAAAAGGCAGATTCAAGAATCAATAGAGAAACGCACTTCAAATTTTTTCCTCTATTTTTATTCTTTCGAATCAAAAGAGCAAAGCAAGGGGGTTTATCAAGGAAATAAACCAAAAAAACTCATGGGTTTTGGTTTTTTTTTCTAGTTCGAATCAAAAGGGAAAAGGAAATGGGGAAAAGCTTACAATCGGTGGTGACGAGTTCCAGTGACCAGAGCCTTCGTCAGTGAATCCCAATAGTGAGAAGAAGCGACTTGGTGTGGGGCATAACATATCTCGGGTTTATTACAATCCAACGGCGGAGCACGTAGATTGGCGGTGAGGGAGTCGAAGTATTCAAAGGCCCTCTCATCCCTATATTTTGACGTATTTTCTAGCGACCAGAGTCTCATCTCGACAATCCCAACGGTGGAGGTGTTCCATTCGATGAGAGGAACAGTATATCTGGGATTCACCATGATCTGACGGTGGACGGTGGCGAATTGTACCTCCTGGATCGCGTGGGTTCACCTCAATTTTTAGGCATTTGTGGCCGTTTTAGGAGAAATCCTTTCGGATTGAGGGAAAGAGGGGGTCGAGAGCTTCGAAGCGGTGGTATTGGTCAGTCGGAAAGCTCGTCGGAGTGACGGCAGCGAGCGGGTGAGACGGCTAGGGTTTTTCTTTTAGAGGGTAGGTTTCTTTTGTTTTAAGGGGGATAATATTGGTTTAAGGAAGAAAGGGGAAATAAACTCCATTATCTGTCACCTGCGTGGGTCGGGTGACCCGTCTTGGATCCACTCCAACGACCCGCTCCCATAGAAGCCCATAACCGTTCTCAACCCAATATTATTGGGCTTGGTATTTTCTACTCCTTAATACCACTTTTTGATCCTTATTCAATTGATATTGGGCCATCCATTTCTTATTATTTATTTGTATGCTTACATACGATTATATTATAACATTTGTCACGTATGTTACATTAGATTATAATTTTTAGTTTATATAATGTGGTTGTTTGATATAATGTAAGATACGTAAATGTGATATATTGATATAGTAAGATATATGGTTGTGGTATATGTATATATTATATAGTATACGAATAGTTTATATATAATATATGATTTTTATATAACCTATGGTTTCCTTTATAATACATATAATATATAGTTTTACATAATATAATATATATATAGTTCTTTATATATACCATACATAACATGTAGTTTTTATATAAAATATAATATATAGTTTTATATAACCTATAGTTTTTTATATAATATATAAAATACGTTTTTGAATATAATATAGTTTTATATAATATATATAATATATGGTTTTCCTTGTAACATATAGTTTCACATAATATACATAATATATAGTTCTTATATAATATATAGTTTTTATTATATAGTATATGATTTTTGTGTAATATGTGTTTTCTTTATAATATATATAATATATGGTGTATATAACATATAGTTTTAAAATATATATATAATATATAGTTTATATATATATAATATAAGTTCTTTTTTTCATATAATACATATCATATAAGGTTTTTATAATGTACATAATACATAGGTTTTTAGAATATATAATATAGTGTTATATATATATAATGTTTTTTAGTATAGAATATATAGTAAATGTATTTATATTTGTTTGTTTGGGATTAGGGTTAGCTTTAGGTTAGTGGGCCTCGGGCTTTGGGCTTAGTTTAAAATCGTGTGCTCATCTCATAGGGGCACGATCTTGAAATTAATTAGATTAATTTAGGATTAGTTTAAAGCCTTAGTTAGATTGAGGTTTGAATGAGTTTACTGAATTTAAATTTATCCTTGGATTATTGGGATAAATGTTAAATTCATTAAACTAATTGAACACTTCTTTAATTACTTCTAAGATAAAATGAATGTGGGGATTAGATTGATATTTGAGCTAAAACCATGATTAATTAAAGTGATTTGTTTTAAATAGTATCCTAGGCTTATTGGAATACTAGTTTAAAACCGATCAAATTAATTGTCATATCACAAGATAACTTATAATTTATCAGGGTTCTCTAGCCTTTTTAGGATTAATTAATTTAGGGTTAATACTAGATTCACCTAGTTATCAATTAGAAGATTAATTGAATTCTCATAATTTGGGCCTTTTAGGTTAGGACCTTTGGTGGGCTTTTGTGTGTTTATCTTTAAGCCTTTACTTGCCATCCATTTTATTTGTCATCATTTGACCCATTTGGTTTACATGTTAATTAATTTAAATCATAAAAAGGGGGTATTCATTAATTTTGACATTTGCGTTGTAACAGTCCGAGCTTAAAGGATGTTAACCAAATATTTGAATTAATCCTTACCGACTCAAGGTATAATTAAAACTTCACAAAGTCATTACATCATTCTTTAACTGCTTGCACCATGCATAAAGGTGATGTGCGAGATTCGAACCATAAACTAACACGGCAATCAGACTTATATGATGTCGGTTTAGTCTATGGTTCGATGTATCATCAACCTTATTAATTAAATGTCCAATTAAATTGGACCCACCAATTTGATAAAGCTCGTTCAATTAAGGTTAATTTTCAATTAAGTACACTTAATTGAATTCAATTTAAATTTCAACAATTTCCATCCATTTAAAAGCAACAAATATTTTGGTACCGATTTTCGGGCATGATGGGGGTGCTAATCCTTCCCCACACATAAACAACTCCTGGACCCTTTCAAAATGAATCTCTGGTTTCTCATGGTGTTCGGCCTACCTTACCTAAGTGACTGATGGCGACTCCAAGTTTTTTTTATTATTTTTAAAAGATTACGATTTTTCAAAAAAAATCCCTTTAAACTAAGATTTTAAAAGTGATTTATGGGATAATTCGTATCGACGGATTTTCTAAAAGAAAACCACGCTTATATTTTAAAAATAAAAGGAAAAACGTCGTTATAGCATAGTGACTCTGTTGGGGACATAATTTGTTTTTACAAAACAAAATGAGTGTTAGGCCAAGAAAATATTTGTTATTTTTAATGATGGAAAATTGTTGGAATTTTAATCGACTCTAGTGAGGTTGATCATTTCTTAAAAATATAACTACGATTGTACGGGCTTTGATAATTGGTGGTCTTCGAATTAATTTTTCATTTAATTTCTATGGAATCACCGACATGTGTTACATCATGATCATCAAGCTCTATACCCGAGCTCCATCCCTTAAGTGAGAGTGAAACGCCACATACCCACATGAGTATCCCTCCATGAGTCGATAATTCACTTCTGAAATTCACGCCTTTTGATACGTGGGCAGCCCTCTGCGTCACTAGGTCGTGCTTTCCCTCAAATCGAAACCAATTCGCAAGCTTGTAATGGTTCAGAATTGGGGTTCTTGTTGCCTTAGTAGGTAATAAGATAGGTTCGGGTACCCTTGTATTAGAACCGAACCCATGCGTGAGAATCTAAGAAGCCCAGCTCATTAGAGCCATGCGTATGACCTTAGAGAACTAGAATTCATGTGGTTAAGGTTCTTTCTTTATGTGCTTGCCATTCATTTAATTGTTCGCGCTTATCTTTTCTCATTTTTGAATTTATTGCTTATCTTGTGACTGACATGCTTCTGTTTGTTTTCTACTCATTTCCTTTTAACCTTTTTGTTTTGCATATTTTATCATATCATAAAGAGCACATAGAGTTGGAAATAGTCTGAAATTAAAGGCTAGATTAATGGGAGATTTAGTTCGTAACAATGATGCAAAGAATCATGATGTAAAAATGTGGTCGGAAGGAGAACAACTACACGATGAGGACAGTTTTTTTCCAAAAATGAGCATGGTAACATCACATATTCGCTAGATGTTCCGATCAACCAATCACTACTTCAAGCATTGGTAGGGTTTTGGAACTCCGCCTATGGTTGTTTCACAATTGACGACTTTGAATTGACCATGATAATTGAGGAGTCTCAAGCCCTTGCAAGAAGATCAACAAGAACTATGCCGAACAAGAATAAAGCTTTTCGAGGCAAGCTCAGAAATATCCCGAGCACTTTACCATCAAGTACCAACTTAGAACAAGAAAGAATATTTCAAGTGGGAAGGAATTCTGGCCTTAACTTCGGCATACCCGGAGGGTCGAGTTCGGCGGGACCCTTTCCGAGAAGCAAGTCAAGTGTACCAAATACTGGCATTGGAGCGACTATAATTCACCACATTCTCTATTTGGAAGCACGAGCGAGAATTGATGCAAGAGGTTGCCCGAAGGTTACAATTCCTAGGGGAAAATGTTGCCAAGCTTCAGGACTATGTAGATGATGAGTCCAATGAGAGAGAAAAGACTGTCAACCTATATGCTAGCTTAGGACCGCATGCAAAGCGGGTTTTCTTTGGCTATTGTAACGAAACGATGTTCCCATTAATGCGAGTCATTTAACAATGATATTTTTCGAACTCAGTATCGCTCTTTACATTCATTCATGTTTTCATAGTAATATTATTTTGTGACGCATTATTATTTTTGTTTAAATAATGCATGTTTGTACGTTCACAACATCATGTGCATCACTAATCGGGGAAAATAAAATTCACCTCAGAAAGTAGAAGTGATGAGTGAATGACTTCTGACCAGTTTGACTCCAAAAATATGAATGACCTAGCAGCTAGGGTAGTTAAGCTCGAGGAGCTCCATGAGCATTTGGTTGAAAAGTAAAAAGAGCTAATGACGTACGTGAAGGATTTTCAAGAAGAAACTAGGTGGCAAGTAAATAAGTTGGTGGGAATAATAACCACCATGACCAAGGGAAAGAGTGTGAAGGAAGACTTCTTGCAAGAGGATAAGAATAGGAGTCGTGACTTCACATTGGAAAAGATTCTGTCGGATGAAGACCAAGCCATCCTCAGCAAATATGATGTAGTATGCCCTGCTTCTAAATGCCCTATCGAGTTGGTGCTGGATAAGATCGAGGATTCTTTTCGGGACATCTTATCTCCTCCAGCAAGTGAAAAACCAACTCAGAGGCAAAGGGATCGCAAAGAGGCCTCAAAGAGCCTCACGGCCTCTCAGTCTCAAGCAATAGCCAGGGGCACCCAACATTTGAATAAGGAAGAAACAATGGGGCCCGAGAGAAGAAATGAAAAGTTCACCCCACTGCCAATTTCATACAAGGAACTGTATTCACAACTATACAAAGCATACATGGTTCAGCCTTATCGTGTGATTCCCTTTAAGCCACCCTACCCTTCATGGTATAATGTCAATACTCACTGTGAGTATCATGCCAATGTTCAAGGACACTCTATTGAAAACTGTGTGGCATTCAAGAAACTAGTCCAAAGTATGTTAAAGTCTAGGGTGTTACAATTTGGTGAATCAAGCACCATCGCTCAGAAGGTGCACGATTCCGAACAATCAGTCTCATGGTCATTCTCATCGTCAACCACCCTCGTTTGCAAAGCCCCCGCAGGTACTTCATTCGATTCCGATGACATACACAGACTTGCTTCCAATACTTGTTGAAGCGAAACTTCTGGCTCCGGTTTAGTCCATACCAAAGAATCCTCCTTATCCCGATGGACATAATGTCAATGTCGTGTGTGACTACCATGTGGGAGGTATGGGTCACGCCACTGAGAATTGTAGAGCTCTGAAGAACAAGGTCCAAAGTTTGATTGAGAGCGAGATTCTGAAGCTTTGAGAAGGAAAGGCAGAGACGTGACTTTTGAAGATGTTGGTCCCCGATTTTAGTTTTTAGAAGTTCATGTGTAGCTTTCCTTACCTGTGACATTTTCTTTTCTTGCACTTGGCTTTTATTTACCCGAAGACAGTAGTAGTGATCCTTTGTAAATACTTATGTTATGTTTACTTTTGTTATTTCAATGAAAAGATGCTCTGCTCTTAAACATGTATATGTATATATTCTTTCTTACCCTCGTATACCCCGGATATCACATGCATGATGTGGCGTTGATTCTAATAAAAGGATCAATCGAATGCTGTGATAATGATGAAGCGTGATTCCTCTTCAGTTCGCTCTGGTCGGTAAAGCGTGAGAAGCAATATTACTGCTCCTTTGATGATGTTTGATGATAAGAAAATCTCCTAAGAGAGCCCAAATAGAGTTTCTTGAATGTGCCTTAAAAGGAAAGTGGCGTGTTTCAAAACAAAAAAAAAATTAATTAAGAATTAAAGGGGTACTCCGCTATAGCAAAAAGGCTAAATAAGGATGCTTTGTTCCACTAACTCTAATTGAGCCAAAAGCCTTGGCTATATGAGTAAGTTTTCAAATTGTGACTATGCCGAGTAACTCGGGGTATTATTGTATGCTCCATCATTATTCTCAAGACAAAAGACTGTGATGAGTTGAATTCCCTTAAGAAAAAGGAAATGAATGAACAAATTAAATAAGTCCCGGAGTATCATGATGGAGCTATGGGAGGAGAACAAATCTAATAAGGAGCCATGCTTCACATGTTCAATACCCTAGCGCCAGAGATGAATCCTTGAGGACACTGACACAATGTTACTTACAATCAGAAGTGTAAACATAAGCTTAAAATTCTCAAAATGACATTGTCCGCATTCCATGGGCTAAATAAAAGTCAGAAAGCTTAAACTTTTTTATAGAGAAAGATAATGAGAACTAGGAGTAGTTTTCAGACAGATCTAGCAAGTACCATAATCATAAGGATGAACCGAGCAATTTAAGAGGAATTTCGCAAATATCGCCACAACATTCAAAGGTAAATTCTTGATCACCGGAGGATTGAATCTAAGATGCTCTTGCATTTGATATCCGGGGCATTCTATTCTTTTATTATCAATTTTGATTTTTTATATTAACCAAAAAGGCATCCTCGATTGAAATATTGATTAGCAAACCAATGTGTAGACGAAAAGAAAAGAAAAAGAAAGAAAGAAAGAGAGAAAGAAATAGAAAGAATATGATCTCTTTGCACTTTTAGAATGGAGTTTGGCGTGCAAGGCCAAATATGTACATGATCAGCCTAGAGCAAACCTGTCAGCAATTCTGAAAATAATAGTAGCAAGCCCTCGCACGCTACACGATTCAAGAAACTGAAAAGAGTACGTACCATAAGGCCTTGGTTGGCTCAGAAAAACAAAGATTGAATTCTCTTGAAAATTTGGAGATTCGTGGGGCGTGTCTTCGGCCTAGCATTGAGATGGAAGAATGACCATATCAATGGGTCAAGGGTAAGTAACCGTTGAACCCGAGAAAGAGATAAGGTACTACTAATATCAGGAAAAATGGGTATCTTAAGAAAAAATGCATCGTCTCAGCCGTCCTACCTTGGTCAAAAGACAACTAAGGGGTACAAGGCGATAGTTTATCAAGTGAGCGGAGCATACTTATGTCAACTTACAGCAAAACGAGTTGTGGAACTTGAAACAGATCTGGGAATGATGGGATCAACGGTTGTAAAGTTGGTTATGTATAAATTATAATGACATTGCACGCTTGATGAATATCTGAGTTAATCGGCCACCGTTTCGAGCCATCTTTCAATTTTAGAATCTTGTTTTCTGTTGCTTCAAATAAGGACTTGATGTTTACGGTTGAGGAGTATTTTATTTTGCTCAATTAGAAAAGTGTTCATAAGGACTGGGATTACACAGGGCCATTGAAGTCCCATGATTATCCTTTGAAGCCTAAAACCTTTGCCGAAATGAGTGAAGATTGGGGCAAAGGTTTGATTCAAAATTGCTGAGATAACACTTTCTTTTCATGGGAACATTCATACACACATGGATGAGGTCAAGAGAATGGATCTATTCGCTTTGAGGATTTATGGCTAGATTATTTTCCTTAAGAATCTTGGGTAGCAGTAACATTGTTATCTTGAACTTGTCCAAGCATTTGGAGATGAAGGCTTTCCTGTAGCTTCAAATCAAGGGTCTACATGGTTAACCTAGAATAATTTATCAGTGACTAAAAAGAGAATAATTGTAAGATCTCCTACGCCAGAACGGTTAGAGATTTGAGAATGAGGAAAATTTGGAAATCTGGGGACATGAGTTCACCCAAACGAGGAGTGAAGAATGATCATCATGAAAAGTCAATGAAGAGACAACAGCTAAGCCCGAGTTGAGTGAGGGCAGTGAATGTGGGCTTCAAAATGTGACAGATTTTAGTCGAATCAGTATAAGCCAACAATATCCTTGCAAGATAAGATACAAGTGAAGATTTAGCGAAGACAAAAAGTTGTGAAAATTAAAGGTGATTAACCAGAAAGCAATAATGCTTCCCCAGCATCTCTAAAAAATGCCATAATTCATGCATCATGTGTAGTTAAACATCCTTAGCTTAGGATCATGCTAACTCATATCATCAAATTATTTTGGTGGATTTTGACAGATTCAAATATTGGAAAAGGTTTGGACCTGAAATTGCCCGTTTGGGGAGGTAGATCTTAGTAAAGATGACGAGCCCCCAAAGAAAAGAACTCACTCGACAAGGACTGGAAGAGTTCTTAAGGAGAAGAACTCTCTTAGCCGAGAGGGAATAGCTTGTAACAAGAAAAGCTCGTCTGGAAGAATGAATGGTTTAGAACATCAGCCTTGATCGAAAGACGAGAAGTTCATGATGAGATCAACCTGAAGAAGAGCTAAAATCTTTGTGGATAATACAAGAAGGATCCATGATTCGTCAACATTTGCGAAGATTGAAGAAATCCAACGTGAGGAAAACAGCTTTCACCTTTGGTAATTTTGGACCTCGAGGAATGAAGAACTTTGAGAAGAACCACTTCTGGGATCTTAGTAAACTATCCGGGCATGATGCTAAGATGCCAACACAATAGAAATTGGTGCATAGAATGATTCGTAGTTCGAAGAACCAGCCTTGGAAAAGCGAGAAGTTTCAGAGGAACTCACGATATTAAAGACAAAGTTAAAAAAGCAAGATAAAATTAGCATTATATTCAATACGTGAAAGGGAAATTCGCCAAAGCTAAGGCAGGAGGACATCAGATGCAAAACCGGCTGAGAAAGGACAGCGAATGCCTCTCGCGTTGAAATCCAAGGGACTAGAAGCGAAAACCCGTAAAGGTACCCAAAAGAAAAGAAAATAAAGAAGAATAAAAAAAGTGAAAAGATAATCTCTGAAAGTGAAAACCTGTAAAGGCACTTTAGAATGAAAAGTTTCAGGAACTCAAGGGAATAGAGGTAAAAGATTGAACCCTAATGTAAGGCGAGAGACCTTCATTACAAAGAATTGAATAGAAAGTCAAGAAAAGATCAAAATCAATGGACCCAGAAGAAAGAAGTGACCGAGAACCCAAAACTTTTTAAGGATAGGTCAGATATTCTCCTAAGAAGAGGAGTAAACGACAAAGTGAAAGTCCAAGAAAGGATTTCAGGCGAAGGAGTACAAACTCGCCATATCAGGGTTTTAGAGAGAATGAGGCAAATACTCACAGCTCAAGGATTTTATACGGAGAATTTCAAACTCACCACATCAAGATTTCAGAGCGAATGAGGCAAGTACTCACAGCTTAAAGAATTCATACGGAGGATTCCAAACTCACCATGTCAGGATTCTAAAGCGAATGAGGCAAATGATCATAGTTCAGGAATTTCCAAACAGGAATATCAGAAGGCCCATTCATATAGGTCCAAGAAGAATGGAACTTTCATGTCAAGAATTGTCATTTTCTCTCTACCGTTTTGGAGGTACGCACCAACACACTCTATCTCTACCACTTTAGGAATTGAGTTCACCTACCATTTGAGGACATTGGATTCATTCACTACCTTTCCGGAAGAATGGGTCGTTTGAAGGTTAGTTGGCCCATCTGCTGCTATTTCAGAAGGACATGCCAGCACCACCCTGTTTGGTTTCTGCCATTTCGGGAGAGCAAATTTGATTGGATCATTCACTGCCATTTCGGAAGAATGAGTCGTTTGGAGGTTAGTTGGCTTGTCTACTGCCACTTCGGAAGGACATCTCAGTGCCACCCAGTTTACTTTCTGTCGTTTCGGGAAAGTAAAGTTATTTGGACTCATTCACCGCCGTTTCAAAAGAATAAGTCATTTGGAGGTTAGTTGGCTCGTCTACTACCGCTTCAGAAGGACATGCTAGCACCACATTCTTTGCTTTCTGCCATTTCAAGAAAGCAAGGTTGTTTGGATTCATTCACTACCATTTCGGAATAATGAGTCGTTTAAAGGTTAGGTGGCTCGTCTGCTGCCGTTTTGGAAGGACATGCCAGCACCACCCTGTTTGTTTTCTGCCCATTTTCAGAGAGCAAAGTTGTTTGGATTCATTCACTGCCATTTCGGAAGAATAAGTCGTTTGAAGGTTAGTTGGCTCGTCTACTGCCATTTCGGAAAGACATGCCAGCACCACCATGTTTGCTTTCTGCTGTTTCGAGAAAGTAAAGTTATTTGGATTCGTTCGCTGTCGTTTCAGAGGAATGAGTCGTTCGCAAATTGGTCTTCTCGTTGCCGCTTCGGAAGGACATGTCAGTACTACCCAGTTGTTTTCGCCACTCCGAGAAAACAAGTTAATTCAATTCGCTCGTTGCCATTATGGAAGAGCAAATCATCCGACGGGAAAATAGACAAAATTAGTGCTTATGGTCTTTGTTTTATTCTTGTTCCACAAGTATATGCAAAGAGGGGCAGCTGTAATCACTAATTTTGTCCGAGGTATTAACCCATTGTTAAAATTTTGTAATAAAAGGGCTTTGTTTAATTTTAACTGGTTTATGATATATATGTACATGATTATCTTTAAAACCCAAAAAGATTTAACTACTAGTGCTAACTTTAATTAAATATTTATATACCTATCACATTTTTGTTATAGTATGTATTGTTCATTTAAAAAGCCCCAAAATATTATTAGTGTATTATGTTATATATTTTTGTGTGTTATTTTATTACTATATCCTTTATATATAGTATGGTTATCATTAGTGCCTATTAGCGATATATATGTTGTTAGTTCTCTTTTACCTATTATCGTTTATAATAGTATTATTAGTTTATATTGTTAAAATAAAAAAATAAAAAAATATAAATACTAAGATAGTTTAAATTAAAAGCCTAATGTTAAATAGAAGCCCAACTTGCATAAATAAATCAGCCCATATATATATATATATATATTATAAAGTCCATCTACAAAAAAATCTTTAAAGCCAAAAAAACAATATACATAATATTACACTCAGCCCATTTAGGGCCCTAAATGATCAAAACCCTAATGCTTCTCTTCCTCTTGCAGCAGCCACCAGCCTCCCTTGCTGGTCCCCAATCGACAACACCCTGGTGCACACCCTCATCCCCCACGCACCACAACAGTTGGTGCCGATTTTGCCCTCACCAACAAGGACTGAGCCTCAGCCACATATGCCAAGTTGTTTTGATCCCCTCACCACCGGCCAAGTCACAAGAAAATAAGAGACAATGTCAGATCACAAACCACAAAATCATAGGCATGTGAATACATCCAAATTTCAGAGGCAACCAATGGTTGTTTTTCATTTCCTTTTATATGTACAAATTCAATGTAATTCGGTTCTATATAAGAAAAAACCATAATCAATTGTAAAAGGTAGATTCAAGAATCAATAGAGAAACGCACTTCAAATTTTTTCCCTCCATTTTTATTCTTTCGAATCAAAAGAGCAAAGCAAGGGGATTTTATCAAGGAAATAAACCAAAAAACTCCTGGGTTTTGGATTTTTTTTCTGGTTCGAATCAAAAGGTAAAAGGAAAGGGGGAAGAGCTTACCATCGGTGGTGACGAGTTCCTATGACTAGAGCCTTCATCGGTGAATCCCAACGGTGAGAAGAAGCGTCTTGGTGCGAGGCGTAACATATCTCGGGTTCATTACGATCCAACGACGGAGCACGTAGATCGGTAGTAAGGGAATCGAAGCATTCAAAGGCCCTCTCGTTCCTAGCTTTTGTCGTATTTTTCGGCGATCGGAGTCTCATCTCGACAATCTCAACGGTGCAGTAGCATATCTGGATTTACCACGATCTGACGGTGGCGAATCGTACCTCCTGGGTCGCGTGGGTTCACCCCAATTTTTAGGCATTTGTGTCCATTTTAGGAGAAATCCTTTCGGATTGAGGGAAAGAGGAGGTCGAGAGCTTCGAAGTGGTGGTATTGGTCGGTCGGAAAGCTCGTCGGAGTGATGGCAGTGAGCGAGTGAGGCAGCTAGGGTTTTTCTTTCAGAGAGCAGGTTTCCTTTGTTTGAGGAGGGATAATATTGGTTTAGGGAAAAAAGGGGAAATAAACCCCATTATCTGTCACCCGCGTGAGTCGGGTGACCCATCCCGGATCCACTCCGACGACCCGCTCCCGCAGAAGCCCGTGACCGTTCTCAGCCCAATATTATTGGGCTTGGTATTTTCTACTCCTTAATACCACTTTTTGATCCTTGTTTAATTGATATTGGGCCATCTCTTTTTTTATTTATTTGTATGCTTACTTACATACTATTATATTATAACATTTGTCATGTATGTTATATTAGATTATAATTTTTAGCTTATATAATGTGGTTGTTTGATATAATGTAAGATACGTATATGTGATATATTGATATAGTATGATATATGGTTGTGGCATATGTATATATTATATAGTATACGAATAGTTTATATATAATATATGATTTTATTATAACCTATGGTTTCCTTTATAATACATATAATATATAGTTTTACATAATATAATATATATATAGTTCTTTATATATACCATACATAACATGTAGTTTTTATATAAAATATAATATATAGTTTTATATAACCTATAGTTTTTTATATAATATATAAAATATGTTTTTGTATATAATATAATTTTATATAATATATATAATATATGGTTTTCCTTGTAACATATAATTTCACATAATATACATAATATATAGTTCTTATATAATATATAGTTTTTATTATATAGTATATGATTTTTGTGTAATATGTGTTTTATTTATAATATATATAATATATGGTGTATATAACATATAGTTTTAAAATATATATATATATAATATATAGTTTTTCTATATATATAATATAAGTTCTTTTTCATATAATACATATCATTATAATGTTTTTATAATGTACATAATACATAGCTTTTTTTATAATATATATAATATAGTATTATATATATAATGCTTTTTAGTATAGAATATATAGTAAATGTATTTATATTTGTTTGTTTAGGTTTAGGGTTAGCTTTAGCTTAGTGGGCCTCGGGCTTAGTTTTTTTGGGCTTTGAGTTGTTTAAGTCAATTTTAGGTCAGAACTAGGCAAAGTTAATTTAATTAGTTTAAAATCGTGTACTCGTCTCATAGGGGTACGATCTTGAAATTAATTAGATTAATTTAAGATTAGTTTAGAGCCTTAGTTAGATTGAGGTTTAAATGGGTTTAGTGAATTTAAATTTATCCTTGGATTATTGGATAAATGTTAAATTCGTTAAACTAATTGAACACTTCTTTAATTACTTCTGAGATAAAATGAATGTGGGGATTAGATTGATATTTGAGCTAAAACCATGATTAATTAAAGTGATTTGTTTTAAATAGTATCCTAGGCTTATTGGAATACTAGTTTAAAACCAGTCAAATTAATTGTCATATCACAAGATAGCTCATAATTTATTAGGGTTCTCTAGCCTTTTTAGGATTAATTAATTTAGGGTTAATATTAGATTCACGTAGTTATTAATTAGAACATTAATTGAATCCTCATAATTTGTGCCTTTTAGGTTAGGACCTTGAGTGGGCTTTTGTGTGTTTATCTTTTAAGTTTTTACTTGCCATCCATTTTATTTGTCATCATTTGGCCCATTTGGTTTACATGTTAATTAATTTAAATCATAAAAAGGGAGGTATTCACTAATTTTGATATTTGTGTCGTAACAGTCCGAGCTTAAAGGATTTTGACCAAATATTTGAATTAATCCTTACCGACTCAAGGTAGAATTAAAATTTGACAAAGTCAATACATCATTCTTTAATTGCTTGCACATGCATAAAGGTGGCGAGCGGGATTCAAACCATAAACTAACACGATAGTTAGGCTTATATAATGTCGGTTTAATTTATGGTCCGATGTATCGTCAACCTTATTAATTAAATTGGACCTGCCAATTTGATAAATCCCATTCAATTAAGGTTAATTTTCAATTAAGTACACTTAATTAAATTCAATTTAAATTTCAACAATTTCCATCCATTTAAAAGCAACAAATATTTTGGTTTCGATTTCTGAGCGTGATGAGGGTGTTAATCCTTCCCCACTCGTAACCAACTCTTGAACCCTTTCAAAACGAATCTCTGGTTTCTCATGGTGTCTGGCCTACCTAACTCAAGTGGTCGGTGGCGACATTTACACTGACTAAAACGTTTTTCACAACTTGAGATGATTCTCCGGGTTTTCAGTGGAGAAATGAAGTTTCAATTCTCATTCTATGAAAGTCGGAGGGCTTTGAGAGACATACAAAAAATTAGAAATATAAATCGTTAAACCGAGATTATTATCATCTGGTACTTTAGATTGGGAAACTCGTTGATGAATTCTAATATTTAGCGATTGGCCCTAATATGTTATCTACTTTTTACACTTTTATGGTTTCTACGTCTACTTTTATCTATCCAACATACTTGCCTCCAGGTTTTGGTACTTATAAGTACATTCCGAAATATACTATACAGACATGTATTCTTAAATTCACTTTAAATTTTTCTAGTTTGCACCTTTTCTACAGGTTCCGGAACATGTACAAAAGTTCCGATATCATGAGGGAAACGTCAATTGTTACGCGTTAACCCTTAAATGTTACTTTCACAGCAGACTATTTCGTTACTCTATATCAAATTCTGAGATATCTTCTTTCAACTTTACTTGTCAGATAATTCATTAACAATTTGAGTTTAAACTATTAACTACCGGTTCCGGTCTATATTTCATAGTTCTACAATGTATGCGCTATTTTAACTTTTGACGTTGCAACATACATTTTCTCCCAACACAGTTGCGAAACTTCTTATTATGTAACGATACTTATCGGTAACAACCTCTTCCCGTTTCCGTGTGTTTTTATAGGAATCTAAATCTAACGGTCAAAATCATAAGTTTTCCCATCTGACGGCTCTAACATCCTGCCATTTATTAGTCGTTTACTAACTTGTCGTTTTGTAGACTCGTCCTAACGTATTCTCCCAATGGGAAACAGAAATTACCATTGGACTGATGCTTTTATTTATTGGGTAAAATACTTAAATCATCACCCAACTCTGCTCTATGACATATTTTCGTCATTGAACTTTCAAAATGATCAATTTACTCATTAAACTTTATTTTTTGACCTATTTTGATCACTCTTAATTATTTTATTAATATTTTAGTATGACATGGCATATTTTATTATTATTAAATATAAAAATAATTTAAAATAAAAATAAAAGTATTGATAAATTATAAAAATCATCGCTGAACTTTACTCTATGGCCTATTTCAGTCACTAAACTTTCAAAACGATCAATTTACTTATTGAACTTTATACATTGACCTATTTTGGTCGCTCCACCATTAAATAATGGGTAAAATACCTAAATCATCACTCAAGTTTGCTCTTTGACCTATTTTGGTCACTGAACTTTCAAAATGCTCAATTTACTCATTGAACTTTACTTTCTGACCTATTTTGATCACTCTGGATTATTTTACTAATATTTTAGTATGACGTGATATATTTTATTATTATTAAATATAAAAATAATTTAAAATAAAAATAATTTATTTGGGTAAATCACAAAAATCATCACTGAAATTTTCTCTTTGGCCTATTTTGGTTATTGAACTTTCAAAATGATCAATTTACTCATTAAACTTTATACATTGACCTATTTTGGTCACTCATTCGTTTTCTCATTAACAGCCCGATGACGTGGCTTATTTTATTAATATTTGGTTATGACATAGATTTTTTATTAATATTTGGTTGACATGTAGGATTTAAAATAAAAAATAATTTTTATAAGGAAAATTAAAGAAAATATTTTTATAGGGATATAAAACGATGTTGTTTACGTTGAGAAGACCGACGACGGCTAGGGTTTTATTTGGGAGAAATAAATTGTTTTTATAGGGAAAATTAAAGAAAAGGTTTTTATAGAGATATAAAACGACGTCGTTTTGATGCAAATTAGGGGTTTCCAAAACGACGTCATTTTGATTTCGTGTGCCAATGCATAACATCATTAATTATTTAATGTTGAAGTGACCAAAATAGGTCAATGTATAAAATTAGTAAGTAAATTGATCGTTTTGAAAGTTTAGTGACTAAAATAGGCTAGAGAGTAAAGTTCAGTGACTAAAATATGCCACGTCATACCAAAATATTAATAAAATAATTAAGAGTGATCAAAATATGTCAGAAAATAAAGTTTAATGAGTAAATTGAGCGTTTTGAAAGTTCAGTGACGAAAATAGGCCATAAAGCAGAGTTGAGTGATGATTTAAGCATTTTAACCTTAAATAATTAATGATGTTATGACATAGCACACGGAACCAAAACGACATCGTTTTGAAAAACCCTAATTTGCATCAAAACGACGTTGTTTTATATCTCTATAAAAACCTTTTTCTTTAATTTTCCCTATAAAATCAATTTATTTCTCTCAAATAAAACTCTAGCTGTCGTCGGTCTTCTCAATGTAAATAACATCGTTTTATATCCCTATAAAAATCTTTTCTTTAATTTTCCCTATAAAAAACATTTTTTATTTTAAATCCTACATGTCAACTAAATATTAATAAAAAATCTATGTCACAACCAAATATTAATAAAATAAGCCACGTCATTGGGCTGTTAATGAGAAAACGAAGGAGTGACCAAAATAGGTCAATGTATAAAGTTTAATGAGTAAATTGATCATTTTAAAAGTTCAATGATCAAAATAGGCCAAAGAACAAATTTCAGTGATGATTTTTGTGATTTACCCAAATAAATTATTTTTATTTTAAATTATTTTTATATTTAATAATAATAATATATGTCACGTCGTACTAAAATATTAGTAAAATAATTCAGAGTGATCAAAATAGGTCAGAAAGTAAAGTTCAATGAGTAAATTGAGCATTTTGAAAGTTCAGTGACCAAAACAGGTCAAAGAGCAAAGTTGAGTGATGATTTAGGTATTTTACCCTTATTTATTTTTGGTTTAAACATTAGTTTCCGACTCACTAATCGATTAATTCAAACCAGATTTTACATATACCTATTATAGGGACAATCTCCACAACCTAGTTTTCTTCATTCACAGTGTTAAGACTTAAATTTATGATATTGATTAGGGGATCTAGTATCTCATCCCACTTGATATGAGAACCACCATTCTAACACCTTTGATAATGTAGCAAATTTAACAGACATTATAATTAAACCAAAATTTCCAAAATTAACATCATTTGCTATTCCACTAATACTTTCTTGAGTTCATAATAGTATTTGTTTTAGATATAAAAAAAACTTTGTAAATAATATTGTAGATAATTGTAGTAATATTTTAAATTTCAAGAAAACTTAGCAGATCTCATTATATTTTTTATCTTCAATCTTAAATTTAGGTAATTACTTGTTTCTTAAGAATTTTTATTGTTATATTTTAATTTTATAATAATAAATTATTATATTATTGTAAATGTTTGACTAAATTATCACTTTGGTTCTATTATTTTTTTAAAGTAATTTAACCTTCAACGTTTTATTTTGAGTTAAAATGACCTCTCTGCAGATGAAAACTATTAGTCAAGTTGAAATGATGTGGCAAACCTATGTAAAAGTGTCATATAGACAAATGTGTTAACTTCAAATAATATTATATCAGTTAAAAATTAATTTTATAAAATTATATAAAATAGAGTATAAAATTTCACATTAGTCAGTCATTCAAGCTGTTTACAATTAATTAATTAAAAAGTTTTATCAGTAAAATGACTATTTTGATCTACAATAAAACATTAAAACTTAAAATTTGTTTTAAAAAATAAGACCAACTTATTCAATAAAATGTTAAAAGATTTTTTTGACATTATATCAATAATGAACTTGTGAAACGAAAACGAATTGAGCTAGGCTGGGTGTAAAATGCGTGCCTTTGTTGGAAGATTCTTATTTCTTGGCCCAATAAATCTAAGCAGCAGCATTAGAGTAAGAGCAAAAACAAAGGACGGCAAGCTCTCTGCAACAAAACCCTCTTTTATTTTCCAGCTCCGCCGCAAGAGAGCCAGAGTGGCCATGGCGGGCAGATTAGGAAGACGAGTTGTGCACTTTGCAAACTTCCTCATTAAGCTACTGATGCCAACCACCTTCACCAACATCCGAGAAATAGCGCTCAAGACCATCCCCTCCGCATCCAAGATCGAGATCAAACGCGTCCTCGGATCCCTCTACGGTTTCGACGTCGACCAGGTCCGCACCCTCAACATGGAAGGCAAGAAGAAGAAGGGCGGCGGGTTCTTAATCGCCCGACCCGATTACAAGAAAGCTTACATCACTTTGAGAACCCCTCTCTCCATATCCCAGAACCTCTTCCCTATTCCGGTGATTAAAGAGGAAAAAGATAGTATTAATAAGACTAGTAAGAGTAAGGGAGTTGTTGAAGAAGGGGAAAAGAAGAGGCATTGGCTCGACGGGAAGGTGAAGGATGATGGGATGGAGAAGGGGAAAGGGAAGGGCTCTTACGCCGCCGGCCGCGGTGGTGGAGAGGTGAAGTTTCCTTGGAGCAGCATGAGGAAGGCTAGTTAGGTACGTAGGATTTGTGGATTTCTGAGTTTTTTTTCCCTGTCTTTTTCTAGTGAATGTTTGAATGGAAAAGTTGGACTATACATGAAAGCTGTTCGCACCTCGCACCATTGATGATAAGTTATTAACGATATTGAAGGGGTTTTATTTGTTTGTTTTGAAATGTTTTTCAATCTAGTTTTTGTTTGATTGATTGAGCAGAATTCGTTGTGATTTAACTTGCTTATCCAAAATGGAATTGGCTTAGTTGTTGGTCGAGCAATTTCTATGAATCCTACATTGCCTTGCTCTGTTCCATTTGAGTCACATTTGTGGCCGCTTCTTTATAATCCTAAGTTATTTTCTACCTCATGTATTCTTAGTAAGAAAGATTGCATCTTAACACTGAGATTACAAGTCTGAAATCACAGTTCCTTGTTAATTTCGACATCCCATGATGTTCTAATCAGGGATTTAAATTGCGGTTGCGGCCGTGTTTTCGTTCGCGTTTAAATTTCTGGTTCTAATAACAGTATAACCTTTGAAACTTGCATGATTGATCTCAGAGTCCTTTCTTTAGGAAAATGTGCTATATACGGTCTGATAACATCTGAACCGTTGCAACTTAACACGCATCCCTTTCGATTCTCGACATATTTGTTTCATTTCATTAAGAGAGAGATGCAGGGATGTTTTGAACTTGTTAAAACAAATATACTGTTGAGGCTAATGACATTACGAGATGCTTACTACTGATAAATTTTACCATACTGATTGCCTGTGTTTAATGTATGCTGTCCATCTCCTGTGTTTTCTTTTTCTGCCATCATGTGGAAAGAGTTCTTATTCTTCCTCCAATTCAAACTTCGACCTGATGCGATCCTGTGCTTGTTGCATATCTTGTAATACTCTTCGTGTAGATCAGGATAGTCATTTTGCTATTCGGGCATCTTTGCCTTTACGTTCTCAATATCTTATTTGGGGTTCTTTATGTGGATCGTAATTGTTGATGTCTCTTTTGTTCGGAATTATCTCCTTGTTATGGTTCCTTTTCATTGACATCCTCATTTTTGCTCTCCAAAAATAAAACCTACATGCATTGACATGATGGACTATAAACTAGTTAACACTCATAGGATGGATATGCTTTCTATTCATTCTGTTAGCATTTTATTTTACTAATTATTATCATGTTATAGAGGCCTGTATTATGGAATCCATGAACCGTATTATTGAAGCGTCATATGGTTTACTTCTCAGGAAACATCTAAACATTACCTTTTGATGCCCCATGCTTGTTTTCTTGACCCTGGTGATTACCTTCTTCGCTAGTGAATAACATGCAGACATACACGCACTCACGCTGCATTTCTAATATGGAGAAGCTTCCACTATAAGTAATTTTCTGCTGCATTTCTAATATGGTATGAGTCGTATGACAGCAGTTCGTTGCAGGCCTGTAACATGAAGATCTATCTACTAATTAGCATTATGAGAATCATTACATGCTTGCACCAGTCTTAGGTGTGGTCTTGTAGTTTTGGTACTTGTATATAAGGGTAGACATTCGATCGAGTCGAATAAAAAAATTTCGAGTTAGTCGAGCTGAAGAGTCTTATTTTATAACTCAAATTTTATTTGAAATATTTTTGAGTCGAGTTTCTATTCATATTTAATAGTAAATATTTATAATGTTATGATACTAATTATTTTCAATTTAAATGGTTTTCTATAACTATACACAATATATATATATATATCATGTAAAATTAAGAGAGTCTACTTAAACTTGAAAATTGATCCACAAGTAACTAAAAATTTTAAGTTATTTGAAATTTTATTTTATAACTCAAATTTTATTATAGATTTTTTTTGAGTTAAGACGAGTTTATGAAATTAAGAGTCAATACGAGTTGAGTATTTTTATATTGAGTTGAATCGTATAATTCAATTTTTTGTGAGTTGTGTCGAGTTTTATTTATATAATATAAAGCTTTTTAAGGAGGCATGCAAGCTGTTATTAAGTCTAATTTATCCAACTTCAGGATAGGTTGTCAGAGCTGTTAAAAAAAACTTCAGGATAGGTTTTTGGTATTGCATGATGGAAAATTTTGTGATTTTCGAAGAGCAGTTGAGCACTATTAAAATTAATTACTAAAGATTAAAATTTTTAAGGAATAAATATATAATTATAAATTATTTAAACATATAATTATACATTATATATATATATATATTTAATTTTTAAAAAAATAATTAAATTAAATACGAACCACGAAATTTTAAACCCAAACCCTAAAGTTTAAAATCTAAACTCAATTTTTAAATTTAGGGTTTAAGATTTTTAAATTGATTAAGGTTAGTATTTAATTTAATTATTTTTTTAAAAATATATATTATATGTAAAAAATAATTTAATTAATATTATTTTAAATAATTTATAATTATATATTTAAATAATTTATCATTATACATTAAATTTTTTAAATTTTTAATTTTTATAAATTAGTTTAATGGTAATCAGCTGTGCTCATTATTAGTTGTGGTGCTTTTAATTTACTTGCTTTTAAGCATGAATCTGAGTAAGCTAACTATGAAGAGATTTTAATTTGATCACCAATTTTTCAATTTTATTAATAAAGTCACTTAACTATTTGAACAGTATAATATTAAGTCATATATTGTTAAAATCTAACGAAATTATTTGATCAAGACAATTTCATGTAATACAAACTTATTTAGATTATCTACTAATCATAAGTTAAATCAATCTTATCAAACCATTTTAGGGGTGAAAACATGACGGTGGTAGGGGTAAAATTGGAAAGGGAAAACCGGTTCAAAGATTTTGACTCCGTCCTGTTCGTCATGATTGGCGGTTTGTCCTGCTCTTTATATATATCTATATATATATATATATATAAAGAAGATTAAACGCAATTCTCAAAGCTTTCCTTCGTTTTCTTCTCCATTTCCATCAATAATAATTTCAACACGTACAATATTTCTTCCATATTCAGATCTGAATCTCTCTCGTTTACAATCAAAAAATCGAGAGAACGAATTGCAAAAATTGCGAAAGTGTCCCCTCTGGCCAAATACAAGCTAGTGTTCTTAGGCGATCAATCCGTTGGCAAAACCAGCATCATCACCCGTTTCATGTACGACAAATTCGACACCACTTACCAGGTAAAATTCTCCATTGCTTATCTTTAACATTTCATTGATTCGAACCAGATTTGACCGTTTCTTAATTCCTTGTGTTTCGTACATTGTTTAAACGTGATTTAGATTTAGTTGACGTGTTCGAGTTAGATATTGATCCCTTGTATTAATCACGGATTTGATATTGCCGTTTGATTGTGTTGTTGATCTCTAACGAAATTATTTTAGTTTAGAAATGCTAGGGAATTATTGTCAATTTGGCCTAATATCTTGAAAGAAATCTCTCCTTTTTTCATTGAATTTTGAATTTTCGTTACTCTAGATCATAGAATATGTGACTTGATCGTGTTTATATGTTTATTTTCCTTGATTATTATTCTTAGGCATTTTTAAGAAGAATTTGCTCACGATTTTATTGATATATATCAATTGCAGGCTACTATTGGAATTGACTTTTTGTCAAAAACAATGTATCTTGAGGATAGAACGGTTCGATTGCAGCTTTGGTACTATGATTTTTTTCTCTCTCTCTCTCTCTCTCTCTGACAATGTAATCTTGGATAACTCTGTTTAATGTCTTATACAACTCTCCAACGGTTTCCATAAATTTTGAATGAACATAAGCATGATTCTTGTGAATTGAAGGACGTTGTTTTGATTGTTTATATGGATTTTAGACTACAAATTAGTTTCGGAAAGCGTTTGCTTTTGTTGTAATGCAGATATAATTTGTTGTCAGCTGGTAAAAAACAACATTTCTTGTTGAACCTCCCAGCATTTCCTCTTATATGTATGCAGTTAGGAAATGTGACAATTTTATGCTTGGTTGAAATTTGTTATAACAATCTAGTCTGCCATGTTCAGTTTCTGATTACCAGTTTGCAGGCAGCTATCTGTTTGGCTAGATCATATTAAAGCATGCCAATTAATCTAATTTATTGGCTTATAAAGTTCATATGCCCTCTCGATCGTCTCATCTTCAATCGAGTTTTATCTTATAATTTCATAGGGATACTGCTGGCCAGGAGAGATTCAGGAGTCTTATTCCAAGTTATATTAGAGATTCTTCTGTTGCAGTAATTGCCTATGATGTAGCAAGTGAGTATAAGCTAACTCAAGTACCTTTTTTTTTAATTTTTGAATTCATTAGATGAAAGACTATGATGGAAAGATTTTATAATGTAATGTATGATACCACTAGTAAACAACTCTCCCATGATAACCACCAACTTTAAATCGGCGCACGTTAACCTCGATTATTTCACATTCCTCACTTGGATATGTCCTTGCAGATAGGCAATCATTTTTTAACACTTCGAAGTGGGTTGAGGAGGTACGCACCGAACGGGGAAGCGATGTCATTATTGTCCTTGTTGGGAACAAAACTGATCTCGTTGATAAAAGGTCAGTGTTGTGTTGGAAAGCTGAAGTTTTTAGATCTGTTTTCCATATTCTTTGGTACTTTGAGAGGGTTTAACACTCCAGCTTTGGTTAATTCTTAATGTTGTTTCCATTTATACTATCTGGCGATCAAACAGACAGGTTTCTATAGAGGAAGGAGATAACAAGGCTCGCGAATTCGGAATCATGTTCATTGAAACCAGTGCAAAAGCTGGATTCAACATCAAGGTGAAAAACAAAACAACACTATTTGATAGTTGTACATATACACGCACAATGACGCATAAACATATACACGTACAATGACACGTAAACGTATACATATACATGCATATTTATTAACTTCCCAGTTTCATCATGAATGTGTGAAATGGCAGCCTCTGTTCCGCAAGATTGCTGCAGCTTTACCGGGAATGGAAACACTTTCTTCAACAAAACAGGCGGACATGGTTGATGTGAACTTGAAGTCGGGCGGCAATTCATCGCAGAATACAGAGCAGCAAGGAGGGGGTTGTGCATGTTAAACGAAAAAAAGGAAGCATTCAAGCATTATATTCAACCGTCAAAATACACAAGTAAACATAGCAAACAAGGTAAAGGTTTGTCGTCCATTTTGTTCTTCGTAGTAAGTAGAGTTCTAACTATTTTATTCTGTCTCGGAAAATACCTTCTAGGATAGTCATTCATTGGGATTGGGTTCTTTAATGTTCATAATGTTTTTTTTTATATTACTTTTTTCTACAGACTATATTCTATGAGATTATGTTCTATGTAAAATGATACTGAAAATGAATACATTGTTCTAAATAAGTTGTTCATTTGATGCTCAAAATATGATTTAAATTTCATTTTCACAATCCGCAAATAACCACAACATACTATTTATTGGTTGATTAATCTTGATCGAATACTGTAAAGGCGGGCGACCCTCTCCATCCAATTCGCTCTATTCATATTGTTAAGATTTGAACCTCTAATCTTACTTAAAAAATTTAGTACATCATCTCACTAGATTAAATGGTAGTTGGTCTTATCTAATTAAGTTTTAAATGAAAAATGAATTTAATTATTATGCTACAATTATTTGTACCATAATTCAAATTTAAGATATTTTTTCAATAATGTTAAATACAATAAAAACTTGATCGACTTCATAAGTCATATTTTTATAATTTAAAAATAATTACAAGATAGCGAGATTGATTTTATTCTCAACAAAGACAATAATGACATTGCTTTTTATTTTGGTGCCCTCTCGTTAATTTTTTGTCATAAAACTAGACTCTTTTTTCTTTCTTTTTAACGAATAAGAAAAAAGCTCTTTAAACATTGAAAACTAACAATTATTTTTTAGCAACACAATCGTAGTGTAGAACCGGTAGCATCATATCTGGTGAATTATTGAAAAAATGTTGCCCAAAATTTAGAGATCAAGCTAACTTTTTAACTATGTGCACTGATACGGATACGGGGACGATAAACGATCATTTTTAAAATTACAAGATACGAATAAAGTAAAGGTAAGACAAATATAAAATAAATTCTATATATATATAATCATAAAAAACATTAAATTTCATAATAAATTAGAAAATAAAATTTATAAAAAACCACAATATTAAGGTACAAATCTCAAACAATAAATTAAGTTTAAACAAAATCAAATAATAACATTAGCATTAGCATAACCTTTGACTAAAATCAAAATCCAAAACTAGACTCACACTAATCATGTTCCAATAACTAAAGAATTGAGTTAAAAACCAAGCATAAAATTCCGGTGAATATGTCCAAGAAAGCAACATAAAAGCAACTATATTTTTTTAGTTAGGTGCCTAAATTATTTTTTAGACTAAATAGTGTCTAACGTTTCATTTTATAACCCATTTAAAGTTCTCCATTAATTCTCACCGTTAAAAGACACATGTCATCTCCTGAAATTTCTAAAATTATATTTAAAAAATAAAATTAATAAAACAAAATAAAAATATATCTTGAAATTTTTAAACATTCCCAAAATAATCCTTAAACCCCAAAATCCGACCACTCCCGCAAGCGTTGGCCGCATTGCCGGTGACAGAATGAAGCGCCCTCCCCTCGCCGAACAATCCACACGTTGTTCGTCGTCCCTCCTGCCGCTGTTCATCGCGAATCGTTCGAAGGAACTATTAGACAATTTCGGCGATTCGCACGGTGTCGGTCGTTTTTCGGTGATGGGGTAGAGGAGAAATGGTCGTGATGGTCCGGCGATCGATGTGGTGGGCGACATCGGCCCAAATCGGGATTTAGGTTTTGTGGAGTTAGGATTTTGGAATTTGGGGTTGTTTTGTAAATTTTGAAAAATTTAGAGAATTTTTGAAAATTAAGCAATTATTTATTTTTAATATAATTTTGAAATTTTCAGAAGATGACACGTGTCCATGATGGAAATTAACGGAGAAACGGTGAAAATTAACGAAGAACCTTAAATGAGTTACGGAATGAAATTTTAAACACCTATTTAGCTCAAAAAATAATTTGGACACCTAACTAAAAAAAATGACATAGGTTGGGCACCTATTAAACCTAAAAGAAATTATAACCCTACACATAAAATTGAAAAAAAAAATAATAACTCTATGCCTAGGTATTAAAATATATATTTACCCTTTTAATGACTGTCGAGCTATGTTCATTGTTCAATCGTGAAATGGTGAAAACCCAAATTTTGCAGTCCAAAACCCACTACCATACCCAATGCTAAAACAACCCAGAAACGTTTAATTGAGCAAAATTCTTGCCAAACTAGCCACCATTACCTGAGCTCCAGCCGCTACTCTCCTTATGTGTGTACTTTTTTTTTTCATGAATGGATTCTTCATTATTGTGACCGTTCGAACCTCCGCAATGAGAACTCCGACAGCTATTATAAAACTTGATGAGTCCTTCCTCCTCCGCTGCTTATTCATGAAACCCTTCTTACATTTCCCTTCATCTCTCCCCCATGGAACCAGAGCTACCGGGTTACGATCTTCCCTTATTCCTTCACTCAATTCTCCTTGGGTACGCGCGTAGACTTTACGTCCCCGAAACGTCCCCATCAGCTCTTCGCCATCCCCGATTAAATTTTAGCTGTACCCTATAAATATGAGATGGTCCCGATACGTATTTGTGCCGTAGCCACTACGGGTATTCAAAAATATTCGATCTGATTGACAAGGCCTTACTATACAATTACCCAAACAATTAAATAATTGGGTATTTACCTGGAACTTTTTTTACCCGGTTAGGTACCCGGCCCGTCATTGCTCGAGTTGGACCCGGGCCACAATATTCCAAATTTTCAGATACACGATTGTTATTCGGGTACCGAATATATTTAAAAATAATATTATTTATATTCAATATATATATTTTTATATTAAACTAATAAAAAATCTTAAATTTTTTTATATTTTTATATTTAATACATATGTATTTTCATATTAAACTAATAAATACATATTTTTATATTAAACTAATAAAATATTTTTATATTAAATATATATATTATATTTGGGTACCCAAGTACCCGATTTTCCGGGTACCATAATACTCACCCCGTACCCGTCTTGGAGACGTATTGGGTACGTGAGACGGCACTAAACTAACTTTTTAATATTATCCACAAGTTTATTAACTACGCGGAAAATGGCGGAGTCAAGATTCCTATACCACTACAATATAAATATTGTTGACTCTATATCCAAACAAATGAAGTGATGTCAATTTTAAAATTTCCATGAAAAATTTATAATATCTCCATAAAAATCTCATTTAACTCTTTAAAAATTTTATACCATAATAAATCAAATAAGGTCAATTGACCCCTAAACTATACGTCGCTCCGCCACTATAAAACATATCTCCCAATTGTGATGCCTAAAACACAAGAATTTTTCGGTATGTCAATAATTTTAATATTTTTTCGTTCAAACACTCTCAATTATAGAATTCATGGTATTATGATGCAATTATTTATCACACTCAAGTATTTTAATCCCACTTATAAATTCATTTTATTACTATATAAGAGAAACTCCTCATTCATACCATTTATTCAAATCTCATTCTTTTTTTTTATAACAAATTCAAATCTCATTCTAGAAACAAAATAAAGTCAAAAAAAGTTATAGTTAAATTAAAATTTCAAAATGTGCAACAAATATTTAAAAGTTTAAAAAGGCTTAATTTAAGTTATGTTTTGACTTAATTTTTTTAAATTTTACTTATTTAGATGTAGTTTGATACTTGCATGAGGAAAATGATAACAAAGTAAAAAATTTAACAATTATTACCTTAAAGTAATAGTGGAGTTAATTAATTACAGGTCGGGTTAGTATTAATTTAGGCCAGTTAACAAGTTGGGTCTATAATAGATTGGTTTAACAACAAGTCAGGTAAAATAAACAGTCAAGTTGGTAACAAGCCAGGTAAAATCGGATATCTGATCGTTTCAAGTTGATTTATATCATATATTTGCCAGGATAGTGTTGATTTATATCATATATTTGCCAGGATAGTGTTGATTTATATCATATATTTTCCAGGATAGTTTCGGGTTCAAGTTCCTATCAGGTCGGGTTTGGTTTACACGTTGTTAAGTTCAATTCAAGTTCGAATTATCAGGTATAACTGGGGTCGAGTTAACATCAGGTTAGACTCGGTTGAGTTCGAGTCATCGTCACTTCAGGTCACAACAAGTTTAGACTCGAGTCAATTTCAGTCATGTTCTCAGGTCGGGTCAATTTTTTATACCTCTAGTTGGGTAAATGGTTCTAAGTTTTATTTATCACAATAAGATGATAATACGTGTCACCATTTAATTAGTTAATTTATTTATAAATAAAAATGACATATGAAACGGAGGTAGAGACTATAACAATAAAATGATAATATGTATCACCATTTAACTAAATGTATATATTTATTAGCAAAAATAACATGCGAAAATGAGGTGGAGACATCTTTAGAGGTTTAATGATTGGGTGATGGAAATGATTTTTTTTTTCAAATTGTAATAACTAAATGCAAAAGATTATTTTAGTGACCAAAATGATAGCATTTTTAAAAGTTGTATGACCATTAAGGTAGTTTACCCCAAGTTTAAATGATCGGTGGAACTTGGGCTTGGGCTTTTGTGCGGATCTGTCTAAAAAAAACCCTTAATGTAAGGCTAATATAAGGCCTTTTATTCTTGACCCATGGATCCAAGTGATAAAATTATAACCGTTTGATTTGTTTGTTTGTTTTTTTAAAAATGGTTACCCGGAGAACCGGTTAGGGAGGGTTAAAGCCTCCAAAATCCTCCAAGTGTAAAGAATTCGGTACCTACGTTTTTATTACAACACATGTAATAATTTAAGTATAGAGCTTAGTACTTTAGGTACCTACTGAATTCTTACCAAGTGTGTAAGAAATTAGGTTTTCTTGTAGGCAACTATGTATGTACATAAATTCTTACACTTATTTGAGCTACTTTTGATTTTGGTGACCAAGTGTAAAGAATTCAGTACCTATGTTTTTTATTACAACATATGTAATAAATTACGTATAAAGCTTAGTACTTTTGGTACCTACTGAAATTCTTACCAAGAGTGTAAGGATTTACGTTTTCTTGTAGGCAACTATGTATGCACATAAATTCTTACACTTAGTTGAGTTACTTTTGCTTTTGGTGACCAAGTGTAAAGAATTCGGTACCTACGTTTTTTTATTACAACATATGTAATAAATTACGTATAAAACTTAGTACTTTAGGTACCTACTGAAATTCTTACCAAGTGTATAAGGAATTAGGTTTTCTTGTAGGCAACTATGTATGTACATAAATTCTTACACTTATTTGAGATACTTTTGCTTTTGGTGACCAAGTGTAAAAAATTTGGTACCTACGTTTTTTATTACAACATATGTGATAAATTACGTATAAAGCTTAGTACTTTAGGTACATACTGAAATTCTTACCAAGCGTGCAAGGAATTAGGTTTTCTTGTAAGTAACTATGTTTGTACATAAATTCTTACACTTATTTGATCTACTTTTACTTTTGGTGACCAAATGTAAAGAATTCGGTACCTACGTTTTTTTTACAACATATGTAATAATTTAAGTATAGAGTTTAGTACTTTAGGCACCTACTGAAATTCTTACCAAGAGCGTAAGGAATTAGGTTTTTTTGTAGCAACTATGTATGTACATAATTTCTTACACTTAGTTGAGCTACTTTTGCTTTTGGTGACTAAGTGTAAAGAATTCGGTACCCACGTTTTCTATTACAATTTATGTAATAAATTACGTAAAGAGCTTAGTACTTTAAGTACCTACTGAAATTGTTACTAAGAGTGTAAGGATTTACGTTTTCTTGTAGGCAACTATGTATGTACATAAATTTTTACACTTAGTTGAGCTACTTTTGCTTTTGGTGACCAAGTGTAAAAAATTCGGTACCTACATTTTTATTACAATATATGTAATAAATTACGTATAAAGCTTAATACTTTAGGTACCTACTGAAATTCTTACCAAGTGTGAAGGAATTAGGTTTTCTTGTAGGCAACTATGTATGTACATAAATTCTTACACTTATTTGAGCTATTTTTACTTTTGGTGACCAAGTGCAAAGAATTCGGTACCTACGTTTTTTATTACAATATATGTAATAGTTTAAGTATAGAGCTTAATACTATAAGTACCTACTGAAATTCTTATCAAGAGTGTAAGGAATTACGTTTTCTTGTAGGCAACTATGTATGTACATAACTTCTTACACTTAGATGAGCTAATTTTGCTTTTGGTGACCACGTGTAAACATTTCGGTATCTACGTTTTTTATTGCAACTTATGTAATAAATTACGTATAAAGCTTAGTACTTTAAGTACCTACTGAAATTCTTATCGTCATTGTAAGGACTTAAGTTTTTTGTAAGCAATTATGTATGTACATAATTTCTTATATCGCAGTGTTTAATATATGGAAAAAACTTTAATTTACACGTGCCTTTTAGTTTTAGGGGTTAGGGTTTTAATTTAGGGTTTAGGTTGTATGGTTTAGAATTTAAGGTTAATGTTTAGAATTTAGGGTTTAGGGTGTGGGGTTTATTTTTTTAGGGTTAGAAATTTAAGATTTATGTTTTATAGTGTAAATACACATGCTTGTGTAAAATTAATTTTACACAGCCTGTGTATTAAAATTTTACCCTTAATATATATACTATTTCTTTTATAATTGTTGTAACTAATTATGTACATACCTCGTAAAAATTTATGTATAAACTTATAACTTAAAGAATCGGTCAGCCTTTAAATTAAAGGTTTTACCCTAGAATCTTCCCTTTTGTGCGGTTGATTAGAAAACCGAAACATAAAAGGGGGAAATGGAAAGGGATAAAGAAAAGCCTTATCTACAATCTATATTCCGAGTGCTAAAACTCCAGAAAAAAGCGAGCTTTCTCACACTTGCAGTGAAAATAAAGCTGAATTCAAAGAATCAACAATGTTGAGCGTCTCAATTGCTTCCCCAGCAACCCTAACTTTCCCTCCAAAACCCAAATCTTCAATCCCCAAAACCTCCTTCACCGGCGTCAGGATCCAGCACTTATGTCCCCAACGCTTGCCTTCTCAGACGTCATCGTTTCGAAAGCCATCGGCGGCGTCTTCGATGGTAATGATGGCGAAGCGAGAAGAAGAAATGAAGGAAATAAGAGCCAAAACGACGGAGGAAATCAACGATGAAGTGGTTGAGTTGAAAGGAGAGCTTTTGATGCTTCGTCTTCAGAAATCGGTTCGTAATGAGTTCAAGTCCAGCGAATTTCGGCGCATGCGCAAAACGGTATTTTTTTTAATTCAAGTTCAAATTGGATTTCAGAATCTGGGTATTACTTTAGTTTTGTTTTAAGATATGGAGAATCAAATGACCATAAAGGGATATTTCAATTCACAAATCTCACAATTTTTAATATAGTTAGGTGCTGGAGAATTTTGCTGACAACATAAATGCCATTGTTTATGAACCTCAAAAAATGTCGTTGTAATCTATAAAACAATGGTACTTCAGTCTAAAGCCTTACAACGTATCCGATACGGGGACGTATTGGGTACGTCTTGAATAATTAAGTTACAAGATTCGACTATAAGTGCATTAGTACGTGTGATGCTGTGCTCACAATATTTTTTATGATTTTTATTTTAAAATTTATTTTATATTAGTGTATCTTTGCGGTTATCGTAACCTGTAATTTTGGAAATTGCCATTTCCCGTCACCCTTTCTGTATTTGTATCAGTGCAACATAGTTGTAAGTTGTGATTTCAGTTGCCGAAAATCTAAACTTTGAATGGACGGTGCAAGTGACAATGATAGATATATTTTGCTTAGTTTATATTGTTATGAATAACCACGGTCAAGTTATCTTTTTTATGCATGCATGTAAGTGTATGTGTATTCATTCATCAACTTTTTTGCTATTACATTTGGTTGCTTATAAAGCTTTTCAAGTTTTATTAAGTAGGTTGGGAAGTCGACTGTTTCTGTGTTTCTTTCCTCTCAAATTTTGGGTGGCTTTCGTTTGTCTATGTTGTTTATGAAAACAAAGTTCTTATTGCCAAATGACACCGGACCTCTTATGAAGTTAAAAAGGAAGGTTTTGTGATTTAGGGCTTGGAAGAGAAAGGGTGTTAAAACATTTTTTAAAACCATGCCTCGTTCAAAAGTGGGGAGGGGGGGGGGAGTTGGCTTTGATTGGCTGTTCTTCATGTATTTGTCGCCTTTAGTTGGTTACATGTTCTGTAATTATTTTATTTGTCAAATCGGACTCATTCAACGTCGAGAGAGTAGAGGATGGCCAAAGAGGACATAGATGGAACCATATAGGACAGCGGTGTTTATGGCCTAAAATGCTGGACAGTGTTGGAAATACGATCCATATTTCAAGGACTATGGGGAAATCTGGTTGTTCACTTGTTCTTGTCAATGACGGATCAAGTTTTTGTGGTTTTATTTGGATTATGGTTAATTCAGCCGTTATCTTTGCCTGATATTTTGATTATGCAAATTTCTTTCTATGCCTGGGCCACGGGCTCAGACTTTTCAGGGTCAAAGACAATATGTCTAAATGTCGAGTGGAAGCAGAGATTTGCTAATGTTATATCAGTTCACTGATCAAATATCAAGATCATTGTTTGGCAAATTTGGAGCCCTATTTGGACTGAATGGCAGAGGCCCTTTGCCATTGTCTCTTATTGGTATATTTAATATATTTAACAACGATAGTATTATCCTTGCCATTGTCTGAGGAGCAGAAATGACAGGTAAAACAAAAGCATATAATGGTAATCCTTAAACTCCTTAAATTATGATACAGAAATATGACATTAACCTGAAAATCCTGCCTCAGCTTCATGCTAACCAAATTAATATATGCCTAGATGCTAGTAGTAGCCATTTAGGTGTGTTGTACGCCCGATATTTGTCAAAATAAGCTTTTGTGACTGTAGCTGAGCATGCTTCCTTCATTTGCATGTTATTATTATTATTTTAGTTGTGAGATACCGAGGTTGCTAGGATTTAATCTACGGTTAAAAGTTCTTGTAGCATGTCAATTTGAGGTATTTAAAGGTTGTTAATTCTTATAGTTTTATATAAGCATCGTCTGACCGTTCAGAATAATATGTGCTGAACTGGATTGAGAACAATATACGGGATTTACATACCGTGATCCCAGTTCCATGGTTACATTGCGAAAGAAAGGCAGGTAAACAATGATGCTTTCCTGAGGCATTGTAAAGCCACACCTGAAAGCCTTCTTATACTTGATACTCCTTTTGGTCTCCCAATCTCATGGTTAACTTTTTGACCCTATACTTGTTCTGTCTAACTTTAAATATTTATGAGGCTTCGGAAATCAAACTTTAAATTTCTTTAATGCATGGCTAATGTCTCGATTCCTTTAACATTTAATTGGTATTGCTCGATTTTCTTTAGATGATTGTAGAAAGGTTTCTGCTACGAAGTTTACGAGCTGAGAAAGAACCCAGAAAAAGCAGCTAGTTTGGCTGGATTTTAGACTACTTATTTTGTGCATGCTTGAGGCACAAAATTAAATCCTTACCTTTAGTTATGCATTATTGATCTGTTTTGTGAAAGATTAAGGCTAGTTTTACAATGTGTGTAGTATGTAACTTTAGTCGTACATCATTGATCTCTTTTGTGAAGATAATGGTAGTTTTATGATTTATTTAAACTTTGAGTACGATGCTATAATAACAAAGAAAGTGTTGTCTTTTATAGATTGCTCGCATGCTTACTGTTAAGCGGGAAAGAGAGCTGGAGGAGGGCATCAACAAGCGATGGTCGAGAAAGCTGGACAGGCAATGGAAGAAAAGCATTGTTGTGAAACCACCCCCATCTTTGATCAAGTTGAGAGAGCAAGAGGCAGCCGAAGAAGCCGAGAAATCCGCTGCTTGAATGAACCACTCTTAGATGCTTGGGACATTTTCATGGCTTGCAGTTTCCCATTTTGTGTGCATAATATGTTGTTGTTTCAATGTTTTGAATTTGACTTTAGATTGTTCATTACCTCCTGTTTTGACTTTACGAAGCTTTCATTTTATCAAGTTATTGAACTATTTGATACGTTCATGTATTTGTGTTTTGAGTTTTGTTTGTTTTAAGGTTAATTTAGTAATAGCATTATATTTCCATATTTGATACATTCATATATCGTGTTTTGTTTATATATTATTTGTCTCATTGTATTTTAATGGCTTACATATACCTTTGGTATTTAAACTAGGTGTCATCTCCTAAGTTGGTATTTAAGGTAAATTGGTACCTAAATTAGGTACTTTCTCTCTAGTCGGTATTTAAAAAAATACTTCTAAGTTGGTACTTGAATAAAACATTTTATCCCAAACTAATATCAAAATATCTATATTTTATTAATTTAGTCTTAATTTAAAACAAATTAATAATTTTTTTTTTATCAATTTACTCTTTGTAAACCTAAATAATTTGTTCTTCTCTCAAAAATATTTATATTACTTCATGATAATTC
The DNA here is from genome assembly GCA_019671005.1 of Hibiscus mutabilis. NCBI lineage: Eukaryota > Viridiplantae > Streptophyta > Magnoliopsida > Malvales > Malvaceae > Hibiscus > Hibiscus mutabilis. The sequence goes on from CM033714.1 coordinate 30,171,790, forward strand.
CATTATATGACGTATTTTTATGGGCTTAATAGTTAAAAAGGTGCTCAACCTATACATTTTTCAGTTTGGTGTCTAACGTTCTTTTTGGTTCACTTTGGTACCTAACGTTTCATTCTGTAATTCACATTGGGCTTTTCCGTCAACGACCGTTAAAAACTTTCCGCTAACAAATTATAACGTGAAACGTAGCCTATTTTATATATTTATTTAATTTCTAAATTACTTAAAAATTATATACTTCTTAAAAAATCCAAAGTTTTAATTTCTTTCAAACAAACTCTCAAATCACATCTCCCTCACTGTCCGACATCCCCCACACGCCGGCGGTTCACCGTTCACCATTCAAGCGTCGGGTACCTCATCGTTCAACATCCCTCACTTTCTAGCGGCCGATTCAAAGCCCAACCGATCTCTCTTTTTTTTATTTTTGGATGTTCGTCGACGGAACAATCGACGTTCATTCGCCAGTTTTTAACGACGGAATCATGGGGCTTTCGATCGTGGGGGGCTGACGAAGGCAAGGGTAGCGGGTGGTGGTTGAATCGGTGGTGGGAGGGGGGAATTTAGGGATCTAAGGTTTGGATTTGGGGTTTAGAGAAATTAAAGATTTTGAGCTTTTTTTTTAAATAAAATTAAAGATTTTTTAATTTTTAGAAAAATAAAAATTTGAGAAAATACCAGAATATGCTACGTGTCGCGTTTTTATTGGTTAACGGAAATTTTTAACGGCCGTTGACGAAAAATCTCAATCTAAGTTACGGAATGAAACGTAAGGCACTAAAGTGGACCAAAAAAAATATTAAGCACCAAACTGAAAAAAATGATATAGGTTAGACATCTTTTTAACTATTAAGCCTATTTTTATGTGTTCATATTCATGTTTTTTTAACGTTTAAAAATATTATAAACGTAGAAACCGTTGGTTCGAAAAATATTTTAGCTTGAAAACCGTGTACATTTTTTAAAAAGTGAGTCGTTGTTAATTATTTTGGGTGAGGTACAGCGGAATATCTATTTGGAAACAAATAATTATGACTTAAATTGATTCGAAAATTTTCGAATTAAATTTTAATGATAAAATATGACTTGAATAATTATGTAATTTTAATTCTATTTTTTGAAAATAATTTTTTTGTAATATAATCTCTCAACTTTATGTTTTATTTAATTTAATCCTTTGATTGCAACGCTTTGCAAATTCCTTCTTTCCATAATTCTTTGACTCATTTATACTGTTACCAATATTTTTTTCTCAAAATCGTTTCTTTTAAAAAAAATAATATTATATAATTTTATATGGTATTTGATTTATTAAATAGCATTATAAATCTTAATCTCACTTGTAAAAATATATGAAGAAATGTATGTATGTATGTATGTATGTATGTATGAAAAGTCTTTTAAAATGAAACCAACTAGTACCCCTAACATTATAAATATTTACAATTAAATTAGAATATTACTTGATTAGAAAAAAATTCAAATAAAATTTAAGTGATAAATAAAATTCGTAAACTCGACTAATTCAACTTTTCTGACTCGATTCGACTTAATCGAATACTCACTCATAGTCTTCGGTATTTTGATTGAAAACATTGTTAATTATTTTTAGGATAAAGTACACAAATGGTCACTAAATTATCCCCAAAAATACAAAATAGTTACCAAACTTTCAAAAGTTACATAATGAGCATTAAACTTTAGTTTTTGTTACAAAATGGTCATTGAGACGTTAATTGTTGTTAATTGGGTGACACGACAATTATGAAAATTTGCATAACAACACATTTAATCGTCAATATTTACACATTTAATCAATTTAGGCATCAATAATGAGGGTTAAATTATGACTAAATTGATTGAATGTGAAAATATGGAGGATTAAATGTGTTATTATTGAAATTTTCGTAACTGTCACGACAGTTAACGGCTCAGTGGCCATTTTCTAACAAAATTAAAGTTTAATGCCCATTATGTAACTTTTGAATGTTTGGTGACTGTTTTGTATTTTCTGGGATAGATTAGTGACCAATTGTGTACTTTACCCTTATTTTTATTAACACGTCTAATTATAATTCGGTGATTTTAATTAGAAATTTTGAAAAATTATATAATCTTCGAAAATTTAAAAATTTAAAACATGAAAAATATTAATTTATTGAAAAATCAAGATTTTTTTGATAAATTTTTAATAAAAATTACAGATATTTTAAAAAATATATTGTTTAACAACTTAAAACCTATTTTTGTTCCATCTTAATCAATACCTCATATTCGATTTTTAATTAATACAATAACATTAAATATTTAATAAGAAAGCTTTGTCGTTGTTGTTGTCGTCGTCTTACTTGACTCGAAAAGATTAATATCTACTTATATTGTTAAATGAATAGGTGAGGGACACTCTGGTTCACAAAAAAATATTGGAATTTAATAACTGTCTTCTATACTTTATAGGATTAATTTGCTTTCTTGCAAAAAGCAGAGGGACCAAAAGGGTATTTATATCTCAACTTTAGTACTCGCGCCTGCACCTAGGGCTGTAAATAAGACCAGACAGATCACGAGCTACTCGAGATCGACTCGGTCAATGTTCGGTCAACACTCGACTCGAATTCTTAACGAGCTGAACTGAGCTACTCGATGTTAGAGTATGCCCAAAGACCAATCATAAGATTATTGTAAATGACATTTGTCTTACCTTGTTTATTAGTACAAAGGCATTGCCATTATTATTTCAGTTACTATTTTGTGTTCATAAATAAGTTGAATTATAATAAAGTCCTAGAATAACATAGTTATTCTTAAATGTCCTTAGTCGAATATCTTTGTGGCATGGACAACAATGATGCATTTAAGACTAATGTATAGTTGATTGATGACAAAGTGTTGTCATTGACATGAAGACGTCAAAATCAATACATAAGTATGTGTAAGAGAACGACATACTAGACTGACCCGCTATGAGCATGTTACTTAGATTATTATGTGACAGTCACAAACATTGTCCATAGTGATAACTACGTGTATGATCCTCGAACTTTAGATTATCATTATTTCAACATCGCGAGTTGCATATTTTGATACAGTCAAACTTGTGTCGTAACTGACTACACTATAAAGACTAATATTGGATATGTCACAATCTATGTAGTGTGATACGGTTGATCAAGATATGATTTGTCCCTCCTACATATTAGAAGTAATATTGTAGGTCACTTGATTGAGTGAGACTAGAAATGCATGGCCATGCTCGAATAAATTGATATGACATATTATAGTTATTCGTTTATAATAGTCTACTCAAGATATCAAGAAATATTACATGAACTATACAAGTGTGATTGTTTCATGACTTGTGTCCAATCTAGATATAAAAGACAAATGGATGTAATACATGAAAAAAAGTTAATCACGAAGAGGTTATGTCGAATCATGATTTCTTGTAACTTAAGTGACAATAACGTATTGTTATATAGGGGTGTGCAAAAAAATTTGATCCGATTGATTTGATCTGTTTATCCGTTGATCCGATCTGGAATTTCGGAAATCAGATCCATTTTTATTTTTCAGATAATTCAGATCGGATATCCGAAAATTTTGAATCTAATACGGATAGTGATTTTACATATTCGATTATTCGGTATCCGAAAATTTCATATTTTATAGATATGAATATTGTTATATTTGATACTTTTACTCGTTATAGATGAAAAATTAAATTTTTTATGGATACAAATCTTGTTATACTCAATAATTTGTTGATTTTTATATTCGAAAACCTAAAATGTTTATGGATAAGACCGCCAAATTCAAAAAAATAATTAAATTAACTCATAATTTTGGATATTCGTATTTCCGAATATTCAATCCAAAATTTCAGATATCCAAAAATCGGGTATCCAATTTTTTCGGATCGGATACGAATCACTAAAATACCTATCCAAAATTTTTGGATATCTGAAATTTCGGATCGGATCAGATATCTGAAATGCACACCCCTATTGCTAGATGCCACTCATTGTTTGTAATATTAGAAATGTTCTAATATTTACTACTAATGCTGCAATAACCTACAAGGTCACACCAATGGTTGAAAGAAGCATATATTAAACGAATTATATATGTACAATTTTTTACACGAATTTAGTTAAATTAATATATTTAATATATATAATTTAACTATTAGATAGATATTAAAAGAAAATAATTATTGCAATTATAACTCTTTTAATATATAAATAATATAATTTAATTTAAATTAATATATATTGAAATCTTAATTAAAGTTAGAATCAGAATTATATATATATATTGAAATCTTGAATTGATATTATATATATATATTTAAATCTCAATTAAAGTTGGATTGAGATTATATATATATATATATATATTGAAATCTTAATATGAGTTGCATTATGATTACAAAGATCTATCCGTCATTAATGCTCTTCCAAAAATTCTCTAAATAGTTTAAAGAATTTTATATGCTCGTTTTAACTGGGTGAACTAAGTAGAGGTCGGAGAGCGTTATTGTTGCGGCTTAGGAATTGACATCGTGGAATCGTGATCGGATATTTATCTTCTCCAAATCCAGAATTTCAAATTTTAAACAAGTAATTCTTTACCCTTATTCACCCGATTCGTTCCTCGTACATGAATTTATAGAGGTGATTGTCAGATAATTTTTTCGCTACGCCACGAGGTGTTTCGACGTGACCCAACACTCGAAAATATAATATATTTTTTAAGTTTTTAAAAGTAACGTGAACTAAATTTTATGTTGTTGGATAATAATAATAATAATAATAATAAGAAGAAGAAGAAACTTGAGCTTTGATAGATGTGACAAAACTGACTCGAGACCCGAACTGATTTTACCCGATCTGAGACACGATATCGATGATCCGAACTTGATCCGAAACCCGAAACAAACCAAATCAAACCACAATCGACCCGATTTTAGTTGAAATGAAATGGACCTGATTCGATTTTCAACCGAACCAAACAGAGATTTTCAAGTGAATTGAATGGACCCGAACCGATTTCATCTGAACCGAAAGCAACCCGAACTGAAGCCAACCCAAAACAAAGAAAAAAAGAAAGATTTAATGAGAACTGTCGCACAACTTACCAAAAAGTTAAATAGACTAGCTTTATAAGCTATATGTGGGTATAAAAAATAAATCCGACCTGAAAACCTTACTGAAAAAATATCGATATCCTATTGAACCGATTTTGACCCGACCTGATATTAATCGTCCCAAAAAGCAACCGAAGCAAAGTGACCTGACCTGATACCGGACCTGAATCATTATAAACTTGAATTAACATCGAAATAAACTAAATTTGACCCGATCTAAATTGAAACTGAATGTAGTCAAAATCAAAACTGAATTCGATCTGAACGATTTGTTTACCACCTCTCAGCTTTAATATTGAATACTAAAAATTGAGGCGTATCCCTTACGTTCGATATTGAGGGCTTTTATAGAGGCTCTGTCCTCTTTTTACACTGCTATTTTTTTTCTTTATAATTGAAAATACATTTCAAAAGGACAAACTAGAGGGAATCTCAACTATTGCAACATTTGTTTTTGCATGTCGAGAAAACAACCATTATTTGGTCTTGGCATAAATTTTTCATGTATTATTTCAATTTTGAATGACATAAAATAACGTCATTATTTGTGAATATCATAAAAATTTGTCGTCCATTATTTTCTTTGGAAATCTTGCAATCATCTTTGGCTCCTTGCGTCAACAAGATGAAACTCTTTTATTTTTTCTTTCATGTTTTAATAATTGTGAAGAAAATTATTATTTATTATTATTATCGGGATGTAAATAAGATGAGACATATTACGTGCTATTCGAGCCTAATTCGATTAAAATTTGATCTAACATTCGAGTTCAAATTCGGTTAAAATTTTTAACGAATCAAGTCGAATTCAACACTACTCAAACTCTATTCGAATTTTACAAGCTGAACCAAACTCAAACACTACTAAAATTCGACTCGCTTCATTTAAGCCCCTACCTGCACCCCTAAAGACAAAAAAGACCTAAAAATTGTAGAGCACCGCGTTGGATTTGGCCCCGGCAGGCGGCAGCAGCGCCCAAATATTCAAATTTGTCCAAACATATAATATAATATAATATAATATAATATAATATAATATAATATAATATAATATAATATAATATAATAATGATATAATTGTAAAGATTTTGAATCCGGATCCACCGCCATCGCCCAAAATACACGCTCGCCTCTCTTTTCTGCTCTGCCATTGCCATTTCTTAATAACCAGATGAGGAAGGGAGCTAAGAGAAAAGCCGCCTCTCAGAAGCAAGAGGAGAGCCATAAACCAGCTCCCAAAGCTAAGCGTACGAAGACCTCCAAGCCTCAACCGGAGCCTGAGTATTTCGAAGATAAGCGCAACTTGGTATCTTCTTTCTCTCTACAACTCTTCAATTTGTTGTTTAGGGTTTCTCTTTTTCGACTTCAATGTTTTTGTTTATCGTATATCTAAATTGATGCGGAGTTTCAATATTAGGCGTTTTAAGCTGAATTTCTTAATGCTGTTGACTTTCTGTGTTTCCTACTTAAATTTGAGCTTTTAATTCTGGTAACTCCGTGGTTAGATTTAAAATTTATTATACGAGCTTTGGCATTCTTAGCTTAAACATTATTTGTTGAGGTCATTGAATGGGTGAAGTTTTTCTTTGTTAAATTTGTTTTGGTGATAACTGTCGATTTGCATTGTGCAGGAAGATTTATGGAAAGCTGCATTTCCTGTTGGAACAGAGGTTGGAATTTTGAGTTTCCATTCGAATGCTGACTATTTGGTTTGTGTTTTAGAGATGAATTTTAGTTCTGTTGCTTATTTCGTTTTCCTTTTGTTGTTTGGAAGTGGGATCAACTGGACTATGTTTACCAATTCAACTGGAACTTTTCGAATCTAGAGGTGAGTTGCAAGAGGTTTTTTCTTGCTTTCTCATTTCTTTTTTCTTTTTTGGGTTCTATTTTCTAGTTCTGGTTGCGACTTTTGTTTTCCTTTTATCATGCGAAACTTGGTTTAGAGTTAATTAAATATTTTACTTTTCTCTTTTTGGTCAGGATGCATTTGAAGAGGGGGGGAAACTATATGGAAAGAAAGTTTATCTATTTGGTTGTACGGAGCGTAAGTAGCTCACTGCCCTGGTTCTCATACTTTGCACTTTTATACAGACAATTTGCAAAAGCAAGGATATTTTTCCTAGTTTCTTAATTTGAGCTTGGTTCCCACAAGCGTCTTTCTTGCATCATGTAGTTTCAACTTCTTCCAACCTGCCCTTTTGTTCAACAATTACACACTATCGATTTTAATTATTTTCTATTTGTGCAGCTCAATTGGTCCCTTGCAAAGGAGAAAACAAAGTCGTCTGTATACCTGTCATTGTTGCTGTAAGTTGTCTAACTTTGTTAAGAAATGCTTTTAATGCTAAACTAATTCATGGGATGCTTCTTCCTTCATCTTGTGATTAGTGCGCTGAGTGATAATAGCATCTTTAACCATTTTTATGTTAAAGGCCTATGCAACAGTATTATTATGTGGCTCTGAAGTCATATGTTCCCTTGCTGTTCTCATTTTGACATTTTTCTTCGATGGTTCAGTGTAGCTGTTTCTTTAAGTTGCAAATGTCAAGATTAGAGTCTCAGAACTTGGAGACTTTTCCCCTTGGATAAATTGGGTTCTTTACTTCACCTTTATACGCGTGGATGTGATTTTGTTACGTTGATAATCTAAAAATACATGTTACAGACCATTTCCCGTATATTTTATTCGGTACAAAAGGCCATTTCTACATATTAAAATTTTCTTTTGATGGAAAGAGTTACTATATTGTTGCTTATCTAGTGTGGACCAACTTATCAACAGTCTAGAATGTTGGAGAGTTACAATCCACCTAACTTCCATTTAGTTTTCTTTTATGATTAATATGTCCACATCTTTATTGCTTTTTTCTCTGCTTTATTATTTTCTAAGTAATGAAATTATTAATCTTTTATGGGACTGATTTGTTGAAAATAGTCCTTTACACCATGTTGTATCTTTGCAGGTTGAGTCTCCTTTCCCACCTTCAGATAAGATTGGTATTAACTCAGTGCAGAGAGAAGCTGAAGAGATTGTTCCTATGAAACAAATGAAAATGGACTGGGTTCCATATATTCCACTTGAGAATAGGTGCCCAATTTTGATCTTTTATATCCTTTTCTTTTATCGTATTCAAAGTAAACTTTTATTTATGCAATTCAAATTCAATTCATCTATATAGTTAGCCAAGATAATAAATTAAATTTTATCTATTTTTCTTTTTATTAAGTTTGTGTTAGAATTGATTAAAATAAAACTTTTGAAGTAATTGTGTATTCTGATTCTTCCACAGAGACAACCAAGTTGATAGGCTGAAATCTCAAATATTCATCTTAAGCTGCACTCAGAGAAGGTATAGTTTGCATGCTAACACCTACATCCCTCTTTAAATTTGTTTCTTTTGCACGCTTACATCCAATTAAAGTATCTTTATTTGATCTGCTTTTTGTTTGAGATTGTCAACTTGGGTCACACTCACATATGCTTCTTTTGATTATCTATAAAAAAATTGATGTATTAAATGTACACTTGCATATATTTTAGCGTATGGCTGGGTTTTTAAGCGCTGGAATCAGGTTTGCCTTTTTATCAGCTTGTTATGCCAATACATACACAATGCAGCAAATGAAGTGCCGAGTCTTCAGTTCAGCTCATTAGAATTAACAATATACTCCATAGACATATGTGGTCATCCACAAAGACTTGGACATCAATGCACATTTCTAATAAATGGACCGTCTTGTTTTTTGGCCCTTTGAAATTTCCATGTCTAGTGAACACTAATTCTATCTCCATGTGTGTGTTGAATGCATGCTTGTATTTTGGTTTAACTTTTTGTATTTGATATTCTTTCTGCAGGGTTGCTTTGAAACAAATGAAAATAGATCGCCTCAAGAAATATGAGTATTGTCTGCCGTGTGAGTTTTCTAGATATCTTTGGATGTTAAATTGCTGGATTATGCATTAGCTTCACATATCTGCTGCTTATTCTGATGACTTGTCAAAGAAGAAACTGTGATAAAAAGAAGGGAAAAAACCTTATTTATTGCAATGTTGTTTGGCCTGTCTCCATTGACAGATTTCTATCAGCCTTTGAAGGAAGACGAGCTTGAACAAAGTACTGAGGTTCAAATCATTTTTCCCGCAGAACCGAAGCCGGTAACATTTTTGTATTTTCTGAGAAAATTAATTATGACTTATACTTGGTTTTATGAATATTAAAATTGTGCATATGTTGGATAGAGTTTGTCCTAGAGATTGGGCTTACCATGCTTTGGTAAATAAACTGTTGCATTCAGTGTAGTTGCAGACACCATTTAAGGTTCGTGGCAGACAATAGGTGCTTGCATGAGTTAAGCAAAGAGTTAATTGCTAAAAAATCACGCCATACATGTGCATCTGTACATATGAATGCATATATGATGCTCCCAAAAGTTAGAAGTAGGAGGTCTGAAGTTCAAACCTTGTGAAATGTGTGGTTTCCGAATGTACCAATGCATTTTTGTCCTTATAAAGTAAATGTTGGAAAATCAGTTTTTTCCCTTTGCATGATACAGAAGTCAAGCATCACTAAGCATCATTAGTCTGGCTCTTAAATTTTCTTTACTTTTGGGCATAATCCACTTATTTTTTGAATGATGAACTGTCCATCTAATGAAAATATATCTTCCAATGAAAAGGAATTGAAAACAAAAAGGAAACTTATTTGAGGTATGCCTTGCACCTTAACAGAGTATATTGATTTTGAGGGTCTGAGTTGCTTTGCTAGATTGTATTATGCCTTGGTGTACACGTAACCCTTGATTACACACCAGTAACTATTTATATTGGGATAACTAAGGCCGCTACTCTGCAAAATATCATGTAAATTGATACATCCTTTCTGGTCTTGCAGGTTTTTTGTGAATTTGATTGGGAGTTGGATGAACTTGATGTAAGACTTGCCTCTTTCATCATATTATGCTATAGGCCAATTAGCATTATCTTTATGGTGATGTTTGAATTATATGGACTGGTAGCTCGGAATTTTTCCAACAATCAGTTATGCATTAGACTTGAGTCAATCATTTTATTTTTTTCGCTGTTGTATGCTGTCGTCATAGGAATTGGGTACTAAACTACATCTACCTATCTGCAGGAGTTTACTGATAAACTGATTGAGGAAGATGAATTAGATAAAGATCAGAACGATGCTTTTAAGGTGAAGCTGATTTTGAAGATTTACCAGTATCCTATGGATTTTATGTATTATCAACTGCTAGTTCAAGCTGACATGCTTTTGGTTTCTAGGAATTTGTCAAAGAGAAAGTTCGTGAAGCAAAAAAAGCTAATCGACAGGTATATTTTTAGGCAACCTTGCTTCTTGATTTGGTTAGGGAGCATGAATTTGGATAGGTAGATTCATTTGGCGAATTCCATTCTTATAGGCAAGAGAAGCTCGCAAAAAGGCCCTTGAAGAAATGAGTGAGGAAACTAAAGCAGCTTTTGAGAACATGAGATTTTACAAGTTCTACCCTGTTCAAACTCCAGATACTCCTGATGTATCAAATGTTAAGGTAAGGTTTTGCAAGTTAGTGCTTTATATACGCTTTTTTTGTTTTGAAAAAAGGAATTACTTGTAAAATAATGCCATAGAACAACTTTTAACTTTTCTAAAAGCACTAGTTATTTCTCATGCATAAAGTTACTTGTATTAGTTATGAGTAGATTTTCTTTATAGGTTGTCATGGTGTTATCGGAGCTTGTTAGTGTTTGTTGGATTAATATTTTAATCCCAGTGGTTTGGAGTTTTCTCTCCGAAATCAATTGAATTACATACTTCCTCTGAAGTACTTCAGATACAAATTATGAAATGGTGTCTATAACTTCTCCGCCCGAACCTATCCCAAGCCTAGAGTTGCTAGGTGGGGAACTAAAACTAATCCTTTTTTTACTGGGAGTCTCTCACTTGTCCACTAAGATCATACTTCATGAATAGGGGTGATAATGAACTTGACCGGCTCGCAAGTTACTCAAGCTCGGCTCGGTCAAAGCTTGGTCAAAGCTCGACTCGGGTTTGGGCTCGGCTCGAGACCTTAACAAGAAGAGCCGACCCAAACTCGGCTCGAAAAGCTCGTAAACAGGCTCGAAATAATTATATATAATCTACATATGCACTAAAAGTAATATGTTTAACAAAAGAAAAACAATAAAATAAATTAGAGGAAAATTCACTGATGCATGTTTGTGGTTTCATTTTCCTTAGTTGGTTGTTGTTTGATTTTGTATTTTCTTTGATTATGTGTTTATATTGTAAGAATATTTCTTGGTTATTTGGATTAATCTAATTTTTGGACACTCTTTCCCGATATTGAATTTCGTTTCAGTGTTAGTTACGAAAGGTGTTTTTAACGAGGCCTCATCTTTTATAAAAAAATTATAGCAAAATTGTTCATTTCGAGCCGAGCTGAGCTCGACAAGCTTCGAGCCCGAGCCGTGCCTAATAGTATTGTTTTCGAGCTGAGCTCGAGCCTAAAATTTCGAGCTCAATGAGCCCCGAGCCCGAGCCGAGCCCAATAATACTATTTTCGAGCGGAGTCAGGCTCGGGCTCGTTATCACCCCTATTCATGAATGTTATCTTTTAGGATTCCAGATGCCAAATTTATATTTCTAGCTGCAGAGGCATAATGCATTTTATTTAGAATAACAGTCTGACCGGCAACTTATCCTTTCCGTGTCTGTTTCTTGGCGGTTCTGCGTTGCAGGCTCCTTTCATCAACAGGTACTATGGGAAGGCACACGAGATTCTCTAATGGAAAGTTCGATTCAATTCCCGAATCAGGATCTAATCTAGTCGAGGGATGCTCTAATGCCCGCTTCACTTGTAAGAGTATCATGTCAAGCATTTGTATTGTTACAGGGAAGTTCTGGGAGCGTGGCACTGGTGCCCCATCACACTTATGTGTCTTAGGAGACAGGTTTAAACTTACAGCTCCATAACTCTTAGATAATTAAAGCAGACCCTTTGCAGCATAGCAGGGATTAGTAGAATACTCTATCGAGGCTCTCCTTTTCTTATTCAGAATTTTTGACGTATTTCTTAAGCCGAAGGTGCTAAAATTGCCCCACTACTCGGTATGTCACGGTTTTACACTTATCCACTCATTGATCATTTGTTCAGACTTATTGTAATAGTAGTACCGTTCGATCAAATTCGATTCCATTAACCAATTACTTTCTTATTCTGTATTGTATTTGTGTGAATCATCATGGTTTTTGAATGCTCTATGTTGGTAAAAAGCTAGGATGTGCTGTTTTTTTCGCTTGCAGCCGAGCTTTTCTGATGTTGATGGAATCGGGAAAGGTTAGGAGAATCAGAAATGGTATTCGTTAATAAGAGCAATCTTTGAGTTCTCTTGATTTTAGTTAAATCAGTTAGTGTTGTCTAGTTGGTTATATGGCCGGTTAGAATCGGCCATAATGAACAGCATTGGAGTGCTTGTCGTCCTCTTTACCAAAACCCAGTGACTTGAGATGCAATAAAAAAAATATGATATGCTAAACCGAGGAGCATAAGATTTTTTTTTTTGACAAGAGAAACATTCATAGATTCAAAAACAAGATTTAAAACATACATCCCTAAGCCTCCCATGAAACAGCCACAAATGGGCAAACAAAGACCACCAAAAGCATAGACTATAGAGGACCATAGAAAGCCACTCAAGGGCAAAGCAAAAACAGTCCATAGCTAAACTTAAACAGGTACACTTCTTAATTAAGCGAAACCTTTGCGAGACAGACTTCCTCTCATTCATGATGACTGAGGATCTTATCGCCAAGGGATCCACTTGGAAGGGACAAAAGATGTATATTTGTTCAGTTGTACAACAAATGTCGGTGTATCTTCGTGCAAGGGGCAAAAGATTTGTCTTTTTGTCCCACTCAAATTGTCTCCTCCAAAAACTTAATAACTTTTAAAACCTGTATTTTTCTACCTTTTGTAGTTAAAAAAAACAAATCTAACTTTTCAAAAATGAAATTATCAGTTTAATTATTTTACAACATATCTCTTACAATATTTTTTTCTTAAAAACTACTTGAAAAGTCAATAAGGACAGACACAACACAAGTGCATCACATTCATAATATTTAGGCACAATACATAAGGAATTTTACAACTTAGTTGTGTAACAAACAAACTATATGGTGCAGTGCCGAAACAGAGGAGAAAACAAAACAAAACTAGGAAAACTTGACATGCTATGCTACAAATGAAACGAAATTCAATCACCATATTTATAGCTTTTTCAAAACTATAATCCTGCAATGGCCATGCCACCTTCCTCCTTTAGATATACTTCAATTTGTTCCAATGCCTGACAGAGTAGTAATACCATTCAACCAACATCTTAATCTGATAATACGAGAAAATAGAGGACAGAGAGAAAGAAAAGACCTCGATTGCAATCTCTGTTGGGGTAAGATCTGATGCATCTCCATAACCTAGTTTGCCTGCAATTTCTGAAATTTTGGAACACTAGTTTCAAGAAAAAAGCATCAACAAGGGCATGAGCTTGACACATCAAAATGAAGAGACGAGGGGAATGCGGCAGAGAAATAAAGTAAAGAAGGAAAGATAAAGCCATCGCACTATATCTCATATCTTCGAAGAATGTAAGCAAGTTGGAGGTAATGAGCATTAATGCACTTCAAGCAAACAGCTAACAGAGGCTTCACACGATCTCATCCAAGCATAACATGGGCAAGTCTAGGGTACAACATCCTAATGTAAGGCTAAAAAAAGACAAGTTCCGAAACTCGTCCAAGCAACCTAAAATGTTATACTTTTTTTTATCACATTTTAGGTTGATTTTTTTCGATAAGTTTCGAAACTAAAAAAGAAATAGGTTGGTGGTTTTTCGACAAATTTCGAAACTTGTCGAAAAACCAACCTATAAAATGTTATAAAAAAGTATAACATTTTAGGTCGTTTGGACAAGTTTCAAAACTTTCCGTTTTTTAGCCTTAAATTAGGTTGTTGTACCCACATAACATAGACCACTAAGTATGAGACAGGTTTAACTATGCATACCTTCCAATGAAACCCGGGCATTTGCTTTAGCATAATTTTTACCCCTCTGCTCCAAAAGGTAAGACAGACGTTTTAAAGCCTGTGAAAGGGTCAGAATGTCAAAAACTACCAAGTCCACGCAAGGAAAGCAAATAAAATCAGCAGCGGACTACCTTTGTATATGGATCACCATGTTCATAATGCAAAAGGGGACGAGAATGGGTACCTACTGCAGCAATCCTCCGTGCCAAGGCTTCCAAAGGTACATCTAACCAGACAACAATCCCCTTCTGCTGCATATAATCCCTTATAAACAAAATAAAAGAGTTTCAGACTTTTATAGTTGATGCAACAGAAAATCGAATCAATGGAGAGAGAAGAATCTGTATTTATTGAATTCCCGTTTACCAGTTCTCATCCCGTACGACAGCACCTCCACCGGTAGAAACAACAAGCTGTTTCATTGAAGAGAGCCTCTGCAATATCTCAGTCTTGTCCACAGGAAGAGCATAAAAGATTCAATGCATTTGGAAAAATGCACAATATCACATAATGCACAACACATATAAACTGATAAAGGTATCTACTATCTGAAAACAAACAGGTATGATGACCAAATTGCACAATCAACACTCCTCCAATTTTAGGAAAATGATGGCTTACTTTTCTACACGACTGTCAACACAAGTAATGATTCAAATAACATGCATTGAAGAAATGAAAGCATATGTGCATACAGAAAGGGAGTTCTTTCACTTACCTCCTTTTGTCTGAAGAAACTCTCCCCGTGACGCTTAAATATTTCAGCTACAGACATTCCATTCACCTCCTGCTCTATTAATGTGTCACTGAAAATTGAAGAATAAAGATTTTCACGAGACACAATAAAAAAGCCTAATTAGAAGTTCATTACGTTGGCAATTGGTAGACATCCAGGAAGGAGAACCACTTCTAATACTAAACCCAGATAAACCAAGTCCTTGGATCGTAGGGTCCAATCTGAACATACCAATGCCTAACTTATTCAAGTAATGCATGATACCATATCCATCATTAGCTCTTGTGACGAAGACCTCTAATTCCACACTGCAAACTATAGAGGTCTATTTGCCACAGAGGAACTTGGAAGCTCGAGAGGAATGTTTCCGTAGCTTAGGAATGCTATTTTTCTTCTTTCCAGTAACAAGTTGGAGAATGAAGATTGCGACTATAGGACTCACCACTAAGTAACAATTCATAGTACAAACCTGTCGTAAAATGAATAACCGAGTACGTGAGACAAAATTTTTCCCACTGTAGTTTTTCCAGAGCCCATTAAACCTGCACATTCATGTTCATAAAGTTTAGCTACCAGAGAAAATAAATCTTGACAACATAAACTTTAAGGACTTGGACAAAAGAAACTGACCAACAAGATATATACTGTGTCCATTTAAATACGGCTCAACCTCTAGTGACTTATTCTGCAAATTCTATTCACATCATGTAAGATACAGTGGAAGAACAAATCTCAGATGCAGCGCAAGTTAGATTCTGTTTGAGGCTTTAACTAAAAACTATATATATATTACCAGAAATAGACGCCAAAACACTAAATGGAAGAGATAAAAGATAAAAAACAAAAAAGGAGGTATTTAATCACCATACCATACCATACCATACCTTATAACCCAAAAATTTAAAATAATTACAGGTAATTGTATCATACCTTTAACATTAAAGATTCATCGTAAGGCGCGTGAATGCTTCCGGTTTCCACGGTTGAAGCTACGAAATGACATTTTAAAAGATATCATCATAGGGGATCAATCATATGTATGATAAAAATTTGAAATTCTCAAGAGCAGTTTAGCCACCTAGGTGAGTTGTATAGCTCTCAAAGTCAACGTAAATTACTAGTTTCATCCATTGGATGTTACAACATGAAATCCAACCAAGATTACATAGTACTTCTTAGCAGAAAAGTGAGAACATGAAAAAGAAAATTTAACAAAACCTTGAAGCAAGATCACAACATCAAAGAAATGGACTTAACTATGAGCTCAGTACCAAATTTAAAGAGTCATTTGCAAAGGTAAAAACTTGGGTTTCTTTTATTTCAATTTGATACCTTAAAATTGAACCCATTTTAACAAATCTAACATAAAACGAAAAAGGGGATAATTTAATAATTGAATCAACTTTACAAGATTTGATAGTATATCAATTTTATTTATTTTGCATTCAAGTACCTGAAAAGTCGTTATAAGAAGAGCAAGGAACCTCGAAAGAGACCGATCTCTGCCGATCAGAACAAGCCTGAAGCGGAAAGTGGGCTGAAACAGCCGGTTCTAGGCTTGCCAAGAAGACCACCTATAAATAAATAAAGACTTGGTCCGATCGTTGGAGACTCGAAAGAAAGCCCAAATGCATTGAGCCCGTAAATTAATAGATGGCATCTTACCGGGAATATTCCAAGGGATAAGAATATCTTCAATGTAAACACAAACTTAAGGAAAGAATATCATAGTGATAGAGTTTCCTTAATTAGTGTAGAGATTTGGTAGGTGGCTTTCAACTGGGCCGTTAGTGTGATTCGATCTCGTCTGCTCATTGTAAGGGGATTCAACTATAAATAGAGGCCTCCCACCTCACTTGTATCATCCATCATTTGAGTAATACACTTGGCATTTACTCTAAAAACACTCAGAGTGTTCTTCGCGCTCTGAGCGCTCTTTCTTTGTTCTTGTTGCCTTTCTTTTGTTCGGTTCCTCTTGGAACGATCTTGTGTTTGTGAGCATTGGAAGTATTCGATCTTCCGGAGAAGGATTTTCAGGCTTACTTAGTCGCTTGTCTAAGAACATCGACTAAGGCCGCACGCTGGGGTTGGTTCGTAAGTCTAGCCCCGTGACAGCTTGGTATCGAGCGAGTGTTCGAGCACAAACACCGATTGAGATGGCAAAGAAAGGAGGGAATGTTGCAGCACAAAAGGGTGTTGAGGCCCAGCCGACGATGGAAAGCGAGATAGTCCGAGCAACACCGCGCCTACGCTGGAGGAAAGGTTGGGAAAGCTCAAGATCCATGAAGGATGCCCGAGAGGAGATTGACGTTGTCGAGTACGCCTTGACGAGCTGGACTCTTCGGGAGGAGCTCAAAGCAACGCAGGATCTGAAGAACAACGCTCGAGACCTTGACCATTGTGCCGATAAAGGCGGATAGACGGAGTGATGCACTCGGCCGAGCCAAAGGCTTTGAAGGCGGAGATGATGGAGGAGATCAAGGAGCTCAAGGGAGAGCTTCAAGTTTACAAGGCTGTCGTGATCGATATGTTAAAAGCGGCAACAATCGTACCAAAGTTGGACGTGCCAAAGCCGAAGGAGTTTAGCGGAGCTAGATCGCCCAGACGTGGAGAACTTTGTGTGGAGCATGGAACAATACTTTCGCTGCTACAGGCATCAAGGATGATGCGGATAAGGTAAACATTGCTTCGCATTTAACCGACGCTGCACTTTTATGGTGGCGACGCAGATGCTCGAGGAGAAGAGCAAGGATATTCCCATCGGGACTTGGGAAGAGTTTCAGGCTGAGTTCAAGGAACAGCTTACCCAAAGAACGCCCAACAGAGGCTCGGGAGAAGCTACACGAACTCAAGCATGAAGGTTCCATCCTCGAGTATGTCGACGGTTCATCAACTCAAACTCCAAATCACGGACATCGCTGAAGCCGAAAGCCTTTTTATCTTCAAGAATGGACTTAAGCGATGGGCCGTAATGGAGTCAAGAGGATGGGAGTTGAGGAACTCTCCAAAGCTATGGCCGCAGCTGAATCCATAGCCGAGTTCGAGATGGCGGAGACTCTCAAGCCCCGAGGCAAGGGCTATGGTGGGGAGTCAAAGACGGGGAAGGTCTTGTGTGCCGTGTCTCATGAGGAAAGCACATGATGAAAGATTGCCCCAAGAATGATCGCCTTAATGCTGTCAGGCGATGTGTCCGAGGAGTCGGACGAGGAAGTGACGAGACTTGGTGCGATTGCAAGTGTCAAAGCAATCGCCGAGGGTAGAGAAGCAACCGGGTGCTACCAATGTAAGGGTCCACACAAGTTGCGAGCATGCCCACATCGAGTCAAGCCATCCAAGGGGGTGGACGAGCCCGAACAGAGCGAGGCATGCGAGACTTGGTTCGATGATACCGAAGTTCGCTAAGGCGAGAGTACGCAAAGGTAAAGGGTTGATGTTTGTCGACATCAACATTGCGGGACGATCGAGGAGTGCTCTAGTGGATACCGGAGCAACCGATCTATTCATGTCCAAGAAGGCTGCCGACAAACTTGGTCTTAGAGTTGTGGGTTCAACCGAAAGATCAAGACCGTGAATGCTAAAGAAGTTCCAATTGTTGGGACGGCACGGAAGGTGGAGCTGCAGATTGGTGAATGGAAGGGCAAGGAAGACATCAAGGTAATCAACTTAGATGACTTTGATTTTGTTTTGGGATTAAGCTTCCTTGACCGTATAGATGCTCTTATCGCTCCTTGTGCCGACGCGTCGTCTGTGTTTTGGATCGCAAACAACGCTTATGCTGTGCCTCGCATCGAGACAAGGGAAAAGGAACCAAGATGTTGACCGCCATTCAGCTTGCCGATGATGCTCCAAGCCAAGGAGACATCGCTTGGAGGCTACCGTTGAGGGGACTACTTTAGTGGGGCAAGAACTGCCCGAGCCAGCCAGCGACATGAGACCTGTGGAAAAATCACCTTTGGGCAAGGTGGAGGAAGCATTGAACTTCAAGTGTGAAGAGGGGTCAATGCGCGAAAAAGTGCCAATGGGCAACGAGGCACCAAACTTCAAGAGGGAAGGGTTGATGCCGGTTAGAGTGAATGCCACGAAGGAGGCGCATCTCAAACTTCGTCGAGATGTGCGCAATGATGCAGAGCGAGAAGTTACACGACGGAAGGAACCAAGGCGAGCAGTCAGATGGGGAAGACAACCTAGCCCGAGTCGAGCGCCCCTTATGGGGGAGCCGTTTTATGGGGGGACATCGCTGTTCGATTCTGAGTTGGGAGCAAGCCAAGGTACCATGGAAGATCCAAGATCAACCAAGAGAAGTCTTTATCGAACACAGCGAGAGGGCATCGCCGGATTTGGTGGGGAGAATGTCACGCCCCGCTCATTTCGGTCCGAGACAGATGCGCAACAAGCAACCCAAGAGGTTCTAGGCTTGCCAAGAAGACCACCAGACTTGGTCCGATCGTTGAGACTCGAAGAAAGCCCAAATGCATTGAGCCCGTAAAATTAATAGATGGCATCTTACCGGGAATATTCCAAGGGATAAGAATATCTCTCAATGTAAACACAAACTTAAGGAAAGAATATCATAGTGATAGAGTTTCCTTAATTAGTGTAGATTTGGTAGGTGGCTTTCAATCTGGGCCGTTAGTGTGATTCGATCTCGTCTGCTCATTGTAAGGGGATTCAACTATAAATAGAGGCCTCCCACCTCACTTGTATCATCCATCATTTGAGTAATACACTTGGCATTTACTCTAAAAACACTCAGAGTGTTCTTCGCGCTCTGAGCGCTCTTTCTCTTGTTCTTGTTGCCTTTCTTTTGTTCTGGTTCCTCTTGGAACGATCTCCTCTTGGAACGATCTTGTGTTTGTGAGCATTGGAAGTATTCGATCTTCCGAGAAGGATTTTTAATTTTAACTTACTTAGTCGCTTGTCTAAGAACATCATTTCTAGTTTTTTGTAGGTTTCACAACGTACTTAGTCATTTTGGTACTCGTAGCGATTAAAGCCCTCTGGCTCCTTAGAATGAGAACCAGACATTGTTTTATTTAATAACATTTTAGGGTTAAAACTCATTTCCCCACTAAAAATCTAGAGAATCCTCTCAATTTGAGAAAAACATTTCACTCAATGTAAAGGATCTAAACCTCAATTTAGGTATGTAACTGAATCTGTGCAATCTTCTCCATTGCGAAGGTAACAAACAAAACCCTAAGCATGTTTATTTGCAAAGTACTTGAAATCTAGGGTTTGTGTTTCAAAATTTTGGTGTGGAATTGCATTTGTTGTTGGAGGAAATATGTTTAAACTGAATATTATTCACCGGTTCGGGATGAAATTTTTGTCATGTTTCATTTTTTTAATGTTACCTCTTCTATCTCTTTGAACCTAAAATTTTTAGATTTGTTTGTAATGATGATGAATTTATTTATGAGTGAGTTAGTTTGTTTCTACACTGATTCGTGTGAAGATTTAATTCTTAGGATGACAAGTTCAAATTTGAATCTCGTTTTTGACGAAGTTGCTGATGAAGTTGTTGATAATGAAGTTGTTGAGGAAGCTGGTGATGAGATGTTGGCCATATGTCATCCCTTCATTAAATTTTAGTAAGTTGATATTTACGTATTCTTATTGCATCTCATAATGAATGATTGAATGTATACCTTTGTTTTTTTAATGGTTTACAGTAAATATGAATGTTTAAGGATGACGCAAACTGAGGAAAAAATAACTAATGAGGCAAGTTTCAATGGTTTATGATGTTTGTTAACTGTGTATGTAAAATGTTAAATTCATTTGAATTTGTCATTCGTAAGTTAGGAAAGAGTTAGGCAAGAAATAGGAAAAAATGCCAAAGGAAGACAAACAACCTTACATTGATGAAACTGAGAAGGAGAAGACGACATACAAACAGTATAAATCTGGACAGCTGAAGAAGGTAATAGTAGTATAAAGACATTATTTGTTTGGTACAATATAATTTTATATTGAGATTGATGTAGGAAGTTGTTATCTTATCCCCTATAGACATCTTTTGACACAATGTGTAGTCAGAAGCAATTGTACGATTTCATTAAAGAAATAAAGACGATGATGATTGATCTTGTTCTTGATAAAATTGGTTTTGGGTCGTTAGTTTTTATAAAATCGTGCATTCTACGCTGTGACCTATGTGGGAAATTGATGGAAAGTTTTGATGTTGGAAGGAGTGTTATTGAGTTTGAAGGACACAACATTCTTGTATCAGTTGAAGATGTAGAAGCTATATTGGGCCTGAAGAATGAGGGAGTTGATGTTCATGAAGTGTTGTCGAGGGAGAATGGTAGAGAACTCAGTACAAAGTATAACTTCAGCACAATTTTAACTTATGCACAAATCAAGCGAGATATAGTGTTTGGTGATTTTGAAAGGGATGCTTTGAAACTAAAGGGATGCTTTGAAACCAAGCGTATTGTTGTACAATATTGGGTGTTGTTTGGTACAATATAATTTTATATTGAGATTGATGTAGGAAGTTGTTATCTTATCCCTTATAGACATCTTTTGACACAATGTGTAGTCAGAAGCAATTGTACGATTTCATTAAAGAAATGAAGACGATGAGGATTGATCTTGTTCTTGATGAAATTGGTTTTGGGTCGTTAGTTTTTATAAAATCACTTATTCTACGCTGGGACCTATGTGGGAAATTGATGGAAAGTTTTGATGTTGGAAGGAGTGTTATTGAGTTTAAAGGACACAACATTCCTATATCAGTTGAAGATGTAGAAGCTATATTGGGCCTGAAGAATGAGGGAGTTGATGTTCATGAAGTGTTGTCGAGGGAGAATGGTAGAGAACTCAATACAAAGTATAAATTCAACATAATTTTAACTTATGCACAAATTAAGCAAGATATAGTGTTTGGTGATTTTGAAGGGGATGCTTTGAAACCAAGGGTGTTGTTGTACAATATTAGAGTTTTTCTGTGTCCTACTGCTAAGATACGTTTGTGTGTAAATTTTTTTGAAGTTTTTATGCGATGATTGCTTATAGGGTAAAGTGAATTGGGCCAAGTATGTTTATGATACGCTTATTGAGGCAATAAGTTGTTTACAAAAGATGAGAAGGCACATTTACCTAAAATGGTGTATTGCAATCTTAGAGGCAAAGTTAAATTACCATTAGTTATGAGAAATCAATAGAACTGAGTTTTGTCATATTAATGTTGTGTTGTGAATGATATGAAATTTAGGTTCGTCTGTATGATTATTGGTCTGGATTTGATAGCATAGCCAATGCAACTTTTAATAGTGGTGTGGCTCGCATTTTGTAATGGGTGCAGTCAAAGGTCCTATCTATTTATGCTCGCTTAAAGAGCGAGTGAGCTTTGAATAGACCAAATGTATCTGCTTGATTATTATTCACATAGTATGTCAATTGCAATCATGGTTAATTAATTATATATTTTCACTCTAAAAATTATTGCCTGGAAGCATTCATTACTTGAAACTGTTGAAGTACCTAAAGTCAAGGAATATGCAAAAGTCATGGAAGCACCCAAAGGCAGGAAAGCTTCGAAGAGACGTAGGGTACTGCATTATGTGTCATTGCATTAATCATTTATTATGTGGAAGGCGAATCTTTAATATTTATTTAATTTGCAAGGTTACTTTCGTAGAGTATGATGTTGCGGAATACAATGATGGCGATGCAATGAGGGAAATGATGTCGTAGATGCTTCAGCAAATAATATCGAGGTGAATGGGCTAAAAATGGTTGTCAATACGGGAATTGAAAAGCAAACTAAAGGTGAGGAGCAAATAATTTTTGAGGTGAATGGGATAAAAGAGGTTGTGAATACGGGAATCGAGAAGCAAATTAAAAGTGAGGAGAAATTGGACACTATGAGAGGGTTGAAGATAAGATGTTGAGAGAGAAATTGAGTATTCTTTCTAAAGACGTCGTAGAAGTGTGGGCCAAAATGACTTGCTTCAAGCAGAGCTTGGAAGAGAAGATGAACATTTTTGATGTCAAAATAAATGATTTTGAAGTGAAAACAAAGATTTTGAAGTCAAAATTGATGATGTTCATGAGGATGTCAAAGCAATGCAGGATGAAATGAAAGCTACTTTCTAGAAGATGTTAAGGAATATGGAGCTTGATAGGGCCTATATTGTGATTGAAATTAATAGGGTTATTGACCGTAACTTTATGGAGACGTAACTTTCGATAGATGATGGTCAGAGCCTTATTCCTACAAAGACAACAAAAACTATTACTCCTTCTTCCAAATTCAAAACACCCCAAGGTAGAGCTAAGCGCACCATAGTTTTAGATACAAACTCTGATTGTCCAACTCCAATGAAAAAAAGGTAAAAGTTAACTTTATTTAAAGACCAATTTCATCTTTTTTCGTGTACCTATGGGCCTAACTAGTGCAATGTCTCATTGTAGGATAAGCATGGTGCCGGTCAGGTTAGTCTTAAATCCCCTCGACTCTCAAATGATAACGATTTAACTGTATAAAGTTTGGAAAGTTAATTGGGAGTAATTATTCTATGTAATTACCATTCTCAACGGTAACTGTTGGTTGTGTATACTGTGTACTTTAATAATAGCAAATGGCGGTTACCATATGCATTAAACATTGGCATTAAACATTGGGCCTTAAGCCCAACGGATTGAACATTGGAAATAATACAATTTTGACCATTAAGGCCGTCGAATTAAATGTTATCCCTTAATGGTTATGATTTTATTTTCTTTTACATAATTTATGATTATCGTGGTTATCATCATATCTTTCTTGTGAAAGGTTGAAGGTGAAGTGTAACGACCCGAATATCGGGTTAGCAAATAGGGTCTTGGACCCAGGTATTTGGGATTTGTTGCAAAGAAAAAATAAGAGATGATAGGTTTTATTAAATTATTTTATCTAATATTGGAAATGGGTTTTGAATTTTAAAAGTGTTGGTGGGTGGTTGGAAAAAGGGGAACGACTTTCTGAAGAGAGAGAAAAAGAAAAATGGTGGAAGAAGTGGGTAGAAAGAGTTTTAGAGAGTTAGCGGGTTTGAGCCAAGCTTAACCGCCGTTCGATGGATGGTGGTTGACGCTGCCGGCATCGTTGGGTCTTCTCGTGGAGATGAGTCAAATCGCCTTGCCCCTGTTGGACCCGCCGTTCGCCGGCATGAAAAGAAGCAATGTCCGGTAATGCTTTGAGCTTTAAATGCTCTATCATCTGTCACCCTCTACTGCGATTGAAGGCCACCATTGGACTCCCTATCGTTGGATATGCGAATCTGGAGCTCTTCGTCTGATTCCGGTCATCGAACGCTGCTGCACGCGCCGTGGGCTTCGTCCTACAATAGTTGAAGCCATATGAACCGTTCAAGCCGAGCCGTCCGAGCCATGAGCCGTGTTGACTAGCCAGCTGAGCTGAGTGGACCAACAAAGCCACCAGTAGTGTTGACACTGCCGCCAGCTTCCGTTGACCGTCGCTACTGCTGCCGTTGACTAGCGTAGACCGTTGACCGATGTTGACTTTTTTCAAGGGACCCTACCTTAGGGTTTCTTGACGTTCTAGATCCGTTGGTGCAGTCTGTTTTACCAAATTTGAAACCGGTAAGCTATTTTATGCTTTTGACCTTTCGAATTCATTTACGTGATTAAGTGATATTTATGGTATTAATTGATATATGAGGATTATTCGGGATCGAATATTAGATCAAGTGGAATATTCAAGAAGCTTAGATGAGGATTTTAGTGATATCAATTTAAGGTTAGTACACCTCAAACTCCTATCGCTTCATGAGCATCTTAAATGTGATTGCCTTGTTTGTTAGTGTTTGCAAAATAAGTAGACGATGAATAAACATGTTGTGAGACCGATATCATGAGATATTAAGTAACAAGAGTTGTTTCAGTAAAAAAGCCTCATGGATTTTAAAATCCTAAAAAATATGATAATGTTGATAAAAGTTATCAAATCGTGAGATTTTTTAAGATGCTAATCTTTAAAAATATTTCTCGCCGCTAACCAGGTAGCGGTACCCCCTCCAGCAGCCCCACAACTGCTGGACTCCTGCAAGGGGCTCCGCCCTCTTAATCCCCCGTATGGGGCTTGACCCCCATGTAGGAACAATCTGGTAAGACCTTAACAACAAACCACATTGTTATTATGTTTGGTATGCATGGTGTTTGGAATGGATGGTTATAGCCCAATAACCAATTTAGTTTTATTTATAAGGTTTTATAAATACAACCTGCATGTTGTGCCTTTTTGTACTTCTATTGTAATTCTCTTCTCATCTTACTCCCTCGTATATAAAACAAGTTTATGAAATTGTAATCTATAAGAAGAAGTATGGACCAGACGAACATAAGTGTTGGCCGACAGAAAGATACTTGAGAAGTGTTTTTATTCTTAGAATAATTTGGTTTTCCCATTGGCTTGGGACGAGTCACCTTAGGATATGGACTATAACTATTGCATTCATATTTATTGCTTTTTATGTATGTGATAAAATAAATGTATGGGATGCAAGCTAGTTAATTGATAAGATCAAATGTTAAATGGTGAGATAATATTCACAAAACCCCTCAATAAAATATTAAGTCTTTTATTTCTTCCCAATATTAACCCTCGTTAAAGTCTAGATTGATACAATGTATGTTCTGCTAAAGCGAGATATTTGGATAATCATAAGATGATATTCGTTGGTTGTAATATTGGTTAAAGACTTAACTGGTTGTAATAGGATTATGAACAAGAGTTGTTCACCAAATGAAGGAGTTACATGAGATGTAACTAGCAAATGTTGCTTACCTAGATAAACCTTAATCTTAAGAGAAAAGCCAAACACGACTTAAGAGAATGTGAATTTTGGATCTTTATCCACTAGAAAAACTTTACAGAAAGTATTTTCGACATGGATATTTGAGGGTTATTAATTTTAATAAAAGTAGTGGGAGTATAAAGTCTTTTTATAATCAAACTTGGTAAACGTACTCAAAAAATTCATATTTTATTGTTGTAGACTTATTATGGCAAATACAAATTCGTTATCATTGCGATCGATCCTTGAGAAGGACAAGTTGAACGACGTGAACTTCCTTGACATGTCACTGAAAGAAAAATGTTTTCATTGTAATAAGACATGGCATTGGAAGAAAGACTGTCCTATTTATCTTGAAAAAGTCAAGAAGGAAAATGAAAGTGGATCGTCCACCTCATATATTTATGTTATTGATATTAATTTATCAACACATACTTCTTGGGTATTGGATACCAGTTCTGGTTCTCATATTTTTACATTTGTATAAGGACTACAAAAGAGTAGAAATCTGAGAAAAGAATATGTGGACCTACGGATCGGTAATGGAGCAAGAGTTGTTGCATTAGCTATAGGAACACATACTTTATCATTTCCTAGTGGACTTAATTTATGTTTAGAGGATTGTTATTTTGTGCCTAGTTTGATTAAAAACATCATTTCGATTTCTTGTTTAGACAAGATTGGTTTTGAGATAATTATTAAGAATAATTGTTGTTATTTTTATCTCGATAATGTCTTCTATGGTGTGACACAATTAATAAATGGCCTTTATATTTTGGATCAAGATAATTCCATTTACAACATAAATACGAAAAGATCAAAAATAAATGACTCTAATCAAACTTATCTTTAGCATTGTCGCTTGGGTCACATAAGTGAAAAACACATTTCAAAACTTCATAAAGATGGATTTTTGTATTCATTTGTTTTCGAACAATTTGATGTATGCGAGCCTTGCTTATTGGGAAAGATGACCAAAGCTCATTTTAATGGTAAAAGTGAGCGAGCAAGTAATTTATTGAGATTAATACATAGTGATATATGTGGACCAACGAATACATAAGCTAGAGGAGAGTTTCAATACTTCATTACTTTCACAGATGACTTCAGTAGATATGGGTACATTTACCTAATGCATCATAAATCTGAAAACCTTGAAAAGTTCAAGGAATTTAAAAATGAAGTACAAAACCAACAGGGAAAAACATTAAGGCTTTTTGATCAAATCGAGGAAGAGAATACTTAAGCTTAGAGTTTGGTGACATTCTTAAGGAATGTGAGATTGTCTCACAACTTACACCTCATGGTACTCCACAATGGAATGGAGTTTCGGAAAGAAGAAATCGAACACTATTAGACATGGTTCGATCAATGTGAGTCACGCTAATCTTCTAGTTTTTTGGGGGACATGCGCTAGAAACAACTGCTTTCACACTAAATCGTGTTCCATCTAAATCAGTTCAAAAGACACCATATAAGATATGGACTGGGAAATGTCTTAGTATGTCTTTTATGAAAATTTAGGGATGTAAAGCTTATATTAAACATCAGATGTCTACAAAGCTCGAATCCAAATCTCATAAGTGTTATTTTGTGGGTCATCCTAAAAAACTAAAGGATATTATTTCTTCAATCCTATTGAGAACAAATTGTTTGTTGCTCGAACAAGAATCTTCCTAGAAAGAGAATTTTTTTATAAAAGGAAGTGGAAGAAATATCAAACTTAATAAAATTCGAGATCAACCATATATCATTGAACTAGAGATTGAACAACAACAAGTTCCACAAGTTGTTGAGGAACATTCAATAGCTTTGGAAACACAACCACTGCGAAGATCTTTGAGAGAACATAATGCTCTTGAGAAATGGCTATGGATCAAGATTAGCCTATGACTTATCAAGAAGTAGTGACTGGACTAGACTCTGAGAAATGGCTAGAGGCCATGAAATTCGAGATATATTCCATGTTAAAAAACCAAGTTTGGACCTTGGTTGACCCACTTGAAGGGGTTAAGCCCATAGGGTGCAAGTGGGTTTTCAAAAAGAAGACCGACATGGATGGTAATGTACAAACATACAAAGGGCGATTAGTAGCTATGGGTTTTTCCGTCAAATTCATGGTATAGACTATGATGAACCTTTTCAACTGTTGCTATATTTAAAACCATCATGATCTTACTTGCGATAGCTGTATTTTATGATTATGAGATATGTCAAATGGATGTTAAAATCGCTTTCCTTAATGGAAAGCTAGATGAGGATGTGTACATGACATAACCTGAAGGTTTTGTCGATCCAAAAGATGCCAAAAAAATATGCAAGCTACTAAGGTCCATTTATGGATTGAAGTAAGCTTCTCGAAGTTGAGATCTTCGTTTTAACAATGCTATCAAAGAGTTTGTGTAAAACCAATATTTAATTTTGATATAACAAAGGATTTCAAGGACCAATTTGTAAAATTGGATAAACTTTTAAATACTCAAAAAGTCTCACAAAATGACAAGGATTCAAACTTCAAATTATTTCTAAGTCAAAAACTAAAACCCAAAATATTTTCTAAGTGTTTTTGTACTCAAATAGCTCAATTTGGTCCAGGCATATCGATACACCCCTGGCCGTATCGATAAGGATTTTGGCTATTGGAAAAACATTTTATACAAAATAGCTATTGGGTACTGATATACTTGAAGCCGTATCGGTACGCCATTCATACTTGGGAACTAAATAAGATTTGAGTATTGGTACGACCCTATACGTACCGATATGGGGTGTTCAGATTTTCAAAATCTTTAATAATAAATTTTTGACTATTACCTTGCCAGTTTATCGGAACCATAAGTTCGAAAAGTGGTTATATCGTATCGATACGCCTCTAGGCGTACCGAAACCTTTTTTCACTTACTTATTTCTCAGATTCCAGTGAGCAAAACTCATACTGATACGGGCTAAGCCGTATCGATATGCATTTATAAATTTCACTCTGCGTACCGATACACCCCTTTGTACAATGGCTATTTCTTCTTATGGCAGGTGCCGATACAACTCTTCGTGTACCGATACGTGTTAACTCCTAGGAAGTACTAATTTTTATGCATATTTC
Organism: Hibiscus mutabilis; assembly: GCA_019671005.1. Classification (NCBI taxonomy): domain Eukaryota; kingdom Viridiplantae; phylum Streptophyta; class Magnoliopsida; order Malvales; family Malvaceae; genus Hibiscus; species Hibiscus mutabilis. Next base: position 30,200,664 of record CM033714.1, read on the forward strand.
GCAATACTTTTGCTTGTCTTTAGGTATATATGTTTGCATTTAGTTGTTAAAATCATGCATTTGCATAAGGAGTAGGGGAGTTTGTATTTTGACAGTGTGAAGAGTTATTTTGCTGGCATTGATACAGATTAGGAGCAGGGCAGGCTTATTAGAGCAACGCATGAGCAGGAAGCAGGAAATCATAAGGGAATTGCCGAGTCGCAGTTGGCAGAGTTAGACCAGAGATTGCCAAGCTCGGTTGGCAAAGAAGTGAAGTCTGATGCTCGATCAAAGTAGTCGTTGAACCCAGTACACGCCAGTCCTAAAAGTCAAATAGAGATAAGAGGATAACAAACCTTATCCTAAGTGCGTAATCAAATTTTGAATTCAAACCCACTCTATGGTTATCTATGCGTGCCTATTAAAAGAAGTGATCAAAAAATTCGGAGAGAGCATCGTGGTGGAAGAGGAAGCTAGAGGCTGTGTGGTTTAATCATCTTAGACCGAGAGCTTTAGAGCATTCAAAGGGCAGCATCGATGAATCTCCTTCTTTCCCATTCTCTTAGTTTTATTTTTATTAAAGTGATGATGTTGAGATACAATGATATTTTATGGATGGAACCCCCAACCATGAACTAAGCTTTTTACAGTTGGTTGAGGATGTTTGTGTTTAGTGCTTTGTTTATGTTTGGTTTTTAATAATTAGAATGCCTTGGCATAGTTTTCTATCTGGCTAGTACTTCATTTTTCTAAATTCTTTGCTATACGACAGTTGGCATTGTTTGCTTATTATGCCTTAGTATCTTAACAGACTTGAGGGGTAACGATCAGTTGCTAGATACTAAGGAAAGAAGCTTCGACAGAAGATGTTCAAGTAGATGAGCTTACTTTGGAAGTGAATCTACCCCTTAGGAGTATATACTAAAACTTAATCAAGTTAATTAATGAAAAACTTCACTATAGACATATAGCGGTTTTAACATGGTTAAATTAGGGTATTGCCATCGACAGAGGCCATGCCACTCTTGAATATGCTCGGTAATAAACCCAAGGCAAGACATTGTTAAACAACTGGCATAACTAGCATGAAAACCATGCATCCCTTGCCAACGCTCAACACTAATTTGAATATTTCCTCTTGCCAAATTGTTTTTACTTTCATTGCATTCTTTTAGGCTACTTTCTAAAACAATCTTAAAATCAGTCCAACATTCTTGATTCTTTCAACAAGTAAACCATTAAAATAATTAAATTCTTGGTCAATCCATGCGGATACGATACTCAACTTACTGCTGTATTTCTTGCTGACCGTGTATACTTGCACGCAAAAGACCTATACTTGACATTATTTTACTGCATATTTACACTGAATTATCGATTATTTGCCAAGCATTAGCAAAGTCGACAAGTTTTTGGCGCCGTTGCCGGGGATTGCAACGAAGTTTATTTGTTTTGTTTTATTTTATTAGTTTGTTTTGTTTGGTGTATGACCAGGAACCGCCCTGAGACGAAAGATTGGCCATACGACCCAAAAATTGAACGAACCTTATGCAAATTGAAAAAGAAAGTTTGATAAATGGCTCATCAAGGTAATGGAGAAGTAGATGGTGTCCAAAATAACCATGATCCACCAATGCACAATGGGATACCGGCTGTCCCTGTTGCCCTTGCTATTGCTGTGGAAGAGGAAAGACCTATTAGAGAGTACTTGGCACCGAATATGGACATTCTAATGCCAGGCCTAATTGGTCTAAAGGTAAACACAACTAATTTTGAACTTAAACCGGCGATGATTCAGACTCTTTTGAATGTAGGATAGTTCGATGGATCACCTACTAGAGACCTAAGGCAACACTTGAAGCAATTCATGGAAGTTTGCGAACTATTTTAGCAACCTGGAGTTCCTGAGGATACAGTGAACTGAAATTATTCACATTTTCCCTGAGAGATAGAGCAAAATCATGGCTAAGTTCTTTGCCACTTGGTTTAGTCACTACATGGCAGATTTATGCCAGAAGTTTCTGTTGCAATTCCAGCCACCTAAACTTAATGCCAAGATGAAGAATGAGATCACGACATTTAGGCAGGCTGATGAAGAGAACTTATATGATGCCTGAGAGAGATTAAAGGACTTGTTGAGGAGGTGCCCTATGCATGGATTCCCTAATTGGACCTAGATAAAAACCTTTTATAATGGACTCAATGCTTATGCCAAGACTGTGGTTGATGCTTCGACAAATGGTTTGCTGTTAGACAAGAATTATACGAAGGTAGTTGACATACTTGAAATGATTGCTGCTAATGATTTTCAATATCCTACGGCCAGACTAGGGACAGGCATAAAATTCGTTGGAAAATTGGAGCTTGATGCACTTACATCCATCAACGCTCAGATTTCAAATCTCACTAGCATTGTGAAAACTTTGCAAAAGAGTAATGAATCCCAAGAAGTCAAGACATTAGAACATTTTTCACTATTTGTGGAGAGGATTATCATGTGGATGATTGTCCAGCAAACCCTAAATCGACAAATTTTGTTGGCAATTTCAGTCGAAATTTTAACCTTCATTCCAATACTTACAATGTAGGTTGGAAGCACCACCCAAATTTTGCTTGGGGTAAATCAAAGTGGTAACCAATACAATGCCCAAAGGCAGAACAACAATGCACCTCCAAGTTTCAACCAGAATGCTATGCCACAGAGAGCCTATAATAATTTCCAACAAGGGTAGATATCCAACCAAGGGAACACTCTTGCTGATTATATGGAGAGAAATGATGCAACTATCCAGAGTTTGGCAGCGCCAATGTGAAACTTGGAAGTTCATCTAGGGTAGATTGCCAATACACTTAGCAATCGACCCTAGGGAACTTTGCCAAGTGATACAGAAGATGCTTGACATAAAGACAATGAACAATGCAAATCAGTAACTCTTCAAAGTGGTACACAGTGCGAGACTGATATACTTGTCAAGTAGTCAGTTAATTGCCAAGTTAAATAGCTGATGCCAACAGATGACCCCAAAGAAGCAGATAAAGAAGAAACGAAAGCTGATGATGCCAGACAACAATCTAATGCCAGACAATAAACTGATGCTAGACATAAATCTGATGCCAGCACCACTTTAGCAAAGCCAGTGGAGCCAACATTCGTTTATCCACCACCACCTTTTCAAAAAAGGCTCCAAAAACATAAACATGACCAACAATCTAAGTGCTTCTTAGAATTCCTTAAACAATTGTAAATAACATACCTTTAGTGGAAGCTCTTGAGCAGATGCCCAACTATGTCAAATTCATGAAGGACATCCTGTTTAAAAAGTGGAAATTGGGTGATTTTGAGACTCTAGTTCTTACCGAGGGATGCAGTGCCATGATACTCAATCAATTGCCACTAAAGCTGAAAGATCTGGGAAGTTTCACTATTCCATATACCATTGGTAATAGATTCATGGGCAAGGCATTATGTGACCTGGGAGCCAGCATTAATTTGATTTCAATGTCAGTCTTTAGGAAGCTTGGAATTGAAGCGAGGCCTACCACAGTAACACTTAAGCTGACAGACCGATCTTTTGCACACCCTAAGGGTATGATTGAGGGTGTGTTGGCGAAGGTAGACAAATTTATATTTCTAGCTGATTTTATCATTTTAGATTATGAGACAGACGTTAATGTCCCAATTATATTGGGTAAACCATTCCTTGCCACAGGTAGGGCACTAATTGATGTTCACAAATGTGAATTTACAATGCACATGAATGATCAACATGTTATATTTAATGTGTTTTAAGCTCTTAAATATGCAGATGAACATGAGGAATGCCAAGCTGACAAGATGATGGAGTCCATTTTCATGGATGTGGCACAAATTTGTTAAGACCTAGACTGTGATGCTAGAGAACTGGATGATGAAGACGAGTTGAGTGAAGAATATGAAGGATCAACCTTAGAGACTGAAGATGTGAGTTATTTTGAACAACCAGATCCACTAGAGTTGGCTAGCAGAGATCAAGGCACTTATTCCATCAATTGAGGAGCCACCGAAATTGGAGTTGAAACTATTGCCAGACCACTTCAAGTATGCTTATTTAGGTAATAACTCAACTTTGCTAGTGATCATTGCTGCTGATCTCACTAATGATCAGAAGCAAATATTACTAGAGATATTAAGCAATTATAAGCAAGCTTTGGGATGGACCTTGGCTGATATCCGAGGAATAAGCCCAACTATTTGCATGCACAAAATCATTTTGGAGGAGTACCATGGTAAAAACATTGAAGGCCGGAGAAGATTGAACTCGAGCATGAAAGAGGTAGTGAAGAAAGAAATCATAAAATGGCTGGATTCCAGGATAATCTATCCCATTTCTGATAGCTCGGAGGTTAGCCCGATGCAATGTGTGCTAAAGAATGGTGGCATGACCGTGGTACAAAATAACAAAGATGAGTTGATTCCCTCCAGGACTGCCACAGGCTGCAGGTATGCATGGATTACAGGAGGCTAAATAATGCAATAAGGAATGACCACTTTCCATTGCCCTTCATCGATAAGATGTTGGACAAGTTGGCAGGTAAGGCATTTTATTACTTACTGGACGATTACTCGGGCTACAACTAGATTGCCATCGCTCCAGATGATCAAGAGAAAATCACATTCACTTGTCCATATGGGACATTCGCTTTTAGAAGAATGCCCTTTGGGTTGTGTAATGCCCTAGTAACGTTTCAACGTTGCATGATGTCTATTTTTTCGACATGATAGAAAACAACTTGGAAGCGTTCATGGATGATTTCTTGGTGTTTGGCAAAACATTTGAGGAATGTCTTAAGAGTTTGGAGCATGTTTTGAAGAGATGTATTGAGAATAACTGTAACCCCCTTGAACCGGCCTAGTCGCTAGACCGAACCGAGCAAGCTACATTGGGTTTGCCGAAACAAACCCGTAAAGATTTAACTCGAATTACGTCCATTTTTCCTTTTATCTTATCTAGATGCAACATTATAACCTACGATGTACAAACTGGCAATGGGTGAAAACTCAACTCAATCGGGTGTCGAATCGACATCTATTTGCACCAATTACAATTTAGGGACCAAATTGCAATTCTGGAAAATTCTAACTTAAAAAGGCCGTCCGAACTCATTTAATTGCATGCATAACAATCATGGACCAAAACGCAAGAATCTCAAAATATAAAATAATCTATAACTACCATAATCTGTAGCCATACAAATACGTTTCCCAAGGCATATCGGTACGCGAGCTACAATAACCAAAACCAGATTCCAATAGCTCAAAACCGTTCTGATACAGCTCTTCGCGTATCGGTACGCCTTGACAAAATACACTGGGCTGTATCGATACAGAGCCCCACGTATCAGTACACCTAGACTTGAAATGCCCATTTTTGCTGTTTTTTCATACTTTCATGGATTCGAACACATTCTAACATATCTCAAACATATACACAAATACTCTCACGATCGAACCACATCAAAATATCACAAAAACAAGATCATAACATGTCATCACACCTCAATAGAAAGTCAATGGGTATGCTTCCTAGATACAAACTATTCAAAGCATGAAATATAAATCCAAAGCATTAACCAAACATATAAGGCCATTTACAAATCCAAAACAACATAGCAAACTTGCTCAAACAGGGAGTTTAGCTAAACCCTTCCAAAATAACAATGAACCCCATTGCCTTTATTACTACTAGTCTAGTTCGAAAGTATACGTTTATTAACCGAAGTCCTTGGATTCCTCTCGCTTGCTTGCAGCCTCAAAACCCTTTAATTCTCTGCATTGATGGAAAAAGAGAGCGTAAGCACACTAGGCTTAGTGATGAGTGCTCAAACAACACACCATTAATGCATTTAAAAAACCATTTCCCAAAACTACATTGAAAATACCATTTCAAACATCTTATAAAACATCATGCCTTGTAAACCATGCACTTAACATTTCCAAAAACTAGCATATCAAACCATATGCAACATGTATCATGGATCAACAGAAAATCCCATTTGCTAACCCTCAATTTAAGCAACAAATGCCTCATTAAAATAACCATTCACTCCTCAACTTTGCCTCATTAAAAACCAACAATCGCATTTCAAAAACAACTGAAAACACCTTCCAACTTAACCTAAACGCAATCCATCCCTAATCTAACCATTCAATCCATTAATAACCTTCAATTAACTTCCAAAAACAATCCAAAATAATCCTTATACTTCCAGCATACATAAAATCACCACAACTTCTCAAAAACTCATAACTAGCAACCTAGAAAATTAGAGTTTCACATAGTTCCGGGATTCCAATGTTAAAGTCAATCTATTAACATTATATAAAATCAAAATAATGTTTGAAATTAATCAAGAACTCAACAAAATAGATCCAATTCGAAAATCACATAATGCCATTAATTAAACCTTGATTAAACAAAATTTTCATGCTTAAATTATCAAAACTCAGTAGAAAACATATATAAAGGATAAATAACTTGGGAATTATAGTAAAGAACCATTCATTAGAGGAGAAGAACGAACCTTACCTCTAATGAGTGAATTTCCCCTTAATTGGATGTTTAATCTTGAAAAATGAAGAAATACAATAAGATTTTGTAAAACAAGATTGAAGAATCCATTAGAAATCAAAGGCTTGATAAATCAAATATCATTACCTCAAATATTTGATGTAAAAGAGTGTGTTTGGGTGAAGGAATTTTGAGAGAAAATTTGAGAGAAAAGAAGTTACGTCAAAAGTATTTTTAGGAAATAGCCACATCTTTTAATTAATCCCTTTTAATTTCCTTAATTAAAATCTTATTAAAACAATCCCAATTAAGAGGAAAATTAGATTGAAAACATTTGGTAAAATAGCTCCCTAAAGATTCAAAGTTTTGATTATTTTTCAAAACAGACACTAAAAACAGTTTCCAACCTCTACATTTTGGTCACTAACCAAAATGTTCAATTTCCAAATTCCATTTCCAAAATCGACTTTACCAAAAATATCTATATATTAAATAATAATTTTTAGATATTTTCCAATATTTTTTTCACGCATCAAAAATACTTAATTTGATTTTAAATCCCGAGTTTGACTCGAATCTCTAACCCAGTCCACCAGACCGTCTAACCAACCTATAAACCTCTAGGCCCAAAATCAGGGCTTTACACCATGCACCTAGCAACAAAATCAGCCACATCTTTCTTTAAACCAACCCAATAGTACTCTCATTTCGAGCCTTGATACATCTTAGTACTATCGGGATGCATAACAAAAAGACTAGCATGAGCCTCGGTCAAAATGGCACGCCTCAACTCATCATCATTAGGCACCACTATCCGATCCTTAAAACAAAACACTCCATCATCATTAAAATGAAAATCCGTTGGATTCCCATCCTTGATATCCTTAACATACGGTACCAACGCATCATCATAAGGTTGCTTTTCCTTAATCAACTGTGACAAAGATGACTTTACTTGCAACTCGATCAATAAACCTCCATCTCGCGTCACACTCAACCGTACAAACATCACCTTTAACTCCACCGCAACTTTCCTACTCAAAGCATCCGCTACAATATTAGCCTTTCTCGGATGATATTCAATTGACAAGTCATAATGCTTAAGTAGCTTCAGCCATCTACGTTGCCTAAGATTCAAATCATTTTGAGTCATCAAACATTTCAAACTCTTATGATTCGTAAACACCACACACTTCTCATCATAGAGGTAATGTCTCCAAATCTTCAACACAAACACCACCGCAACAAGCTCAAGATCATGAGTAGGATAATTGCGCTCATGCACCTTCAACGGTCTAGATACATAAGCCAAAAATTTTCCTTCTTGCATCAATGCACAACCCAAACCCACATATGATGCATCACTATAAACAACAAACTCCTTACCCGACTCAGGTTGAATCAAGATAGGAGTTTGCGTCAAAGCTTCTTTCAACTTTTCAAAAGCTTGTTGTCTTTCCTCTAACCACTCGAAACAGACATTATTTTGCAACAACTTAGTCAAAGGAGCTCTTCGAAAACCATCCACAAACCTGCGGTAATACCCAACCAACCCAAGAAAACTACAAACTTCCAGCACAAAATTAGATGGCTTCCAACCCATCACTGATTCAATCTTGTGCAGATCAACCCGAATTCCTTTGGCTGACACAACATGCCTAAGGAAGACAACCTCCCTAAGCCAAAACTTATATTTTCTCAACTTAGCATACAACTGATTATTCAACAGCGCCTGAAGCACAATCCGCAGGTGTTTATCATGATCCTCCTCGGTACGAGAGTACACAAGAATATCATCACTAAACACAACCACGAATTAATCCAAAAACTCATGAAACACCCAAGTCATCATATCCATGAACAAAGTAGGGGCATTATTCAAACCAAACAACATCACTAAGAACTCATAATGCCTGTACCTCGTACGAAAGGTAGTCTTAGGCACATCCACATCCTTCACCTTCAACTGATAGTACCCAGACCTCAAATCAATTTTATAAAACAAAGAAGTACCTCTAAACTAATCAAACAAATCATCAATCCGTGGCAAATGATACTTATTCTTAATCGTCAACTTATTCAGTTGCTGATAATCAATGCATATTCGTATCGTGCCATCATTCTTTTTCACAAATAATACTGGTGCACCCCACGATAAAATACTAGGCCTAATTAGCCCTCGATCAAGCAACTCTTGAAGTTGCGTCTTTAACTCCTTCAACTCCTTCGGAGCCATACGATAGTAAGCAATAGACACCAGAGCTGTGTTTGCATACAATACAATACAATGCCAAACTCAACCTCCCTATTCGGCGGCAAACCATATAACTCCTCAAGAAAAACACCCAAAAACTCACATACCGTATGGATGTCCTGAACACGCACTTCTTTTGATCCCGGATTCATAACATTGACTAGGAATGCCTAACACCCAGATTCTATCAAACGAATCGCTTCCAGAGTTGAAACAATATTGGACAAGAACTTAGCATTCTCACCCATGATTATCACCTCATAATCATCAGGGAGTTTCAAGGTAACTCGCTTGGATTCAAAATTAACCATAACCCTATGCTCGGTCAACCAATCCATACCTAGGATTACATTAAAACTGTGAAACGGAAACTCTATTAAATCCATCGCAAACACATAACCTTGAACAACAAAGGACATCTCCTAAACAACCTTCTTGTAACAATTGTTTCACCGAAGGGACTAGTTACTTGCATTCCCATATCTAACACCTCAATAGGTATATTAAGCAAATGTGCATGCTCATGCAAGGTATATGAATGCGTGGAACCATAATCAACCAAAAAGAAAACACCGACAAATATTGCAATTTAAATGTACCTGTAATCACATTGGTGTCGTTGCATCCCTCGTGATGTGCATACACCCTCGTAGGACCACCACCATTTGGTTGGATAGCAACAGTATGAGCCACCATCCTTAGACCCTCGTCCATTATCTAAAACTATCCCCAGCCACGATCACGACCTCGCTGTGGTGCAACCACAGGTGCCATAGCTTGTCCACCACCAATCAATAACGGACAATAACGTCTCAAATGATCGCTCGATCCACAAATCCAACAAGAGTTAGCAACAACAGTAGCATGGCCTGTCCCTCATGAGCCAAACATAAATAGTCTCGCCTCATGTGATCTTGCGATCAACATACCTAACAAGTATTAAGTGCTGCTCTAGCTTGGGTACCTTGACCTTACGATCCTCGCCCAAAACTACCTCCACCTCATCTCGAATAGGAATGATACCTCTTATCACGATGCTTCTTAAACTGACCACAACCAAAACTAGAGTTCGTAACTCTCTTACTCGAGCCAGAACCTCCCACACGAACTGATAAACCTATGTCCTTTTCTAATGTAACCAACATGTCAAAATCGATGTAGTCATAAGCCAACATGTATGTCTTAACCTCTTGTGACAATTCGTAATGAAATAGGTCACAATGTTGCCTCTTATCCAGTACTAGCTTAGAAGCATACTGGCTCAACCGAACAATCTGAACCTCATACTCTGCCATAGACATTTCCCTGAACCAAGGCCATAAACTCACATTTATTCTTATCCAAGTATCTAACTCCCAAATACTTCTTCTTAAAGGCAGCTTGAAGGAACTCGTAATCCACGTTATTGGGTTCCATGCCCGCAGTTACAGCTGTCCACCAACTATAGCATCACCTTGCAACAAAGATACAACACAACCCAGTTTACGGGCTTCATTACAACCAATTTGATCCAAAATTCAAACAGTACTGGCCATCTACGCCTCGGATGCCTCGAGTGCCAACCTTTTGTACTGAAACCCTCCTAAACTACAGAGACGTTCCAACAACAACCTCGTTTGCACAACAGCTAGCGTAGGTACATGCACTCCAGTAACGATAACTTGAAAAACTCTAGTCATTGCCTGAATCAAAGGCGCCATATCACCCAACACTGGCCCATCTGGCTTAGGTGGTACTTGTTCCATATTCTCGGGTGGAACAGTCAGAGATGGTGGAAACCCTCTAGGAGGTACAACATCCTCTTGATTTCCCTGTCCAACGGAAGTAGGAACCGTACCAGATCGTAACCCTCTCATCGGTCCCATCGTGCTAAATATCTAAGGCATGATAATATATCAAACAAAACTATCAGGCTAGCTTTAAGCAAGGATCCAAGACTTCGATTTCAAATCAAAACATTTTAGACTGTAGTAATAAGGCAACGTGTCCCCAAACATATCCCCAACATGGCATATAGAACCAACGTGCATATAAAATCACCGTGCATAGCATACATTGGAAATAAACTAATTAAAACATTTCAACAATCATAACCTCATCCCAATTATCACTAACCCGACTCTGATAACACCAAATGTAACCCCCTTGGCCCAGCCTAGCCGCTAGACCGAACTGAGCGAGCTATATTGGGTTTGCCAAAACAAACCCGTAAAGATTTAACTCGAATTATGTCTATTTTTCCTTTTATCTTATCTAGATGCAACATTATAACCTATGATGTGCATACTCGCAGCAGGTGAAAACTCAACTCAATCGGGCGTCGAATCAACATCTATTTGCACACAATTACAATTTAGGGACCAAATTATAGTTATGGAAAATTAAAAGGACTTAATCCAATTTGAGGTTACCAATCCTTAGTTAGTCAGGTTACATACTCACATGTCAAATTCCAGCTTAAAACTACCATCCAAACTCATTTAATTGCATGCATAACAATCAGGGACCAAAACGGAAGAATCTCAAAACATAAAATATTCCATAACTACCATAACAACTAGCCTACCAATACGGTCCCCAAGGAGTATCAGTACGCGGGCTACAATAACCAAAAATCAGATTCCAGTAGCTCAAAACTGTACCGATACAACTCTTCGCATATTGGTATGCCTTGACAAAATACACTGGGACGTATCGATACAGAGCCCCACGTATTGTTACGCCTAGACCTGAAATGTCCACTTTTACTGATTTTTCATACTTTTATGGATTTAAACACATTCTAACTTGTCTCAAACATATATACAAATACTTTCAAGATCGAACCACGTCAAAACATCATAGAAACAAGATCATAACATTGCATCACACCTCAATTGAAAGTCTAAGGGCATGCTTCCTAGATACAAACCATTCAAAGAATGAAACATAAATCTAAAGCATTAACCAAACATATAAGGCCATTTAAAACTCCAAAACAACATAGCAAACTTGCTCAAACAGGGAGTTTAGCTAAACCCTCCTAAAACAACAATGCACTCCATTGCCTTTATTACTACTAGTCTAGTTCGAAAGCATACGTTTATTAACCGAAGTCCTTGGATTCCTCTTGCTTGCTGCCTCAAAACCCTTTAATTCTCTGCATTGATGGAAAAAGCGAGCATAAGCACACTAGGCTTAGTGAGGAGTGCTCAAACAACACACCATCAATGCATTTAAAAACCATTTTCCAAAACTACATTGAAAATACCATTTCAAACATCTTATAAAACATCATGCCTCGTAAACCATGCACTTAACATTTTCAAAAACTAGCATATTTAACCATATGCAACATGTATCATGGATCAATAGCAAATCCCATTTGCTAACCCTCAATTTAAGCCTTCACATGCATAACATCCATATGCAAAGCCTAAAGAGTAAACACGTATAAACCAACATTATACATCAATATTCATCATCATGATACATTAAACAATTATATTGGCTTTCAAGTGATCATAAACCAAGTTTCACTTTACAAATATTACATCGGATACACAGATTCAACAAGTGTTCTCTCAACACTTCATACAACCTCAACCGAAATTATGGTAAAATCACAACCATGGTACAATCACAACTGGGTACAATCACAACCCAAATCATCAGTTACGTGTATAATCCACTAACAGGAGTTTTCGGTACCATATAACCCCTCAACCGTTATGGTACTCGGGTGGAGTATTCGGTACCTTACAACCCCTCAACACCCGAGGTGACTTTTAATAGTGCACTATCAATCCTATGGCCGGCCAACTATATCCGATAACATTTTAAACCATATCAATATAATTCATTATCAACCATGTACCTCACTATTTTATATGCATCAATTCAAAACCAGATACAAAGCAACTAACCATACTTTAAAACATGTATTCCACTGACTTACATGAATACCAAATGAATCCATCATCATTATATGATCAAAATAGTATAAAACATACTTCAAAACATGCTTAAACAGTAGGTACCATGTCAATCAAAACAAGTGCATAAAATCCATTTTGTAAAAGCACGACCGAGGGAGAAATCTCTTTATACTTACTTTTGAGCTTAAACCAGCGTTTCAAGCTAAGTTTAAACCCCCAATATAACCTTTAAACCATTTCAATTCCAAAATCCACGTTCTCACTCACCCATAATGCAAAACTTCATTCGCCGATGCGAATTCAAGCGTTCAAAGCCTCTGAAACCTCACCGATAGCTATAGAATCAACCTCTCGAGTTTTAAACACATAACAACAGAGGATTAATGCATCATCATGCATCCATAATACCAGCAACAAAACTCCCCAACTTTGCCCCATTAAATACCAACAAACGCCTTCCGTAAACAACCGAAAACACCTTCCAACTTAACCTAAACGCAACCCAGCCCTAATCTAACCATTAAATCCATTAATAACCTTCAATTAACTTCCAAAAGCAATCCAAAATAATACTTATAATTCTAGCTTACATAAAACCACCACAACTCCTCAAAAACTCATAACTAGCAAGTTAGAAAATTAGAGATTCACATAGTTCCGGGATTCCAATGTTAAAGTCAATCTATTAATATTATATAAAATGAAAATCATGATTGAAATCAATCAAGAACTAAGCAAAATAGATCTAATTCAAAAATCACATAATGTCATTAATTAAACCCTGATTAAACAAATTTTCCATAATTAAATCATCAAAACTCAGTAGAAAACATATATAAAGAATCAAAAACTTGGAATTTTAGTAAAGAACCATTCATTAGAGGAAAAGAATGAACTTTACCTCTAATGAGTGAATTTTCCCTCAATTGGATGTTTAATCTTGAAAAACGAAGAAATACAATAAGATTTTATAAAACAAGATTGAAGAATCAATTAGAAATCAAAGGCTTGATAAATCAACGATCATTACCTCAAATCTTTGATGAAAAAGAGTGTGTTTGTCTGAAGGAATTTTGAGAGAAAATTTAAGAGAAAGGAAGTTACATCAAAAGTGCTTTTAGGAAATAACCACATCTTTTAATTAATCCCTTTTAATTTCCTTAATTAAAAACTTATTAAAATAATCCCAATTAAGAGGAAAATTAGATTGAAAACATTTGGTAAAATAGCTCTTTAAAGATTCAAAGTTTTGATCCCTTTTCAAAACAGACACTAAAAACAGTTTCCAACCTCTACATTTTGGTCACTAACCAAAATGTCCAATTTCCAAATTCCATTTTCCAAAATCGACTTTACCATATATATATATATAATAAATAATGATTTTTAGATATTTTCCAATATTTTTTTCACGCATCAAAAATATTTAATTCGATTTTAAATCCCAAATCTGACTCAAATCTCTAACCTAGTCCATTAGATCGTCTAACCAGCCTATAAACTACTAGGCCCGAAACTGGGGCGTTACACTAACCTGGTCCTAAATTGGGAAAAATGCCACTTTACGGTGAAGGAGAGTATGGTTCTTGGGCACAAAGTAACCAAGAGAGGACTGGAAGTTGGCAAAGCAAAAGTTGAGGTAATCAAACAATTGCCACCTCCTACAAGTGTAAAAGGTATTATAAGTTTTTTGGGACATGTAGGTTTTTACCGTCATTTCATTAAAAAGTTTTCAAAAATTTCTAAACCTTTATGCTTGCTTTTGGAACAAAATACCGCTTTTACACTTGATGATGTTTGTTTAAGAGAGTTTCAAAACTTAAAAGAAAGATTGATTAATGCCCCTATAGTCGTGGCACCATATTAGAATGAGCTATTCGAGCTCATGTGCGATGCCAACGACTATATCGTTGGAGTAGTGTTGGGAAAGAGGCGTGGCAAGGTTTTCCATGCCATCTACTATGCCAATCGGACGCTAAATGGAGCCCAACTCAATTACTGCACATTAGATAAAGAATTCTTGCGTTTGTCTTTTCATTTGACAAGTTCAAATCTTACTTGGTAGGTAACAAAGTTGTGGTGTACATAGACCATTCGACATTAAAATATCTCTTGGAAAAGAAGAATGCCAAGCCTACACCGATCCAATAGACACTCTTACTATAAGAATTCGATCTCGAGATCCAAGACAACAAGGGGAGTGAGAACTTGGTAGCTGACTACCTATCACGACTAGAGCATCACCTTGAAGATGGCAAGACTGCTGCCATAAGGGATGAATTCCCAGATGAGTATCTAATAGCAGTCAATTCTGTGTCATGGTACGCTAACATAGTCAACTGCCCGGTAAACAAATTTTTGCCACCAGATCTGGTATATAATGCCAGGAAATGATTTCTGCGAGATGTTCAACAATATTATTTGGACGAGCCAATTTTGTTTAAGCAGTGTGCCAATCAAGTGATACGTTGGTGTGTGCCAGAAGATGAACAACACAACATATTGCACTTATTCTATGCATCACCGTATGGAGGCCATTTTATTGGGATGAAAAATACGGCCAAAATGCTACAGTCAGGATTATTTTGGCCACACTATACAATGATGCCCATAATTTTGCCAAGGCGTGTAATCGATGCCAGAGGATGGGGAACATCTTTGGCACGCATCAATTGCCACTCTAGAAAATTATGCCAGTTGAATTGTTTGACGTATGGGAAATAGACTTCATGGGTCTCTTTCCCTCATCATTTGGTAACCTATATATCCTTGTGGTCGTTGACTACATTTCAAAATGGGTTGAAGCTGTTGCTTTGCCAACCAACGATGCCAAGACTATTGCCAAGTTCTTGCATAAGCATATTTTTCACCCGATTCAGTGCCACATAGCTATTATTCATGATAAAGGTATACACTTTAAATGTAATTTAATTTCTAGAGCTCTGTGCAGGTATGGAATCCAACAACGAATTGCCATAGCCTACCATCCCTAAACAAATAGCCAAGCAGAGATTTCAAGTAAGGAGATTAAGAACATTTTGGAAAAGACAATGAATCTGATAAGGAAGGACTGATCCTTGAGACTAGATGACTCCCTTTGGGCTTACAAACAACTTTTAAAACTCCTTTGGGAACCTCCCCATATAGACTCATTTTTGGGAAGGCATGCCACTTGCCAATAGAGTTGGAACATCGAGCATATTGGGCAACCAAAAAGCTTAATATGGAATGAATGACTACTGGTGAGAAAAAGGTTGCATGATTTGAACAAGTTAGAGGAATTTCGAGCTTAAGCCTATGAGAATACCAAGTTGTACAAGGAAAAGACAAAGAGGTGGCATGATAACAGAATATTACCAAGGCAGTTTGATGTCGGCCAAAGAGTTTTGTTATTTAACTCTAGGTTAAAGTTATTCCTTGGGAAGCTTAAGTCCAGATGGTTAGGCCCCTTTGAAGTTGTCAAGCCATATGCTCATGAAGCAGTTGACATTAAGGATTTGACGACTAGTACAACTTTTAAGGTAAACGACCAATGGTTGAAACATTATCTGGAAGGTAATCAAGGTAATGCCAAGGAGATTATTCTCTTGGTAGAAATTGAATGATTTTGTCATCTTCGATAGATCATTGTAAATAATTAGGTTAGTTATTTTTCTTTTTTTAATATTTTATTTGTTTTTCTATTTCTATTTCTATTTTTATTTTCTCATTTTGCTACCTTGAAAGGTTGGTTTTGAGTGAGTGTAGGTATATATTATTTTGCCAGGAAGTATGCCAAGATGAGGGTTGGCACGACGAACCCTATGTTGAGCAATTGGACTTGTGGAAGTTAGGCCGAAGAAGAGGGAATTTTTTTCCTAAGGGCGGGATAAAAACCCTAGCCACCTAGGGTAAAAACAATTGAAGTTCAAAATTTAAACTCTTCACTTTTATCCTATCCCCTTTCCCGCGCCGTCCTTTCACCTTCTACACCTAGCTTATCACATCCTTTAGCTCATCATTATCTTTCCCCTAAACACACCTTCATCATTATCACCATTAATCACCAATTAAAACCATCAACTGTTACTTCTTTCATCTACTTAAACCCCAACCATTCCCTTAACCAAAACTTTACAATTTTTTTTCATCTTCCTCGACAAGAAACAAGAACCCACATTCTCTCATTCCCAAGATCCTTTCGATTTCTCTACAAAATTTTCTATGGCATCCTCTTCAACACCTTTCAAGATTTTCTTTAATGAAGAGATCCACAAGAAGTACAAGGAGAGCTTTGTCTTGAGAAAATTTTGCTATGAGAAGAACTTCGAGTTCAAGAACGAACCCAACTTAGGTTATCCACCGGAGTTCATAGTGGTGGTAAAGCAACACAAGTGGGAGTTATTTTGCCAACAAACGGGGGATATCTATTCCAATATTGTCTGAGAGTTTTATGCTCATCTCATAACCTAAGACTCATCTTTCTTGATTATACAAGGTGCGTGTGTTTGATTTGATGAAAGATCTATTAATGCTATGTTTAAATTGGATGGTGTAGATGAGTAACACTCTGAATTTGTTGATTCGTTGGATGCTATAGGGAGGCAAAAGCTTTTGAAAGATCTATACGAGCCTGACACTAAGTTGACTGTGCCATCGAAGGGCCACTGGATGGTGAAGCGGCTGGCACTTAAGCCACAACCAAAGTAGTGGAACCCTTTCTTGAAGGCAAATCTGATGCCAACCACCCATGACGAGTCTATCTTGGAGGAGAGGATGGCCTTGTTGCATTGGATCATCGTGGGCTGCAAGATTAACATTGGTTGTATCATTATCGATGAAACCTATAAGTGCGCTATTAAGGGCAGTGGAAGTTTGTTTTTCCCTTTATTAATCCCTAATATTTGCATGTAGCATTGTGTGCCAAAGCTTGATTCAGATAAAGTCTAAGAAACCAAGGGAAAAACTATCACTTCTGCCCGATGAAGGTAACTCATTGCTAAGAAGAAGGGCAAAGGAAAGGCTGTAGAGCCTGTGTCTAAGGCCAAGGTACCTAAGGTGGAACCTTAGACTCCTATTTCAGCTGGTTCAGTGATAATGCTTTCTCAAATCTACCAACGCTAGGAGATTATTCTTCAAAGTCTAGAGAAAGTAGATGAGTGGAACACGAAGCTCTAGAAATATACTCATGCCTGGGATTATGCCCTCAAGAAAACTCATAAAAGAATGTCCGCGCACACTTTGACAACATTTCTTGAGTTCCCTACTGACCTCCTCGCCAACGATGATGTGCCAACCAGCCCTCACCCCGTCCATACTCCAACGCAATCAAATGCCACCGTCTCAGTGTCCCCTATCCAAGTTGATTTCATAAGAACAAACATGCAGCCCGAATCAAAAAAAGAAGGAATTCAAGCCAAAGCTGCCACAACACCTATTGCACATGCCTCATCTGGTGCCATTGAAACCCCTGCCGCCTCAGAGCCAGTGCAAATTGTCAAGGAAGTTCTACATGACATTAGAGCTTCCATAGCCGCATCAAAGCCCAACATGAAGGGAAGGAAACACATGGCTCTTGATCGTAAGAGCTTTGTCAAGAGAAAGACCTATGTAACACGCTAAGAAAACTCTGAAGGGGAGTCATCTTCCCCTTAAACTCCTTACATTTATTTTGTTCATTTGTTCATGTATGTCATCTTATTTCTTTTGTTTATGTTTGTTTTCATGCATTGAGGACAATGCAAACCTTTGGTTTGGGTGTGTGTGTAGACTCACATCTTTTTCCATGCCATGCATCATGTTTATATTTCTGTTTGTATTTTGTTGCCATATAAATTAGGTATAATTCTGCATGCCAAACCACTAAATTTTTTTGCCTTGGTTAAATTTTAAAATTTTGTCAGCACTTTGCTAGATTAGTTAGAATTTGCTTTAGAATACTATGTCCGATGATGAAATTATAAATCCTTCGTTGCATTTACCAACAGAATAGTAATGCCAGGTTTGCTTGGCAATTGATATCTAGTTTAGGAAACTAAAGTCCCACTTAACACGTAGTATGCATCTAGTTCCTAAACAAACTTAGAATTCTTGGCACTAAGCTTAGAAGAAAAAAATGATGATGATGATTCCATGGTAAAAAGAAAAAAATTAAGGCAACAATGTTTTTCCAAGACAAGAAAAAATGTAAGAACTCTCCTCTACCTTAGAGATAATAAGTAGCTTGGGGCTTCGTGGTTTGCTCCCTCTTAGTTCTCAAGTCGAAAACTTTAGGGTATGAGTTGAAGAGTAAAGCCTAGTAATTTTTGGACTAACATGGGGGTTCATGGTATGCTCCCTCTTATTTCTCACGCCAAACAGTATTACGAAGCAAGACTAAAAATATTACTAGTAGAAACCCTTGGTGAATAAAAAAAGGGAAACAATAATTTTGAGTTTGGGTAGTAAATTTGACTAAGGGATTAAAAGGATACTTGATGCAGATTGCCTACACTTCATGCACACTTCTTGACCTTATACTAGTGTTATATGTTGCACTTGAATTTGCTGATCTACTTGGCATTGTTGCACTGAGGTACTTGAGGACAGAACTAAGGCCAGATTCTACTTACTAGCACTTGTTGACATTCAGAATAATTCTTGTCGAGGTATTTTTTTTATTTTGTTCTATTTTTCTTAATTGTATTTCTTGAGGACAATCAATGAGCTAGGTTTGGGGGAGTGTTAACTCTTAGGAAGTACTAATTTTTATGCATATTTCTTAATGCTTTTGCTTGACAATAGGTATATATGTTTGCATTTAGTTGTTAAAATCATGCATTTGTATAATGAGTGAGGGAGTTTGTATTTTGCTAGTGTGAAGGGTTGTTTTGCCGGTATTGATGCAAGTTAGGAATAAGGCAGGCTTGGCAGAGCAGCGCAAGAGCAAGAAACAAGAAAGTAGAAGAGAATTGTCGAGCCGTAGTTGGCAGAGTTGGACCAGAGATTACCAAGCTCGGTTGGCAAAGAAGTGAAGTCTGATTCCCGGTCAAAGTAGCCATTGAACCCAGTACACGTCGGCCTTAAAATTCAAATGGAGATAAGAGGATAACGCGCTTTATCCTAAGTTCAGAATCAAAATTTGAATTTAAACCCACTCTAGGGTTATCCATGCATGCTATTTAAAGGAAGTGATCCAAAAACTCGGAGAGAGCATCGTGGTGGAAGAGGAAGCTAGAGGCTGTGTGGTTCGACCATCTTAGACCGAGAGCTCTAGAGCATTCGAAGGGCTACATCGACAAATCTCATTCTTGCCCATTATCCTAGTTTTTTTTATTAAAATGATGATATTAAGATACAATGATATTTTATGGATGGAACCCCCAACCATGAACTAAGCTTTTTATAGTTGGTTGGGGATGTTTGCGTTTAATACTTTGTTTATGTTTGGCTTTTAATAATTAGAATACCTTGGCATAGTTTTCTATCTAGCTAGTACTTCTTTTTTCTAAATTCTTTGCTATACTACAGTTGGCGTTATTTGCTTATTACGCCTTAATATCTTAACAGACTTGGAGGGTAACGATTAGTTGCCAGATACTAAGGAGAAAAGCTTTAACAGAAGATGTTTAAGTAGATGAGCTTACTTCGAAAGTGAATCTACCCCTTAGGAGTATAGATTGAAACTTAATCAAGTTAATTAATGAAAAACTTCACTATAGACATATAGGGGTTTTAACATGGTTAACTTAGGGTATTACCAACGATAGAGGTAATGCCACTCTTGAACCTGCTCGGTAATAAACCCAAGGCAGGACATTGTTAAACAATTAGCATAACTAGCATGAAAACCATCCATCCCTAGCCAATGCTCATCACTCATTTGAATATTTCCTCTTGCCAAACTATTTTTACTTTCATTGCATTCCTTTAAGCTACTTTCTAAACAAACTTCAAACCAATCCAACATTCTTGATTCCCTCAACAAGTAAACCATTAAAACAATTAAATTCTTGGTCAATCCCTATAGATACGATACTCAACTTACTAATGTATTACTTACTGACCGTGTATACTGGCACGCAAAAGACCTATACTTGAAATTTGACAATACACCTTGCTACCTAACAACATTTATTGCAGGAAAATGTAGCCCAATAGCTATATTGATGATCTCAACTACCCAAACGGTTAGAAATCAATGAGAGGGTATTTAAACAAGTCTCCAAATCTACAATAACAACTATTGAACAAGTGATCAAGTCTAAAGCATTCATGCACAAATCCAACCATCTTTGAACCTATTAGAGTCATATCTTGTAACCCACATGAGTGTTATTATTTGTAATCATTTGTATTCAAGTATTGAGTTTGAGTGAACTTCTATTTGGGAAAACACTTCACCTTTGAGAGGATTTTCTGTTTGCTATTCTATTTCTTGTAAAAGAGAGTGTTTGATCAAAGCTTTGGGTAGAAAGCTTTGATTGTGTACAAGGTTGCCTCCTTAACCTAGAAAAGGGGAAGAAATTCAATAGTGAATTTGGAAAATCCTTAGTATAAAGCTAAGGTAGTGGATGTCAACCTTGTTAGAAGGTTGAATCACTATAACTCTTGTGTCTCAATTCTTTTATTTCCCAATTTGCTTCCAAACTTTTTTAATTTTCAATTTGCCCCCTCCTGGCCACTTTCAACATTGATTGATCATCCCAACAATTGGTATCAGAGCCTAGCTCATTTGAAGGATTAATGATAAGTGTTCAAAAGTACTATTTTTATTACCCTTTTTACTCATATTATTGTTAGACTTAAGCTCATAATAGTTGCATAATTAGTCATTCATGCATTAATTCATGTTTCTTTCCACCGTTGAGCTTGATTACATAACTTGGTGATTTTTGTGGAAAAAGATGCTGCTTTGGTGTGTTTTTGTGTGTGTATGTGCAGGATCACTTGCCAAAGCAATGCCGAGCTAGTTGCCAGGGCAATGCATGAAGGATATGCCGAGCTAGTTGCCAGGGCAATGCATGAAGGAGACGCCGAGCCAGTTGCCATGGCATTTGTCGACAAAGACAAAATGCAATAGGGATGTCGAAATTAATGACTTTACAAGCCCAAGATGACATGGAGCAAGGCCCAAGCCCAAAGGAATTTGATTGCCATGCAGAGATTAAAGAAGAATTAAATTCCAAGAAGATAGGAGAAGTTCTAATAGGAATAAAATTATAATAAAGAATTATATTCTTTAAAGATAATTTAATTCCAACTCAAACTCCTCCTCAAAGAAGGACTTTGGCCTAGCCCTATAAATAGCAAGGAGATTTCGACAATCCAGAGAGAGAGAAAAATAGAGAAATTTCGACAAGAGAGCATTAGGGGAAATTTCGACTTCTTCTTCTTTTTTTGCTTCCATTAGATTCATGGTTTGGGGATTATTCTTTGTATATCTTTTGAACCCAACCATGAACTAACTTGATCGGTTGGGGTTATTGTGTTTTGTTGTTGTGAGAAACAATTGGATTTTGTTTAGGTAATAAGAGTTTGCACTTTTCTATTCAAGGTTTACTCATTCTTGGCTTTTATTCTTGTTTGCGAGTGAATTGGGAGAGGATCTCGTAACTTCATCTATTTATCTAATATCGGGAGAGTTAGATTCAAGAAACGAATGAGTATGGTCTTTATTCAATCTATTGATGGTGAAGATTAATCCGGCTTAGGAATAAGTTAAGGATTTCAACGGCTAAGAGGAGCGCAAGATTGGTTGTTGTTCACCCTTGATTCACGCAGGGATGTATTATCAAGGCATGCACAAGTAGCTAGAGTTTCGACTTAGGGATAAGAAGAAACCATTGAAGAACGCTCCGCCGAACCTTGAAATTGATGCCCAGACGCCCAAGTAGTTGCCCAACTAGTTGCCCAGGCAACCATCGATTAGTTGCCAAGGCAACCCCATTGTGCAAGTTGTCACGGCAACTGAGTTGCTCGTGCACTCTTTTACCAAGACGATCCAATCGGCTATCACACCTCAACTCACGATAACCTGGCCTATCTCTCTCTCTTTTTCTTTCATCTTTTCTTTTACTTTATTGCTTTTACTTTTCTCGTTAATTAAAACCTCTATTATCAATTGTGTTTTTATTTTCAGTGCAGTAACTTAAGCAAAGTAGCCCAAACCAATCCCTGTGGAGACGATACTCGATACTCATATCACTTTATTACTTGCGACGTGTATACTTGCACATTTGCGTAGCACTTATCACACGCAACAAGTTTTTGGCGCCGTTGCCGGGGATTGGCAATTGGTGTTAGTTGTTTTTGTTATTGCATTTTTCTTCTCTTAGTTTTACTAACTTTTCTTTTTGTTTGTTTTATCAAAAAAAAATTAGGTGCGCTACAAGTTAAGGAACATCAACATGTTGGGAAATAAAAGCCAATCTATTCGAGAGATGATGTTGGAAGATATGAATCAATCCAATCAAGAGTTCCTTGCACCCTTTGATGATTACCTATACCAACCGAGAAAAGCCCAAAGAACTTATACCATGGAAAAATCTTGTGCTATGTGTGGAGAACATCATGTGTTTGAAAATTGCCCTCACATTTTCGGTGCATATAACTACATGGAGGACCATAGAGGGAACCAAAGCAGCAAAATTCTTCATGGTATGATCAAAAAGCTCAAATTTTTTTTTTACCATAACAATTTTGCCGCAAAGAATGATATGCCATGGCAATGTAGTCCTTTTCAAGAGCATTCCAATCCCTTGGAGGAAACGTTACTAGCTTCATTGGCTAGACTTGACGGATCAATTGAAGAGATTCGAGAACTATCAAAATCTATGGATACGAGGATAGCTCGGTGGGGATGCAACCTTAGGGGATTGAGAAGATCAATTGGGGAGATCCACATATGTCATGGATAACATGCACCAACAATTTATTCCTAGGGATACTGACGTCCCAAGGCAAGAGGATAAGGAGCAATACAAAGAAATATCTCCGATGTGTGAGGAACAACTAGAACCTCAAAGTCAAGAGGATGCCAATGAGAGAGACTGCCCAACACATGATGAGCTTGAACAACAAATTGCCTCGGCAATGATTGAGGAGCCTGAATGAGCAATGTCGCGACAACACTCGGTGAAGCCGAGAACAACAATACTACAGCAAAATTCTCGAGGAACCCGATGCCCGTAAAAGTTATAACGTTGATGTTAAAGCAGGAATGTGCAGATTGCTCTCATCTACAATTGCCACGGCAATTACACGACCACGTGCAAGATCAACGAGATGATAATACTTTGCCAATGGAATATGAGCAGGTAATGGTCGAACCTTTCAAATTCTTTAAAAACTCACCTCGTCCATTGCAGGTATGTCTTGAGGAACCGAGGTTGGTAGATTTGAAGCCATCAAAATCTTTACTGATGGAGATGTTTGAGAGGCCAAAAGAAAAAGGTGTTTGGATTCATAAAGCTCTTCAGAAAATTGATTCTTCCCTTGACTTAAAGAAAAATTTGACAACTGATTGCCACGGCAATTGGCTTGAGCAGCAATTGCCACGACAACAAAGGCTACATCCAACCATGATAGAAGTCGACAAGAATGAGGTAATTGAATGGTTGAGAATGGATATAATTTTTCCTATTAATATATTTGTGCCTTCAGGAATAGTAGCAAGGTGGAGAGTATACATGGACTACAAGCGAACAAAGAAGAAAGACACCTCCACCATGGTAACGCAAAAGGGAGTAGTGGCAAGCACATTGGCCAAACTCTTTTTGGGCAATATTATCACCCGATGGAGGGTGCGGATGGACTATAAGAAGTATCGAAAACGGCAACCTTCAATACCGCAGCAACCCTTGATGCCTCGGCAACCATGGATGCGCATGCCTCGGCAACCTTCAATACCGCAGCAACTCCTGATACGCACGCCTCGGCAACCATGGACGCGCACGCCTCGGCAACCCTCAACGCCACGGCAACTACTGATACATTTATTTTTATTTTTATTTTTTGAGCTATTTTGTTCTATTATTTTTTGTTATTTTTTCTCTTTATTTTTTAGGATATATTTTATTTTTCTTCATTATCTTTAGTTTCCAGGTTTTCTTTATTTTCTTTTCCACAACAAGACTCACAACCACCATGATAAGGAAATTTATCACCGACTACTCGCCACAAAGAACCACAACGGAAATCAGCGATGCCCAGCAACAACAATGGCTTCGCAACTATCGATGCACATGCAAGTAAACCTGCATCGACAAACATGGACCAAATCAAGGCAATGCTATTCACGCGGTACCAGCCACAAGCATTCAACCACCGACCGGAAATTGAATCAAGCAAACAAAGACGAAGGAAACTCATCACTCGAGGTGACGACCTCTCTGACTAACTCATTTCATTTAGTTTCTTTTAAATTTTGTTTCACTTTTACATGCATTGAGGACAATGCTTCTCTCGAGTTTGGGGGGGTGTTGGTTTCTAGTTAGTTTCATGTTTAGTTGCATTCATCTTTAGCAATCACATATAGGTTGCATATGTTACTTGCCATGCCTTTAATTTGATTTAATTGCTTAAGACTTGTTGAAAATCCAATGATGAATTTTTGCCACTGCACTTAATTGAAATAACCTTTAATTTTAGGATTGCATGAAAAGAACTTAGAGTTTTACTATGATGCTGAATTTTTTTACACGGTTGTGGGTTGTTGATTCAAAGAAACTTAGTGAACTTAGGTTGCTTAAAATTTGGGTAAATTTAAAATTGAAAATTAAAAGTTAATTTCTTGCTAGAGGTGCCCAAAACTGCTCTAGTAGTAAATACACTTTCTTGCTAGAGGTGCCCAAACTGCTCTAGTAGTTAATGCACATTAAAGAATCGCTAGAGGTGCCCAAATTGGCTCTAGTCGACTAAAATAAAATGAGAAATTGCTTACTTTACTAGAGGTGCCCAAATTGGCTCTAGTGAAAATTAAAATAAATGCCCCAAAGAATTAAATTGATAAAAGCCTACTATTCACATAGAATCTTGAAAATCAACTAGTACACAACTACGCACACACATTGTCACGAGCATTATAGTTTTGTTCCGAGAAATTTTTGTGCTATCCGAAAAATTTAAAAGGTGATCATACTTTGTGCCACGGTTCCGAGGTTTGAATTCAAGTTTAAAGCATGTCTTTGATGATTAAAGTCTTGGCGGTGTAATTGTTAGTTTGCATTGCTTGAGGACAAGCAATAGTTCGAGTTTGGGGGCGTGATAAGTGTTCAAAAGTACTATTTTTATTACCCTTTTTACTCATATTATTGTTAGACTTAAGCTCATAATAGTTGCATAATTAGTCATTCATGCATTAATTCATGTTTCTTTCCACCGTTGAGCTTGATTACATAACTTGGTGATTTTTGTGGAAAAAGATGCTGCTTTGGTGTGTTTTTGTGTGTGTATGTGCAGGATCACTTGCCAAAGCAATGCCGAGCTAGTTGCCGTGGCAATGCATGAAGGATATGCCGAGCTAGTTGCCGTGGCAATGCATGAAGGAGACGCAGAGCAGTTGCCATGGCATTTGTCGACAAAGACAAAATGCAATAGGGATGTCGAAATTAATGACTTTACAAGCCCAAGATGACATGGAGCAAGGCCCAAGCCCAAAGGAATTTGATTGCCATGCAGAGATTAAAGAAGAATTAAATTCCAAGAAGATAGGAGAAGTTCTAATAGGAATAAAATTATAATAAAGAATTATATTCTTTAAAGATAATTTAATTCCAACTCAAACTCCTCCTCAAAGAAGGACTTTGGCCTAGCCCTATAAATAAATAGCAAGGAGATTTCGACAATCCAGAGAGAGAGAAAAATAGAGAAATTTCGACAAGAGAGCATTAGGGGAAATTTCGACTTCTTCTTCTTTTTTTGCTTCCATTAGATTCATGGTTTGGGGATTATTCTTTGTATATCTTTTGAACCCAACCATGAACTAACTTGATCGGTTGGGGTTATTGTGTTTTGTTGTTGTGAGAAACAATTGGATTTTGTTTAGGTAATAAGAGTTTGCACTTTTCTATTCAAGGTTTACTCATTCTTGGCTTTTATTCTTGTTTGCGAGTGAATTGGGAGAGGATCTCGTAACTTCATCTATTTATCTAATATCGGAGAGTTAGATTCAAGAAACGAATGAGTATGGTCTTTATTCAATCTATTGATGGTGAAGATTAATCCGCTTAGGAATAAGTTAAGGATTTCAACGGCTAAGAGGAGCGCAAGATTGGTTGTTGTTCACCCTTGATTCACGCAGGGATGTATTATCAAGGCATGCACAAGTAGCTAGAGTTTCGACTTAGGGATAAGAAGAAACCATTGAAGAACGCTCCGCCGAACCTTGAAATTGATGCCCAGACGCCCAAGTAGTTGCCCAACTAGTTGCCCAGGCAACCATCGATTAGTTACCAAGGCAACCCCATTGTGCAAGTTGTCACGGCAACTGAGTTGCTCGTGCACTCTTTTACCAAGACGATCCAATCGGCTATCACACCTCAACTCACGATAACCTGGCCTATCTCTCTCTCTTTTTCTTTCATCTTTTCTTTTACTTTATTGCTTTTACTTTTCTCGTTAATTAAAACCTCTATTATCAATTGTGTTTTTATTTTCAAAGTCAGAGAACTTAAGCAAAGTAGCCCAAACCAATCCCTGTGGAGACGATACTCGATACTCATATCACTTTATTACTTGCGACGTGTATACTTGCACATTTGCGTAGCACTTATCACACGCAACAATTAACATCCTCTTGAGACGATTTGAAGGTGATTCAATCAACTAGAAGTCAAGCCATGGCCTCCACTTCCGGTAACAACCTCTACGAGTCTCAATCCATCACTAAACCACCTTATTTCAATGGGGATAACTATCCTTATTGGAAGAATCGTATAAGGCTTTTTATCAAATCCAATTACCACCTCCTATAGGATGTAGTGGAAGATGGACCAAGCATACCGATAAAGAGAGAAGGTGAGCGGTTAATTCCCAAGTCCAAGCTAGAGATGACCGATGAAGATCGGAGGAGATTATAAGTCAAAGACAAAGCAATGCACATGCTATTTTTTACACTTGGACCAGATGAGTACTCAAAGATATCTTCTTGCACAAGTTCAAAGGAGATATGGGACAAGCTCACGACCACCTATAAAGGAACAAACGATGTAAAGGAGACCAAGATTGGATTCTTCAACTTGATCTACGCAAATTTCAAGATGGAACCAAATAATGACATCACCAAGATGTTCGATTGTTTCTCTGTTATAGTCAACAGGCTTAAAGGATATGGAGAAGTCATCCTGGAAGATAAGCTTGTCCGAAAGCTCATCTATTCTCTTCCTGAATTATGTGATGAAAAGAGAACTGCAATCATTGAAGCCAAAGATCTCAAGACCTTGAAGCTCGATGCACTCATAGGTTCTCTCCTTACTCATGAGATTATGAAGAAATGAAGAGAAGAAAAAAAGAACAGAGAAGAGAAGAAGATAGAGAAGAAAGAGGTGGAGAAGAAGAAAGTGGGAATTGCTCTCAAAGCTTCCTAAGAAGAGAGCGATTCGAGTGAAGATGAAGATGAAGAATTGGCCATGCTAGCCAAAAGGTTCACTCGGTTCATGGAATCTAACCAGGGAAGAAAGTTTCATCGAAGAAAGGATTTCAAGAATAAGAACAAAGAGGAAGAGAATGATCAAATAGTTTGCTACGAGTGTAAGAAGTCAGGACACATCAAGCTTGATTGTCCCCAACTAAAAAAGAAGAGCTTCGAGAAGAAGAAGAAACTAAAGCCTCATGTTGCTACTTGGAGTGAAGAGGAATCATCCAATGAAGATGAGCAAAAAGTAGCCAACCTTTTTCACATGGTACTAGAAGATGTTCCCATGGTAACCTCTAATTCATCTAACTTTGGTTTTACTTTTGATGAGCTTTAAGAAGTTTATGATGAGTTGAAAGAGGTATATGATGAGTTGTTATAGAAATATAAGGAACCGATTTTGAAAAACAAGAAAATGATTTCCAATTTGAAAGACCAAAATGATTTCTTATCTAAAACCAACTGGGAACTTGAGAAGAAGGTTTTGGATTTTGTTCGACTGTGAGAGTGCTTGGCAAAAGGTGTAGAAAATGTATTGGAAATTTATAAAACAGTGCCAATATTTTGTCTTTTACGTGCAAGTATACACGGTCGGCAAGTAATACAATAGTAAGCTAGTTATCGATCCCACAAGGATTGGCCAAGATTGTTTAGTTGTCAAAAGAAAAGTGTTGTTGGTTTGAAGTTGGTTTTGAAAACAGTTTAAAAGAAAAGAAATAAAAATAAAACAACGTTGGCAAGGAGAATGTTTAAAATGAATAATGAATGTTGGCAAGGGATGTCTGGTTTTCACGCTATTCATGCTATGCCAACCTTTAGTACTGTAATGCCATGGCATCGTTTATCGAGTAGATTCAAAATTAGCATTGCCTCTCTTGATGGTTAATGCCTAAATTAACCATGTAAAAACCCATATATCTCTATAGTGATGTTTTTTCGTAAATCAATTTGATTAAGTCCCAACTATACTCCTAAGGGGTAGATTCACTTTAACAGTAAGCTCATCTCTTGAACATCTTCTTTTGAAGCATCTCGCCTTAGTATCTAGCAATATATCGTTTCCCCCTAAGTCTGTTAAATATTAAGGTTCAATAAGCCAACAATGCCAGCTCTTGCTTGGCACAGTTTTGATAAAACATTGTAGAACATGCTAGATAGAGAAAACAATACCGAAGCATTTTCATTATTAAAAATTAAACATAAAATAACGTTTAACGCAAACATCCCTCACCAACTATTAAATTAGTTCATGGTGAGGGTATCAACCAAAAAACCTTCAACGTTTTAAAAACACATCATCATTTAAAAGAAAATAAAAACAACTAAACAAAGAGAATGAGCGAGAAGGGGTCTGTCGATGCAGCCTTTCAAGGTCCAGGATCTCGGTCAAGCTGGTTGAACCATGTCACTTTGGTGTAGCCGGTCGTCGATCACTCCACCCAAAAAAATATCTTCAAAAAATCTCCATAAAAATCTCTCAATTGCTTGCTTGATCATTTTTTAAATAGGCGTGCAAGGAAGACTTAGGATAAGCTCTTGAGTTTGAATTTTGAATGCTCAAGGGATAAGGGATGTGATCATCTTATCCGAAGTTTGAATGTGAGCTGATCAGGTTAAGGTTGACATCACCTACCATCACTGCATCGCCAACCAAGCTTGGCATTATTCTGCCAACCAAGCTTGGTAGTATTTTTTTGCTATTTTTTCAGAGTTTGATCCAATTGCTATTTTCTCGTAGCCTGATCTGGTCCTATTTTTTCGGGTTCAACAACTACTTGGTCAGACATCAAATTCCTCTTCTCTGCCAACCGAATCTTTGGCATTATTTGGTCCATCTGTGCCAATAGCATCTCAGTATTCTCTCTGCATTCCTTTCTGCACTGCCTTGCTATGATCTGCTCTGCCAACTGTTATGACAAGCCTGTAATATTTCCAAGAAAACAACCCTTCACACTGGCATAGACACAAATCCTAACTCCTTATGTAAATGCATGAATTTAACCACTAAATTCAACTAAATATACTCAAAAGCAAGCAAAGACATTGTAAAATAGGTATAAAAACAATATTTTTGAGGAGGTAACACTCCCGCAAACCTATCTCATTGCTTGTCCTCAAGTAATGCAAGTAAAAATAAAAACAAAAATTGTGAAAATAGTACCTCGGCAAAATTTTGGTTGGAATGCCAACAAGTGTTGGCAAGCCGAATTTGGCTCCATTTTTGTTCTCAGGTATCTTAGTGCAGTAATGCCAAGCAGGTAGTACATTCAAGCGCAACAATATAACTCTAGTCTAAGAGCATGAAGAGTGCACGATGTGTAGGTAATATTCATCAAGTATCATTTTACTCCCTTAGCCCAATTTACTACCTAAACTCATAATTTTTATTTTATTTTATTTCCTGCCAAGGGTTTCTGATGGCAATAATTTAAGCTTGCTTCGTAACATTATTTGGCATGAGAAATAAGAGGGAGCATACCACGAACCCCCATGTTAATCCATACATTACTAGGCTTGTACTCTTCAACTCATACTCTAAAATTTTGGACTTGAGAACTAAGAGGGAGCAAACCACGAAGCCCCAAATAACTTATTATCTCTAGTGAGAGGAGATTTCTATTTT
The DNA here is from genome assembly GCA_019671005.1 of Hibiscus mutabilis. Taxonomy (NCBI): domain Eukaryota; kingdom Viridiplantae; phylum Streptophyta; class Magnoliopsida; order Malvales; family Malvaceae; genus Hibiscus; species Hibiscus mutabilis. The sequence continues at coordinate 30,231,577 of CM033714.1, forward strand.
CTTTTTCTTGTCTTGGCAAAACATTGTTGCCTTATTCTTTCTTTCTTTTTTTTACCATGGCATCAATTTTTTTCTATTTTATTCCGAGCTTAGTTTCAACAGTTCTAAGTTTGTTTGGGAACTAGATGCATACTACGTGTTAAGTGAATGTTCAATTCCCTAAACTATAGATCAATTGCTAAGCAGACCTGTTATTCTGCTGGCATAGGCAACTAGAGATCAATTCCCTAAACTAGAGATCAAATTAAACTTGCGAAACAAAGTGTTAACATTCTTCAAAATTAAATCGAGGCAAAATTATCTTTCATTTTTTAGTGGTTCAGTATGCATCTAATGTATATGACATACATGGCATGGCAACATAAATAAAAACATGAATGCATGGCATAAATGTGAGGCAACGCACACCCCCAAACTAAAGATGTGCATTGTCCTCAATGCATGAAAACAACACATATATTCAATTAACAGAAAAATAAAATGCATGAACATGTGAATGCAATGAAATGAAAACACAAAAGAGTTTAGGAAGAAGAGGACTCCCCTTCAGAGACTTCTTCTCGTGTGACACATGTCTTTATCTTCACAAAGGTCTCATGATCAGGGGCCATTTTTTTTCCTTCCTTTCATGCTTGGCTTTAAGGCGGTAGTAGAAGCTCTAACATCTCTGAGAACTTCCTTCACAATCTTGGTAGGTTCTGATGCGGCGGGAGTAGCGGTGGTATCGGACTGAGCAGGTTCAATAGGTGTTGGGGTAGGCTTTGTAGTAGACTTGGCTTTGGTTTTCTTTGATTCAATTGGGGATTTAGTACTAGCAGATTCAACTTGAACTGGAGATAACAAGACTGTGGCATAAAATGGGGTACAAGCTGATTGGGGACTGGCTGGCATGGGATCATCCCTAGCAAAGATCTCGGTAGGGAAATTTGGGAAGTCTAGCAAGAAATTTGGGGACATATTCTCAAGGGTTTCTCTGATGGCAACATCCCTAGCACGATTGTACTTCCAGAGCTTGACATTATGCTCATCAACTCTCTCTAATTTCTGGAGAATGAGCTCCTGGCGGTTGTGGATTTGGGAGAGTAATGCCACTACAGTAGCTGGCATGGAAGCATCAGGCTCTGCCTTTGGCATCTTGGGCTTTGGCGTCGATTCTTTTCCCTTCCTCTTACCTTTTTCATTCAATTTGGTGGTAGTGAGTTGCTTCCATAGGGCCAACGTGATTGTGGTGCCCTTAATTTCTTGGCCTTTTGTCTGAATCAATCTTGGGCACACCATGCCTCATGCAAATGTTAGAAATTAATAAGGGAAAGAATAAACTGCCTTTGGGCTTACTATCACATTTATATGTCTCTTCGATGATGATCAGCCCAACATCGATTTTTTGGCCAACAATTATTGAGTGCATTAACACCAGCCGTTCTTCTGACACCGTTTCATTGTGGGTGGTTGATATGAGATTTACCTTTAGAAAATGGTTCCACCCCCTTGGCTGAGATTTTAGCACTAATCTCTTAACGGTGCAGTGTCCGTTGGTAGACTCAATCCACTCCGTGCCTGGTTCACACAGATCTGCCAGCACTTTCTTCTTTTTGGCAGCAGTCAATGAGTCCGCATACTCTAGAAGTTCCTTCTTGGCATCCCCCAACTCGAACATGTCATTGATGTAACCCTTATCAAAACATATGCATGTTCCCTGAATCATCAAGAAGGTATTGTCTTTGGTGGTCAAATAGGCATAGAACTCACGAACAATATTCTCATAACAAAAGGATCTTAAAGCAAAATTTTCTTCGTGTTTTTTTGGATTTCCTCATTGAAAAATATTTTTGAAGGGAGTCAATGAGGAAGCCATTGAAACAATATGAAAGCTTGAGATGGTTTGGACAAATGAAGAAGAAGATAAAATATGAATCTTGGTTTCTTGCTTGATAAAGAAGAAAATAGATGGAAAGGGTTTTTGTTTCTTGAACGGCTAGGGTAGGTAGAAAGTAAAGAGTTTAAGTGTTTAATGGGGTGTAATAAAATAGTCGAATTCAATATGGATAATGATGGAAAATAAAAATATTTGATTTGATAAGGGGTTAAGTGATTAGGGTGATGTGATAAGGTTTTAAGTAATATGATGGGTTTAAAGAGTGGGGTGATAAGGTGTTTAAATTGAATTTAAATTTCAACTTAATCCAATTTGGGCGGCTAGGGTTAAGTTCAAAGAAAAATAATCTTTCTTTAATGGGCTGAATTTAAGCAAGCTAGGGTAAAACTTTTCTTTCAAAATTCCAATCCGCCGTATGCCAAGCTTCTACGCTGGCATTTTGTCTGGCACGTAGAATTCTCTCATTATGTCATCGTCTCATGCCAAGTCTCTACCTTGGCATTATTCTTGGCACACTAAATATGCAGATACTCAAAGAAAAACTTTCAACGCAGTAAAGGAAAACTAAAACTGAAAGAAAATAAACAAATAAAGAAAATACTAAAAAAGAAAAACATCTAATCCTAATATTTACAAAAAATAAACCACGATGATGATGTTACGGTACCTCTACCAAGAGGATAACCTCTTTGGCATGCTTCTAATCACCTTCCAAATAGTTCTTTAGACATTGGCCATTCACCATAAAAATATCTCCCGTCTTCAAATTCTTAATATCCACAGCTCTATGGATATAGGGCTTTAAAACTTCATAAGGGCCCGACCATCTTGATCTGAGTTTACCTGGAAACAATTTTAACCGAGAGTTAAATAATAAAACACGTTGGCCTACCTCGAATTGTCTTGGCATTATCCTGTTGTCATGCCAGCGTTTTGCCTTTTCCTTGTAGAGTATTGCATTCTCATAGGCTTGTGTTCTGAATTCTTCCAACTTATTTAGGTCTAGTAGCCTTTTTTCTCCAGCAACTCTCCATGCCATATCAAGCTTTTTGATAGCCCAATATGCACGGTGCTCCATCTCCACCAGTAGGTGGCATGCTTTTCGAAAAACAAGTCTAAATGGTGAAGTACCCAAGGGAGTTTTAAATGCTGTCATGTAAGCCCACAAGGATTCATCCAGCCTCAAGGACCAGTCCTTCATCGATGGATTCAAAGTCTTTTCAAGGATACTCTTGATCTCCTTGTTTGAAATCTCGACTTACCCATTTGTTTGTGGATGGTATGCCCTGACAATCCTCTGTTGAATTCCATATCTGCACAAAGCTTTAGAGATTAAATTGCATTTAAAATGGGTACCCTCATCATGAATAATCACTATAGGGGCACCAAATCGTGTAAAGATATGCTTGTGCAAGAATTTGGCAACAACCTTGGCATCGTTTGCTGATAGAGCAACAACCTCTACCCATTTTGATACATAGTCAACAACCACAAGGATATACAAGTTACCAAATGATGAAGGAAATGGACCTATGAAGTCTATCCCCCATACATCAAATAAATCCATTGGCATAATGTTTTAGAGCGACAGTTGGTGTCTGCCAGAGATGTTTCCTGTTCGTTGGCATCGATCACATGCCTTGGCATAATTGTGGGCATCTTTCTATAGTGTGGGCCAAAAGAATCCTGACTGCAACACCTTGACAGCAATTTTCATCCCAGCAAAGCGACCTCCATACGGTGCTACATGGCATAATTGCAATATATTGTGCTGCTCATTCTCTGGCACAAACCGACAGATCACTTATTTGGCACACTGTTTAAATAGAATCGGCTTATCCCAATAATACTACCGAACATCTTGCAGGAAACATTTCCTAGCATTGTATGCCAAATCTGGTGGCAGAATGTTGCTTACCAAGTAGTTAACTATGTTAGCATACCATGACATAGCATTAACTGCAAGCAAGTACTCATCTGGAAACTCATCTCTTATGGCAGTGATCTTACCATCTTCAAGGTGATTGTAGACACTAATTTTGTCCAGGTTAAATTAAATGCTCGAAATAAAATAAATCCACATTACCCTTTTTTTAAATACCCAAAACCCCTTATACCTTAAGCCCAAAATTTCATAGCCCATTGTATATAATTTTATATAGTAAAAAATATATATTAAAATAAAATAAAAATCCCAACTCCTTACTCACCAAGGCTTGGTTCTCATTGGATGAATCAATGCCTCATTCCCATTGGTTAAAAAACTACTTGGTGACCAAGGTCTTAATTTTCGTTGGTTCTTATTTTAAGGGGATAAACCAAAAATACCCTTCATCACATATATACATACATATATATATATATATATATATTTCTACCCTAAATGAAAACAAAAAGGAAAAACTATTTTTTTCTTTTCATCACTCGACAACCATCCAACCCCCCTTTGCCGTTTGCTCATTTTTTTTCTTTTTTTAGACCATTCGATTCCTTTATCCACTATAATTTTTTCTAACCGAAATCATTTTCTACCATTATTACACCCTTGAATACACCCCAATAACAACATGTGGAATTTGGTTGATTGAGCATAAATATTTGGGTTTTGGGTACATTCTTCCCTTTTCTTTTTATTTATGTATAATCCTTTTTTTATAGTTCAAATAAAATGTGGACGATTTAATTGGTAACCTTTGTTGTTTATTTTAGTCTTATTTTATTTTATTTTATTTTTTTTATTTTTTTACTTGTGATATGTATGTTATTTCACTTGTTAATGTTGTTTAATTTATTATTAGCTTGTTTACTTTATTATCATGATTTCATATTATCCCTTTTATGATTTTTTTAGTATATGGTATATAATATATAATTAAAATATTTTCTTAAAAGTATACATGTAGTCTTTCATTTGGGTTTAGTTTAGAAGTTTAGGCCTTTTTATGTTTTGGGATTAGTGGTTTGGGCCTTCTTGTGTTTAGGGCTTGCTTAGGTTAGAAGGGTTTTGAGTTTGATAGATTAATTCTCGATTAGAATTAGGTAAAATTAATTTGATTAATTTAAAATCGTGTGCTCGTCTTATAGGGGCACGATCTTTAAATTAATTAGATTAATTTAGGCTTAGCTTAGAGCCTTAGATAGATTAAGGTTCAAATTGGTTTAGTGAATTTAGATTTACCCTTGGCTTATTGGGGTAAATGTTAAGTTCATTAAACTAGTTGGACATTTCTTAATTGCTTTTAAGATAAAATTAACATAGAGAATAAATTGACGTTTAAATTAAAACCATGATTAATTAATTCGATTTACTTTAAATAGTATTCTTGGCTTATTGGAATACTAATTTAAGATCGATCGAGTTAATTGTCATGTTACAAGATAAATCATAATTTATTAGGGTTCTCTAGCCTTTTTAGGATTAATTAATTTATGGTTAATATTAGATTCACCTACTTTTTAATTTAGATCACTAATTAAATTTCCATAATTTGAGCCTTTTAGGTTAGGACATTTAGTGAGCCTTTATGTGTTTAATTTTCAAGTCTTTGTTTGACATTCATTTTATTTGTTATCATTTGACCCATCTGATTTACATGTTAATTAATTTAAATTATAAAAAGGGAGGTATTCACTAATTTCGATATTTGTGTCGCAACAATCCGAGCTTAAAGGATGTTGAACAAATATTTGAATTAATCCTTACCGACTCAAAGTAAAATTAAAACTTAACCAAATCATTGCATCATATTTTAAAATGCTTGCATCATGCATAAAGGTGACGTGCATGATTCGAACCATAAAGTAACATGACAGTCAGGCTTATCCGATGTCGGTTTAATCTATGGTCTGATGTATCGCCAATCTTATTAGTTAAATGTCTAATTAATTTGAACCCACCAATTTGATAAAGCCCGTTCAATTAAGGTTAATTTTTAATTAAGGTCACCAAACTAAATTCCTTTCAAATTTCGACAATTTCCTTCAATTAAAAGCAACAAATATTTTGGTACCAATTACCGGGCGTAATAGGGGTACTAATCCTTCCCCACACACAACCAACTCCCGAACACTTTCAAAATGAATCTCTGGTTTTGTGGTGTCCGGCCTATCTTATCCAAATGGCTGTGACGACTCCAAGTTTTTATCGATTTTCAAAAGAAAAATATTTTTCAAAAGAAATCCCTTTAAACGAAGATTTCAAAGAAAGGAAAAAATGTCGTTACAGCATGGCGACTCCGCTGGGGGACCAATTTTGTTTTTAAAACAAAAAAAGAGAGATAGGCCAAATAAAATATTTTTTGTTTTTAATGATGGAAGACTGTCGCAATTTCAATTGATTCTAGTAAGGTTGACCCTTTCTTGAAAATGTAACTACAATTGAACGGGCTTTGATAATTGGTGGCCTTTGAATTAATTTTTCATTTAATTTATAAGGAATCATCGACATATGTTGCACCATTTCATCAAGCTCTATACCCGAGCTCCATTCCTTAAGTGGGAGTGAAACGCCACATACCTACGTGAGTAGCCCTCCATGGGTCAGTAATTCACTTCTGGAATCCACGCCTCTCGAAATGTGAGCAACCCTCCACGCCATTAGGTTGTGCTTTCCCTTGAACCGAAACCAATTTGCAAGCTTGTAATGGGCCAGAACTGGGGTTCTTGTTGCCTTAGCAGGTGATAAGATAGGTTCAGGTATCCCAGTTAGAACCGAACCCATGTGTGAGAATCTAAAAAGCCCACCCCAATAGAGCCATGCGGATAGCCTTAGCGAACTAGAATTCATGTGCTTAGGGTTCTTGCTTTAATTGTTTGCCTTTTGCTTAATTGGTTTGTGTTTACCTTTTATGGTTTCCTAAATGATTGCTTATCTTATGACTAACAGACTTCTGTTTGTTTTTTTTCTGTTTCCTTTCACCTTTTTGCATATATTATCATATCATGAAGAGCACATTGAGTTGGAAATAGTCTGAAACTAAAGACTAGATTAACGGGATATTTGGTTCGTAACAATGATAAGAAGAATCCTGATGTACAAATATGGTCAGAATGAGAGCAACTACGAAGGGGACGATATTCCTGTCAGGTTCAAGTCAGCAATGTCGGCCGAAACCTTCATGTGATGATGGTTGGGATTACGAGGAGAGAAATGCTTTCAAAGTCCACGGTTGTTATGTGATTGGCAACTTTGATTTGACCCTGACAATTGAGAAATACCAAGTCTTGCCAAGTGATCAACAAAACCATACCAAACAAGAACGAGGCCTTCTGGGGCAGGATCAAAAGTTTCTCAGACACTTTGCCATCTTGGGTCAACAATTAAGTCTCAACTTAGAACAAGCAAGAATATTTCAAGTCGGAAGGAACTTCTGAATTTAGTACACGTTGAAGGTTGAATCTGGTGGGACCCATTCCGAAGAGCAAGTCAAGTGTGCCAAATACCGACATTGGAGTGACTATAATTTGCCGCCTACACCACTTGGGGGCAAGACCAAGAATTGGCACATTTGATAACTCCAATGCAAGAGATCACCCAAGTGAAAGACGCTACCAAGCTTCTAAGAAGGAAGAAGGGATTATTTGGATCTTGGAGAAAATCGTCGACCTAGATGCTAGCTTAGGAACGTTTGCAAAACAAGTTTTGTTTTGCTATTGTAACGAAATAATATTCTCATTAATGCGAGTCGTTTAACGATGATATTTGCCAAACTTAGTGTCGCCCTTTACATTCATTCATGTTTTCATAGTAGTATTATTTTGTGACGTATTGTTAGTTTTGTTCAAATAATACATTCATTACATCATGTGCATCACTAATCAGGGAAAACATTCACCTTTGAAAGTAGAAGTAAAGAGAAAATGACTTCTAACCAGTTCGGCTTCAGAAAAAATAAATGACTTAGTAGCTAGAATGGATAAGCTCGAACAGCTTTAGGAAAAATTGGTTTAGAATCAGAAGGAGACAATATCCTATATGAAGAAGTTCCAAGAGGAAACAAGGGGGCAAATCGATGAATTGATAGGTATGATGGCCACCATGACCAAAGATGAGGGTATGAAAGAAGACACTTTCGTCCAAGAGGAGAGTGAGAGTCGGGATTGCGACCTCATAGCAGAAAAGGTTTTGTCTGACAAAGACAAAGCTATCGTCAACCAATATAAGATAGAATGCTTCGCCTCTAAATGCCTAGCTGATTTGGTATTGGATAAGGCCAAAGGTTCTCCGTTGAAAATCTTGTCCTCGCCAACAAAAAAACCCGAATGAGTCAGAGTCACAAAATGAGGAAGGTGTGATATGCAATAAGAGGATAAGGATGTCGACTACACTGCCTTCTGAGTTGTCATTCCCGCACACACATGAACAACCTTTGATGTCTGTGATTCCAAAACCTCATCAGCTATCGTTTAGCCAAGCTTTCAAGGCTCGAGAAAAGAAGGAAGAATCGAAGGACGTCTAGTTCATTCCCAACCCTTTCACTTACCGAGATTTGTATTCTGAGCTGCTACATGCTTGATTGGTGGCACCTTGCTTTGTCAAAGCCCAGTCATCTCCATACCCAATTTGGTTCAATGAGAAAGATTATTGTGATTACCATGCTGGAACTCAGGGGCATTTTATCGAGAGATGTGTGAGTTTTAAGCGTAAAGTTTAGCATCTCTTAGATATCGGGGTATTAGAGTTTGAGAGAATGAGTCCAGGTCTAATAATTAATTTTTCAGCCATGGCTGGTACTGTGAAAGTAGGAGGGAGATCGGGTCGCCGTAACAAAGGAGGAGGATAAAGCAAAGTTACCGACATCGGTAAAATCAGAAAACGCCAGCAACTATCATGATCATAACCGTCCCATGGAAGGCTTAGCTTTGAACCTGCTTAAAAGATCTGAAGCAGTCTAGAAAGAGCCCACAAAAGTGATGTGCCTTGGTAATAGTGATGTCTTCCGAGAAGGGGAGCCCTACTTAAGGAAAAAGGGGAAAAGAAAGCTAAAATGCATGATGCAAGAGGGAGTGACAAGAGGACAAAGATGTTATTCCCGATGACAAATTCGGAGCTATTACCTCTGTTGGTTCAAAATAAACTCTTGAGGCTACCTTCCCCGAAACGAAATGCCTATTTCAATCTTGATGTGCTTGGCAGTAGGGTTCCATGCGAATATCATCACGGTGACTTTGGCCACACAACGAAAGAGTGTATGTTTTTTAAGGGCAATGTCTATGAACTCATTAAGAACAGAGTACTTTCCTTTGAGAATAAGAGACCTAAGTTTAAGAAAGAGGCCAAGTTTTTAGGAAGGTTTGAAGCGTCGGGATGAATGACCAATGTTGCAAGGGTCAAGGATTTCTAGGGCATCCTATCCATGTTTTATTATTTTTGCTTTATCTTTTTTTCTATGCATGTTAGCTTTGCTTTTGTTTACTCGAAGGTAGTAGTAGTGATCTTTTGTGAATATTCATGTTATGTTTGTTTTTGCCATTTCAATGAAAGGATGCTCTTTTCTTAAAAGTGTATATGTATATATTCTTTCCTACCTTCGTAGACCCCCGAATATCACGTGTATAATGCGAAATTGATTCTAATGAAAGAGATCAATTGAATGTCGTGATAACGATGAAGCGTGATTCCCTCTCAGTCTGCTCTGGTTGGTAAATCGAAAGAAGCAAGATCACTACTCATTCGATGATGTTCGATGATTAAGAAAATCTTCTAGGCGAACCCAAATGGATTTGCTTGAATGTGCCTAAAAAGAAAAATAAAAATAGAATAAAACGAATTGATTTAACTTTTAGAGCCTGGTAATAGGCATTTTTAAAAAACAATTACTTCAAAGCCTGGTAATAGGCATTAATCTAAAAAGCATTCCAATGTTCGAAACCTGGTAATAGGTATTTTCGGATACGAGTGGAGAATTTTAGAGGCACTCCACTGAAGCCCGAAACTCCTCGCTTCATGAGTGATGGTAATATTTTCAAAATCGTGACTATGCCGAGTAACTAGGGTATTGTTGTATGCTCCATCATTATTCTCGAGACAAAGGACTACGACGAGATGAATTCCCCTAAGAAAAAGGAAATGAATGAACAAATTGAATAAGTCCCGAAGCATTTTGATAGAGCTGTGGGAGGAGAACGAATCTAATAAGGAGCTACGCTCCACCTGTTTAATACCCTAGCGTCAGAGATGAATCCTTGAGGACACTGACACAATATTGAAGCATATACTTACACTTGAGAATTCCTAAATTGACATTATCTGTGTTCCATGAGCTAAATAAAAGTCGAAAAGCTTAAACCTTTGTTAATGGACAGGGATAATGAGAACTAGAAGGAGTAGTTTTCAAACAGATCAAGCGAGAACCATAATCATGAGGATGAACCGAGCAATCTAGGAGGAATTTCACTACTACGAGTATCGCCACAACATTCAAAGGCAAACTACTGATCACCGGAAAGGTTGAATCTAAAACGCTCCTACATTTGATATCCGGGTTATTCTATTATTTTTCATTAATTTTGATTTTGTATATTAACCCAAGAAGCATCTTTTGTTGAAATGTTGATTAGCAAGCCAATGTAAAAAAGAAAAGAAAGAGAGAAAATAAAAGGAAAAAAAGAGAAGAAAAAGAGAGAAATAGAAAAGAATAAGGTCTTCGTGTTTTAGAATGGAGTTTAGGGCGCAATGCCAGATGTGCATATGATTGACTTGATACAAACCTGTCAGCAGTCCTGAAAAGAATAATAGTAGGCCGTAGTATGCTACACGATTCAAAGACTTGAAGTGAGTATCTACCATAAAACCTTGGTCGGCCCAGAAAAATAAGGATTGAATTCTATATGAAATTTAGACAATCATGGAGCATGTTCTCAGCCTAACATTGAGATGGAAGAAGGACCATACCAAAGAGTCACGAAAAAATGACTGTCGAACCCAAAGAAGAGATAGAGTACTACTAAGATCAGTAAAAATGGGCATCTTAAGCAAGGCCTCAGCTCAGCCAACCGACGTTGGTTAGAAGTTAACCAAAGTGCAAGGCGACGATCTATCAAGCGAGTGAGGTATGCTTACATCAGCTTACAACGAAACAAGTTACGGAAATTGAAGCAGATCTAGAAGGGATGGGATTGACGGTTGATGGTTTTGTTAGAATTATAGTGACATTGCATGCTTGATGTATGTCCAAATTAATCGGCTTTCATTTCGAGCCATCTTTCAATTTTGGAATCCTACTTTCTATTGCTTTACTTTTAATAGGGAAGACTCGATGTCCATGGTTGAGGAATATTCTACTTTGCTTAAATCAAAAGAATAGTCATAAGGGCTGGGTTTGCACAAAGCCGTTGAAGTCCCATGATTCCCCTTTGAAGCTTAAAACCTTTTTTGAAATGAGTAAAGATTGGGGCAAATGTTTGATTCAGAATCGCCAAGGTAATACCTCCCTTTCATGGGAAAATACCAACACACCCGGATGTGGACATGCAGCTTCAGTTCAAGGGTCTACGTGATTGACCATCATATTTTGAATAGGGTTTAGAACAATAGAGATTGAAAGTAAGAAGAATTTGGAAGTATATGGGGCAAGCATTCACCCCAATGCTGAGAATAAAGAAGACTCGTCATGAAGAGTCAATGAAGAGAAAATAACGAAGCCCAAGTTGAGAGGGGCAATGTTTCGAAGGCTGACTCAAGGAAGTGACAGATTTTAGTCAAATCAGTTTTTGCCAACAATATCCTTTCAAGATAAGGTACAAGTGAGATTTAGTGAAGACAGAAAGCCCGTGGAAGTTAAGGGTAATCAACTGGAAGACGAGAATTTCTCCCCGGCATCTCTAAAAAATGACTTCACTCATGTATCACATTTAGTTAGACATCCATAGAATAGGAACATGCTAACTCATATCATCAAATCATTTTTGATTGTTTTGACAGGTTCGAGGAATTGAGAAAATTTTGACCTGAAGCTTCCCATTTTGAAAGGTAGATCTTAGTGGAGATAAAGAGTCTCTAATGAAGAGAATGAGCTTAACAAAGATTTAAGGAATTTCTAATGAGAATGATTCACTTAGCAAAGAGAGAGAGTTGACAATAACGAAAAAGCTCGAGAAAGAACTGTTCAGGCATCAATCTTGATAGAAAGATGAGAACCTCAAGAACTTGTTTGTAGTTGAGAATAACAACTCCAGAATCTGAATTCTGTTAGAGAATCCAAGAAATTTGTAGTGAGAAAAGCTTTAAGCTTCGTCAGCCAATTTGAGAGTGATGCTAACTGCCCACACAATAGAAATCGGGGCATAAAAGAAATCCATAGTCCCAGCCACGGAAAAGGGAAAAGTTTCAAAAGAATCGGCGATCTTAAGGCCATAGTCAGGAAGGCGAGATAAAATTAGCACTTTTTCCAGACATTAAAGGAATTTTCCAAAACTAAGATGGGAGGACATTAGGTACAAAATTGGAAAAATCTATCAAGAAATGACAACGAATATTTCTCATCCAAATGACCAGAGGCAAAAACTAGTACGGGCGCCTAAAAGGAAAAAAAGAAGAGAAAAAGAAAGAAAAAAAGAAAAGGGAGAAAAAGAGAGAAAAGAGAACGAAAAAGAAAAAGAGAAAAAAGAGAAGAAAAGAAAAAAGGAAAGAAAAGAGAAAAGAGAAAGAAGAAAAATGAGAGAGAAAAAAGAATGAATGAGAGATAAAGGAGAAAAAGAAAGAAGAAGAAGAAAAAAAAGAAAAAAAAAAGAAGAGAACAAAAAAGCGGAAGAGAAAAAGAAAAAAAAAGTAAAGTAAAAACCTGAAAGGACGCTTTGAGAGAAGCAAGTCTAAAGTGAGAACTTGAGAAGGATTTCAAAGCCAGAGGTTCTATATAGGAAGAACCCGAAGCTCTAGGATTTCAATGCCAAAGGTTCTATATGGGAAGAACCCGAAGCTCAAAGATTTCAGGCGAAGGATTTCAATCTCACTGTGTTAGAGTTTCCGAGCGAAAGAGGCAAATACACATAGTTCAGAGTTTTTAGAGCGAAGGAGGCAGATACTCAAAGCTCACGAACTTCAGGTGAAGGGTTACAAACTCACCACATCAGGATTTCAGAGCAAAGGAGACAGATACTCAAAGCTCAAAGATTTCAGGAGAAGGATTTCAAATTCGTCGTGTTAGAGTTTTAGAGAGAAGGAGGCAGATACTCATAGTTCGGAGTTTTCAGAGCGAAGGTGGCAGATACTCAAAGCTCACGGATTTCAGGCGAAGGATTACAAACTCGCCACACCAAGATTTTAGAGTAAAAGAGGTAGATACTCAAAGCTCAAGGATTTCAGGCGAAGGATTTCAAACTTGCCATATTAGAACTACCGAGCGGAGGAGGTAGATACTCATAGGTCAGGGATTTTGGAGCAAAAGGGGCAGATACCCGTAGCTCGAGGACTTTGGGGCAAAGGAGGCAGATACTCATAGCTCCATGCTGTAGGGAGAGAAAGAGTGAACAGTTTTACATAGGAGGAACTCGAAGCTCGAAATCTCCTAACACGGAAGTGGGACAAAATTAGTGCTTATGGTCTTTGCTTTATTCTTGTTCCACAAGTATACGCAAAGAGGGGCAGTTGTAGACACTAATTTTATCCGGGTTAAATTAAATGCTCGAAATAAAATAAATCCACATTACCCTTTTTTTAAATACCCAAAAACCTTACTTTATACCCTAAGCCCAAAATTTCATGGCCCATTATATATAATTTTATATAGTAAAAAAATATATATATACACAAATAAAATAAAAATCCCAACTCCTTACTCACCAAGGCTTGGTTCTCATTGGATGAATCAATGCCTCATTCCCATTGGTTAAAAAAACTACTTGGTGACCAAGGTCTTAATTTTCATTGATTCTTATTTTAAGGGGCAAACCAAAAATACCCTTCATCACATATATACATATATATATTTATACCCTAAATGAAAACAAAAGGAGGAACCTATTTTTTTCTTTTCATCACTCGACAACCATCCAACCCCCTCTTTGCCGTTTGCTCATTTTTTTCTTTTTTTAGACCATTCGATTCCTTTATCCACTATAATTTTCCCTAATTGAAATCATTTTCTACCATTATTACACCCTTGAATCGAACTTTTCAACCCCAACAACAACATGTGGAATTTGGTTGATCGAGCATAAATATTTGGGTTTTAGGTACATTCTTCCCTTTTCTTTTTATTTATGTATAATCCTTTTTTTATAGTTCAATGAAAATGTGGATGATTTAATTGGTAACCTTTGTTGTTTATTTTAGTCTCTTTTTTATTTGTTTTGTTTTGTTTTATTTTTTTACTTGTGATATGTATGTTATTTCACTTGTTAATGTTGTTTAATTTATTATTAGCTTGTTTACTTTATTATCATGATTTCATATTATCTCTTTTATGATTTTTTAGTATATGGTATATAATATATAATTAAAATATTTTCTTAAAAGTATACATGTAGTCTTTCATTTGGGTTTAGTTTAGAAGTTTAGGCCTTTTTATGTTTTGGTCTTAGTGGTTTGGGCCTTCTTGTGTTTAGGGTTTGCTTAGGTTAGAAGAGTTTTGAGTTTGATAGATTAATTCTTGATTAGAATTAGGTAAAATTAATTTGATTAATTTAAAATCGTGTGCTCGTCTCATAGGGGCACGCTCTTTAAATTAATTAGATTAATTTAAGTCTAGCTTAGAGCCTTAGATAGATTAAGGTTCAAATTGGTTTAGTGAATTTAGATTTACCCTTGGCTTATTGGGATAAATGTTAAGTTCATTAAATAGTTGGACATTTCTTAATTGCTTTTATGAAAAAATTATCGTTTAAATTAAAACCATGATTAATTAATTCGATTTATTTTAAATAGTATTCTTGGCTTATTGGAATACTAATTTAAGATCAATCGAGTTAATTGTCATGTTACAAGATAGATCATAATTTATTAGGGTTCTTTAGCCTTTTTAGGATTACTTGATTTAGGGTTAATATTAGATTCACCTAGTTTTTAAATTAGATCACTAATTAAATTTCCATAATTTGGGCCTTTTAGGTTAGGACTTTTAGTGGGCTTTTATGTGTTTAATTTCCTAGTCTTTGTTTGACATTCATTTTATTTGTTATCATCTGGCCCATCTGATTTACATGTTAATTAATTTAAATCATAAAAAGGGAGGTATTCATTAATTTCGATATTTGTGTCGCAACAATCCGAGCTTAAAGGATGTTGACCAAATATTTGAATTAATCCTTACCGACTCAAAGTAAAATTAAAACTTAACCAAATCATTACATCATATTTTAAAATGCTTGCATCATGCAAAAGGTGACGTGCGAGATTCGAACATAAATTAACACGGCAGTTGGGCTTATTCAATGTCGGTTTAATCTATGGTTCGATGTATCGTCAATCTTATTAATTAAATGTCTAATTAATTTGAACCCACCAATTTGATAAAGCCCGTTCAATTAAGGTTAATTTTTAATTAAGGTCACCAAATTAAATTCCTTTCAAATTTCGACAATTTCCTTCGATTAAAAGCAACAAATATTTTGGTACCAATTACCGGGCCTGATGGGGGTGTGAATCCTTCCTCACACGTAACCAACTCCCAAACCATTTCAAAATGAATCTCTGGTTTTGTGGTGTCTGGCTTACCTTATCCAAATGGCTGGCGACGACTCCAAGTTTTTATCAATTTTCAAAAGAAAAATAATTTTCAAAAGAAATCCCTTTAAACGAAGATTTCAAAGAAAGGAAAAATGTCGTTACAGTGATGCTCTAGGCATGATAGGTGGTCAGCTACCAAATTTTCACTACCTTTCTTATCTCAGATCTCGAGGTCAAATTCTTGTAGTAAAACGTCAATCGGATTAGTCTAGGCATGGCATCCTTCTTTGCCAAGAGGTACTCCAATGCCGAATAATCTGTATACACCACAACTTTGTTACCAACTAAATAAGATCTAAATTGCTCAATAGCAAATACAATTGCAAGAAATTCTTTCTCAATTGTGGAGTAATTCAGAGTACCATTTAGTGTCCGGCTGGCATAGTAAATGGTATGAAAAACTTTTCCAGCCGCTGTCCCAACACTACTCTGACGGCATATTTGCTGGCATCACACATGAGCTCGAATAGCTCATTCCAATCTAGTGCCACGACTATAGGGGCATTAATCATGTAACATCCCCCACCCGGCCTAGTAGAAAACTGGGCCAGAGAACGTTACCGATGAACAATATGGTGATCGGTGCAATAAAATCGAATCATATCAATAATTAGCCAATAAATTGCTTAACAATTAGGTCAATATCAAAACCGATGACTTGGGGATTCATTACAATGCTAGGATTACCAATTAAGGACGAATTTAGGCTTTTTACGAGTTTTAGGGACCAAACTATAATTTTTGTACTTTAAGGGTCCTTTTTGAAAATTAACTACACCATAATGAAATTTAATCCCTGATCAATATTCTTACAAATTTTCAGTTTAATCGGAGTTCATTTACTATTTCAATTAAACCATGCCATACTTCGTGACTAATCTGTAAATTATTTAAAATAGTGTTCATAGCCTATTAACAGAATTAACTATCACCGTGTCGAAATGCCAAGGGGCTGTATCGATATAGGTATACACGATCAAAGCCTTAATTTGAACTGTCAAATTTCGTTTCGATACAGCTTAACCAGTATCGATACGGGTTAACATAATTAACAGACACCGTATTGAAACACCTAAGGGGGTGTATCGATACGGGTTGACCTGGTTTGACTTGAACATTAACCACTGTTTCGATACGCTTAAGGACGTATCGATACCAATTTACACAGATTCAAATCCCAGATGCTGGTGATGCTTACCTGTTTCGATACGGCTGGGGCAATATCAATACAAATTTACCATAGTTGACCTGTTTCGATACGCCCAATGGCAGTATCAATACAACTAGATTCCCAAATCTCACTGTCAATTTCTATACTGAAACGTTCTTTGACCGACCAAATATGCAAGGCCGTACCGAAATAGCTTGACCTGTATCGATACGCTTGCCCTAAAATGACAAATTTCTTCTGGTTTATTATCAATTTAACCTATTGAACGATGTCCAAATGCAATGGACTTTTACAAGCAACTTTTAAACACTATAATCTACTAGCATGCCAATTTTTAGAGTCATCCAAATCCATGTGCTAGGTTTTCACCTTTTAGTGCCATTTATGCATATTTGGTGCTTTTAACCAAAACACTACATGACCAAAATGGGCATTTTAACCCCTTTAATTTAGTGGACCACATATACATACAAAATGGGACTAAACCAACTTGTCTAGACCTTACGACACTATTCTAGGAGTTCAAGGACTAGATTAACATTACATAGAGGATTGTGACTTGCTTCAAAACGCTCATTGCTCCGATCCTTGATCCAACTATGCTTTAACCTGAAAATGTATGGAAATGAGATGCATTAGGCACACTTAGCCTAGTGAGGTAGTCATAGACAATAAAATGAGCATCTGTGAAAGGAATGGCATGTGTATTAATGTAAATGCATCTCAAATCATATTTTAACAATACTTGCAATACTTATTCACTTATTTTTCCTTGGATCGACATGTAACGTGGATACACGAATTCCCATCCAACATCGCCAACAATGAATGGTCAATATCCTCTAGCATCACCAATGAGAGTCTCAGCTCAAGGACCGTAGTCCACTTCTTACAAATGAGCTCACAAATTCTATGGCATGCCAATTGTATCCCATGTCCATTGGTATCCAAGGATTCCAATACTTACCAATGGCAATGACAATATCAATAACAATAACGTTAGCAGTATCAATACAATAACAGTAACAATAATCCCATGGCATGTTCATTAAAGCCTCTTTCAATACTTCATTACATCAATGATCGTATAAATATTCGATAATTAACTTGGAAATGTAATGAGCTTACCAAAGCTTACTGATAGCACATCTCAGGCGGTTTCAATGCAAACATACCTTGGTCAATGATGATGATATAATAATTCAACATCAATGAATTCGGGAAAGGCACCTAGCCAATGCCTTGACTCTGACTACACTTACTGATGATTCTAAGGCTCTCGGATGACAACTCCCTTGTTCTTGAACTTGGTGGAATTTGGAGGATTTGGTGATTCTTCACCTTGGTTTTCTTGAGCTACAATGGAAAAAGGATTTACAAGGACTTCAATACCGATAATATATTTATAACAACTCAATAGCTATGTGTAGCGACCTTTTTTCCTTCTTTTTTGAAAAAAAGAAATTTGCCGCGTTAAGGGAGTTTGTTTAGAAAAGAAGTCGGCTACTAATCATCCCCTAAATTATTAATGAAAATCTTTTGAAAGATTGGGGATTTCTTTTGAAAACTTTAAATTTTCAAAAATGATGAAAACTTGGAGTCGCCACCGGCCACTTGGGTAAGGTAGGCCGGACACCATAAAACCAGAGATTCGTTGCGAAAGGGCTCGGGAGTTGGTTATGTGAGGGGAAGAATTAGCACCCCTATCATGCCCGGAGATCGATACCAGAAAATTTGTTGCTATTAAAAGGATGAAAGTTATTGAAATTTAAGTTGAATTTAATTTGAAGTTCTTAGATAAAAATTAACCTTGATTGCACGAGCCTTATCGAATTGGTGGACTCAAATTAATTAAACATTTAATTAATAAGGTTGACGATATGTCGGACCATAGATTAAACCGACATCAAATAAGCCCGACTGCCGTGTTAATTCATGGTTCAACTTTCGTACGTCGCCTTTATGCATGATGCAAACTTTTAAGTATGATGTGATGACTTTTGCTAATTTTTTAATCTATTTACCTTGGGATGGTAAGGATTAATTCGAATATTCGGTCAACATCCTTTAAGCTCGGACTGTTGCAACACAAATATTAGAATTAAATAATACCTCCCTTTTTATGATATAGATTGATTAGCGATGCAATTAAGATTAAAGATTATATGGATGTCAATCAAAGTATGACAATCAAGGGCATGAATGCAAACATTTAAAAGGAAAACCCAATTTAACATATATAGCTCAATTATATATTTAGCCCTAAACAATTAAGAAACTCAATTTATGATGACTAAATTGTAATTTAATGCTAAGTTAGACGTAATATTGATTTTTCCCCTAAAGTAATTAAGAAATGTTCAATTAATTTAATGAATTTAACATTTACCCCAATTAGCCAATGATAAATTTAAATTCAATAAATTAATCTGAACACTAATCTAATTAATGCTCTAAAAAAACTAAGGCTAATATGATTAATTCTAGGATCATGTCCCTATGAGACGGGCACACGATACAAATTATTCGAATTAATTTGGCTATTTCCAACCTAAGCCTAAAACTACTAAAATTAGGCCCAAAACATTTTCATACATATATTATCAAAATATAATTTGAGATTATATTATAAACTTTAAAACTATAAATATTATAGCCTTTTTTTAAAAAAAAACTATATATATTATACACTTTCAAAAATTATATATTATATTAAAAAGAAATTACATATATTATAATCTTTTTATAAAATCACATATATTATGTGTTTTAAAACTAAGTTATACTTTGAAAGAAAACGATATATATATATTAACCTTTATAAAACTATATGCTTATAGAAACACTATAATATACTATTTTATATGAAAAAAGAAAAAGTTGTATTATATAAAAATATTTTATAAAAAACTATAGGTTATATACTTAGAACTATACTTTATTTTTTATGCAACTATACATATTATACAATATATAAACTATGCATTATGAATTTCATAAAAAAGATAAAGAGGACTATATTAAGTAGTATTTGAGAACCATAAATTATAAAAATATTATACATGCCATACGAACCATATACTATGTATATATATATAACCATATACCATGTATTTTTTATTTAAATATGTGTTAATATTAGAAAGATCACATATTTGAAAAAAATATTAATACTATATATTATATAAATCATGTATCATGTTTTCATATAATCTAGATGCTATGTGATATGTAAGGAACATATATTATACTATATTTAACATACCATATAATAAATAAAAAATGAAACAAAATATACCAACATCACAAACAGATTTGGGCTAAAAAACAAGAGATAAGAGGATACCCCCAAGGCCCATCGATTTGGGCTCAATACTGGATCAGGCCGGGTTCGCGGGTCGATTCGGCGGGTTTGGGAATAATTTGGTTAGGATGGTAACCGGTTATAACCAGTTAGCCAACTGGTTATAACCAAAATAAGGGGATTATAACCCTAAATTTGATTTCCCCCATTTTATTTCTCTTCTTATCTGCGGCAGTGAGTGAGAGAGAGAACCCTAAAGCTTGGCTGCCGATGAGCTACTTCCCGTCCTCCGTCTGGCGCGTCGCCACTAGAGATCGAAGCCTCACAACCTCATCTTTCTTTCTATCGGTGCCGATTATCCAAAAGGTAGGTCGTTACTCATGAAATCGACTGAAACCCGCACGACCTAAAGAACCTCGATTCGCTGCTGTCCACCGTCAAATCGTGACGAAGCCGGAGTATGTTACTCCCCTCGTCAGAGGCTAGTTCTCTACCGCTCGGATCTTACTTCTGAAGTCTCGGTTGCCAGTAGCCATCGAAAATCGAACGATATACATTTTCCCCTCCTTTGTTCTTATTTTACTTTTTTGGTTCGAATCTAAATGCTTAGTATAGACAAAATATGATTGAAATTTCTTTTGTTTGTTCTGATTGTTGGATTTGAAAAGAACAGAGGAAAATGAAATCTCAGAATACTTTTTTCATTCCTTGAATTTGGAAAAAAACTCTCAGTTACAATTTGATTACATGCTTTTTTATCTCCAATCTTTGTTTACATTTCTAAGCATTCTTTAAATGAAAACACTATGGCTGATTGTGTCTACCATTAGGCTCTGTTAACCCTTTGTTTTTTTATTGTTTCTGCCCATACATAGTGGTTGGGAGCCGGTGGGGATATTGCGAGATTGCCGACGACGAAGCCACGTGGCCGGGAGACGAATTGACATCAGTGCGTAGAAGGCGAAACGGCCGCGCGTGGGGTTCACGAGCGCGTTGAAGGTAGACTGTCAGCGCGTGGAGATTTGGATGGCCAACTCCAGTTTGATCCGAACCATTGGATCAAATTTGATCCAACGGTCAGATTTGAGGCGGCTGCAAAGAAGAAAGAGGAATAATCAGATTTTTAGGGTTTTTTTGTTTGTATTGGGCATGAGATAGAAATGGGCTTATAATGTATTATTATTATTTATGTAAATGGACTGGAATAAAACATTTGGGCTTTCTTTATTTAATCTGTTTATATATATATATATATATATATATTTAGATTTAGATTTTTTTTTATTAATTGTCGGCCCATATTATAATAGTTCTAATAATAATCTTTTATAACACATATACATCATACAAACATTAATACACACGTAATACATACATACAATTATACATACGATATACATTCTTAGTTAAGTATTAATGATATTGAAGTAACAATGAAAATATTTATTTATACATGCACATAATACCTATACACACTCATATTAACAATAGTAAACACATATAATATACTAATAACACATACATATATTACATGCAATTTTGACAAACAACACATATATGTTCATGTTTTAAATAGACATACATAATAAACACACATTTATGATATATACTTAATACGTATAATAACACACATGAGCCCATTTTATAATCACCTAATAATAATATAAACATATATAAGCCCATTATTGCAAAATAAAGAAAACATATTAACTTCAGACAAAATTAGTGATTACAGCTGCCCCTCTTTGCTTATACTTGTGGAACAAGAATAAAGCAAATACCATAAGCACTAATTTTGTCCTACTTCCCAGTCGGATGATTTGCTCTTTCGAAATGGTAGCGAGCAAATTGAGATAACTTGTTTCCCCGAAATGGCAGAAAACAATTGGGTAGCACTGGCATGCCTTTCCTGATCGGCAACGAACAAACCAATTATTGAACGACTCATTCCTCCGAAGTGGCAGCAAATGAATTCAACTATCTTTCAGACAAATCATTCTACCGAAGCGGTATTGAATGAATCTGAATAACTTTGCTTTCCCAAAGCGGCCGAAAGGAATCTTAGCGACGCTGAGATGTCCCTCCGAAGTGGCAGCAGACATAACCCAATAAAGACGACATGTTCCTTCGAAGCCGTAGCAAACAAATATGAGTTCTTCAAATGAGGGTTCCATGAAGGCTTCCGCTCTTTGTGAGCCTGAACGGATAGGCTAACTTCTTCTTCCTCTTTTACGGAATGTTCTATTATCTCGCATTTTTCACCGGGAAGTGGTGTTTTCGAAATCCTTTGCTTGGAAATTCTCTCCAAGTTTTCGCTTTGATGTCTGTTTCTCTTCTTAAGAGGTCTCCCCTTTATCCTGTAAAAAGAGACGAAATACTACGATGGCATGAGTTAGCATGTTCCTAACCTAGGATTGTCTAGCTAAGTATGATGCATGGATAACAATAATTCACTCGGACACTTCTTTTTCTTGGCCCCTTGATTTCGAATTTCTTTGCTTTCTTCCTCTCTTTCTTGTGACGGCGGTGCCCCATTTGTCACTCGGGTTCACCCTTTATGCCCCTTTTTTGAACTCTCGATTCTTTTGTTCTAAAGTGTCTTTTCAAGTTTTCACTTTAGACTTGTACTTCTCCAAAGTGCCCTTTACAGGTTTTCACTTTAGGATTTTTCTTTCTTTCTCTTTTTTTCTTCTTTTTTTCTTTTTCTTTTGGGCGCCCTACTGGGTTTTCGCCTTTAGTTCCTTCAATAATATGTGAGGTACTCACTGTCTTTCTTTGGTAAATCTCGTCAATTTCACCCCTAATGATCTTTTTGCCTTAACCTTGGCAGATTCGCCCTCTATCTTGGAACAACCTGCACTCAATGGTTAAATCATAGTAATACCAAGAAATCATTTACTTTTCGTGTCATATGCCAATTCATCTGCGAGATGATTGTGAGACAGAAAACAGAAATGAGAATAATATTTTATTAATAATTAGAGAAACATTAACTAAATTTTGAAAGTCATAGCAAACATGAGAAAAAAATAATATCGACTATATGAACAATGAGAACCCATCGACCACAGTAGATATTTCACTCACCGTCTTGGTTACAATTCTTGACGACCTAAGGATTGAAGCATCGTTCTTCGATGAAGCCTGCCAGTCGTTTGCCAAAATTTAAGTATATCTGAATCGTCCTATTCAGATTTTCAATTCAAATCACCCCTTGGTTTCAGGACGCCCATCTTTGGGTTTTCATCCTAAACCCTCATTCTTTTTCTCTTTTTTCTTCTTTCCTTCTTCTTTTTTTTCTTTTTTTTTCTCTTTCTTTTTCCTCATTTTTTCTTTTCTCTTTCTTTTCCCCCATTTTTCTTCTTTTTTTCTTCCCCTCTTTTTTTTTATTTTTTCAAAGATAATATTTTTTACAGAGTCTGAGTTTACTGGGTTGCTCAACTCTTTCCCATCCATCTCGGATAGGATTAATGCTCCTCCGGAGAAGGCCTTCTTTACCATATAAGGCCTTTCCCAATTAGGCATCCATTTCCCTCGAAAGTCCTTTTGGTTAAGTAAGATCTTTTTGAGCACCAGATCCCCTTCTTGAAACTCTCTTGGGCGAACTTTTTTGTTATAGGCTCGCATCATCCTTTTTTGATACATTTGGCTATGACAGATAGCCTTCAACCTTTTCTCTTCAATGAGGTTCAATTGATCAATTCTGGCTTGTATCCATTCAGCCTCGTCCAACTTCATTTCGTTCAAAATTGTAAGTGATGGAATCTCTACCTCGATGGGTAATACTGACTCTGTGCCATATACCAAAGAGTATGGCGTTGCTCCAGTGGAGGTCCTCACAGAGGTTCGATAAGCAAACAAGGCAAACGGTAGCTTTTCATGCCAATCCTTGTAATTTTCTGTGGTTTTTGCTATAATCTTCTTTATATTCTTATTTGCTGCTTCCACTGCTCCATTCATCTTGGGGCGATATTATGATGTACAATTTTGAACTGCACACAGACCACAGTCATCATTTTGTTATTCAAGTTGGAAGCATTGCCGGTGATGATCCTTTCGGGCAGACTATAACGACATATAATTTCTTTCTTGAGAAACTTACAAATTGTCGCTCTTGTGATGTTGGCGTACGAGGCAGCTTCTACCTATTTGGTGAAGTAATCGATGGCTACTAAGATGAAGCGATGGCCGTTAGAAGCTTTCGGGTGTATCTGACCAATGACGTCTATTCCCCAGGCAACAGAAGGCCAAGGTGAGTTCATGACGTGAAGTGGTACTAGTGGGGAATGTATCTTATCGGCGTAGATCTGGCATTTGTGGCATTTCTTTGCATAATTAATACAATCTCCCTCCATTGTTGACCAGAAGTAGCCATATCTCATGATTTTCCTAGCCATCGAGAATCTGCTAGCGTGGGTTCCACATAAACCTCCATGGACCTCCGCTAAAATAGTTTCGGCCTCCCGGGCATTGACATATGTCAACAGTATCTTATCTTTGCTTCTTTTATACAGGACCTCTCCATCGAGGATGTATCCCGATGGCAACCTTCTGATAGTTCTTTTTTCGTTATCGTTGGTGTCTTTTGGGTAAGTTTGGTACTTGATATATTGGAGGATGTCGTAATACCATGGATTGCCATCTTTTTCCTCTTCCAAACTATAGCAGTGGGCCGTTACCTCAAAGTTTGCATCTCGACGGGCTTCATTTTGGCTGTCCCATTTACTTTAAACACAACGGCCAAAGTTGCCAGAGCGTCAGCCATTTGGTTATCCTCTCTTGGCAAGTAGGTGAAACTAATTTCTTCAAACATTTTGACCAAATCTTGGATCAAATTGTAATACTTGATCAGCTTCGAATCTCTGGTCTCCTACTCTTTTCGAAGTTGGTAGACTACCAGAGATGAATCTCCAAAATCTTGGAGCACATTGATCTTCTTCTCAATGGCTGCTCGAAATCCCATGACACAGGCTTCATATTCGGCTATATTGTTGGTGCAGAAGAATTCTAGCCTACTTGTGAAAGGGTAGTGGTCCTCTTCAGGGGAAATTAATGTTGCCCCTATTCCATGGCCTAGGGCATTTGACGCCCCATCGAAATAGAGCCTACATCCCTCTTTCTCAGCAACAGATCTCCCTTCAGTTAAACCAAAAATCAAATCATCGTCTAGAAACTGGAAATCCAACAGTTCATAATCATCTGAGGCGTGACTTGCTAGAAGATCTGCTACAACACTTTCTTTTGCTGTTTTCTAGTTCACGTAAACGATGTCAAACTCTGACAAGAGCATTTGCCAATGGGCCATCTTCTCGGTCAATGTTGGCACTTCCATAAAAAAATTCAGTGGATCCATCCAGGAAATTAAACAGGTGGTATAATACAACATGTATTGTCGTAGCCGCTTAGTGGCCTATACCAAGGCACAACATAACTTCTGAATTGGCGGGTACCTCAGTGAACTTCTTGCTCAAATAGTAGATTGCCCTTTCCTTCTTGCCTCAGTCATCATGTTGTCCCAGTACACACCCCATAGAATTTTCAAACACTGTCAGGTATAGGATCAATGGTCTATCCGGCACTGGTGCTACTAGAATTGGGGGACCAGTCAGATACTTCTTGATCTTTTCTAGTGCCTCTTGACAATCTTCATCCCAGACTCTCAGGTTATTCTTTCGGAGCAGTCTGAAGACATAGTCACACTTATTAGTCAATTGAGATATGAGCCAGGAGATGTAGTTTAACCTTCCTAAAAACCTCATACCTCCTTTTGTGTTCGCAGTGGTGGAAGATCTTGAATCGCTTTCACCTTGTCGGGGTTAATCTCGATGCCCTACTGACTTACCGCAAAGCCCAAAAGTTTTCTTGATGTAACTGCGAAGGTGCACTTGACCGAGTTGAGCTTTAACTGATATTTTCTTAGCATTCGGAAGAGTTTCTGCAAGGTTTGGATGTGCTCCTCCTCGGTCTTATACTTGGCTATCATGTCATCCACGTACACCTCAATTTCCTTATGCATCATGTCATGAAACAAGGTTACCATGGCTCTTTGGTAAGTTGCCCCATCGTTTTTTAATTTGAAATCACTTTGTAACAAAATATGCTCCACATGGTTACAAAAGTGGTTTTCTCCATGTCCTCGAGGTGCATTTTGATCAGGTTGTACCCCAAAAAGCCATCCATGAACGAGAACCAAGCATGACCCGCAGTATTGTCCACTAAAGTATAAATATGGGGCAAAGGAAAGTTGTCTTTGAGGTTCATCTTATTAAAGTCTCTATAATCCACACACATACGCACCTTCCCATCTTTCTTTGGTATTGGCACAATATTGGCTACCCATTCTGGGTACTTAGAGACTTCCAGAAATCCGGCCTCAAACTGTTTCTTTACCTCTTCCCTGATTTTCAGTAACATGTTCGTTCTCAATCTTCAAAGCTTTTGCTGAATGGGCTTGTATTATGGCCTAATAGGGAGCTTGTACGTTACAATGTCCGTGTTTAAGCCCGGCATATCTTGGTATGACCATGTGAATATGTCTTAAATTCTACAAGCAATTCCACCCCTTGCCTGACTTCTGGCGACAGGGTGCCCCTGATCTTTACTTCTTTCCTTTCTTCGTCAGTCCCCAAGTTTAGAATCTCTACCCTCTCTTGGTGTGGAAGGATTTGCTTTTCCTCACTGGCCATCATTCTTAGCAACTCTTCATGAATCTCATTATTTTCTTCCTCTATCTCCGCCAAGTACATGGGTCGTTCAAAATCTACTTTAGGATTAGGTTACACATTGTTCATACAATTTATATTAAGGGGCATGTACAATTTTGAAAGTGCGTATTGGGAAAAGAATGATGTAGTTTATGACATAAATAAATTATTAACTAATAAATGAATGAATAGTAAATGAATAAATAATGAATGAAATGGAATGAATGCCGTGTTTGCCATTTGAGAGAAAGAAAAGGTAGATATATTTCATTGCAGATGAACTTGACATAGTTGCCTATTTTACAAAAGATGTTCGTTACTTTTGGGCTAAAGTAACGGAGTGGTTCTAGGCATTACTTTGATTTATCCCTATTGAGTGTTGCACGGCCCTGAAGATCCAATTGTTGAGCTCTTCTCTTGGGAGGCACGGGCGAATTCTGGCCAGAAACCAGTTAGGCTTGCTTCCGCTTCTAATCATGTTTACATTTATTTCTTCTAAAGCCTCGCTGATCAGCTCTTCTTGGATGAGCCTTTCATCCTCCTGCTTTGCCCATAGGATGTCCTCCTCCGGGTTTCGAATCCCCCAGATATGAAGATACCTCTGAAGTTTGAGTAGGTAATGGGAGCCCAACGAACGTCTTCCCCTCTCAACCTGGCCTTCCTCTGCTCTTGTCTCATTTTCCACTCTTGCCTCTTTTGCAGAAAATTAGGCTTATAGCCAAGTTCAAAGTGGTCCACCTTGTGAATCACACTAACAAGACGAAGAATCCCCTGTAGATTCCTCCCCAAACTTTTATTCTTTCTTGCTCCTCTTTCCAGGGTTTCAAACACCATCATCTTGGTGTAGTTTGACAATTTGGGGTGTGTAACTTTGCTTCCTTTGACAACAAAAGTAGCATTTGTAAGTTCCAAGGCTCTAAAGGCTCACTCCATCGCTTCTCCATCAGTAGGGATGTACGGTGTATCCGGAGTCACTAAAACGATGATGTCCTCTTCTGCATTCACTATTACTAATTTCCCTTCGGTGACAAACTTCAACTTTTGATGGAGTGAGGACGGAACGACGTCGGCCGAGTGTATCCAAGGTTATCCTAACAGGCAATTGTAATATGGATAGATATCCATGACCATGAAATCGACCACATATTCAGTGGGACCAATGAGCATGGGTACTTCTATCTTCCTAACCACATCTCTTTGAGTCATGTCAAAGGCTCGTACCGTATTATGGCATGGTTTCATATGCGAGCTGTCGGTTGGTAGTCGTTGTAGCGTGGCTAATGGCATAACATTCAAGGCAGAGCCATTATCGATTAAAAGGCCTGGCAATACATAATCCTTACAATGGGTAGTGATGTTCAAGTCCTTGACAGACCTTGTGCCTTCTCTAGGAATTTTGTCATCACTGAAAGTAATGTGATTGACGTCAGTAATGTGACTGATAATCTGATTCAATATCCCAACAAAAATGTCTTTTGTAACGAAGGTCTCATTTAAAACCTTTAACAATGCATCACGATGCTTTTCTGAATTCAGTAGGAGATCGAGCACTGAAATACGAGCTAGTTGTTTCTAGAGTTGATCGACAACATTATACTCACTGTGCTTTAGAAATTTCAGAAACTTTTGTGCTTGTGCTTCCGTGACCGGCTCCTTGATTTTTGAATGTGGGTCTTCTCCAAACAACTTCTCAGGTCCTGCTCCAACTTCCTGGCCTTTCTCCTTTGGATCCCTTAGGTTTTATGGAATGTAGCATTGACCACTTCTTGTTAGATGCCCCACGTCGCTTGCTTCTCTACTACCTGGTTGTGCAGGTTCTGTCTCCATCGCCCTCTTTTCCTCTTATGCCCTAGATGATCCCAGAATCGAAACGCTTGCAGCATAATTCTACGAGACTATCCTAGTGTCCTTAAAAGGAAAAGACTTTGGGGTAACAATTATGATTTTGGGAGCCACATTTGGTTCGTTTGCTCCACTTGTCTTGAGACCGAGGACAAGTGGCCTCTTCACACTGTATCTGGTTTCCTGACTTTGTGATGCACAGACTTTAAGCTCTTTTACTCTTTTCTCCTTCTCAAAAAACTCAATCTCCTTGTTATCCATCATAGCTTGAAGTAAATGATGGAATTCCTCACAATGCTGAATATCATGATCTCCTAGTTGGTGGTACTCACAGTACAGGCCACATCCTTCTTTGACCAACACCATTCCCCGATTGATGAGACACACCATGCATAACTGCTGAAAGACCCATCTCAAGGGAGACTGGACTTCAGACACGCTCTTTTTGGCTTTCTCGGTGCACTCATTTTCAATGGCATTTACACCTTGTCCCCTGTGATTCGGCAACGGGTTACTGGCCGTATTGGGTTCCCCTAACTGTAACACCCTAGTTTGAATTAGATTCTGAACGAACTTTTTGAAAGCTATATAGTTCTCAATTGAGTGTCCCGAGACATCGGCATGATACTCGTAGTGTTCCTTAGGGTTATACCAAGCCAGGTACGGTGTGTTATAAGGAGTAACATGGTATGGTCGGACTAGATCGGCCTTGTACAACTGCGAGTAGAGTTCTTTATAGGTAATTGGTAAAGGTGTGAAAGACCTATCATCATTTTCCTTCTTAGGTCCCTTATCTTCTCTCTTGTTGAAGTTTCTGGAATTCCCTGTCGGGGCCTGTGGTTGGGAGATAGTGAAGTTCTTGGTCTTCTCAAAAGCGTTGGTGTTGTTCACTTCATGATCCTTATTCTTAAAATGCTTCCATGAATGATCCCCTCCATCGATCCTTCCGCTCTTGATGGCTGCCTCAATGCGTTCGCCAGTCATGACCATCTCTTCAAAGTTACTAATCGGGTTACTGATCAACCGATCATAAAGTACCCCTTTTAATGTGTCCATGAACATCGAGGAAATCTTATGCTCATGAAGCGGTGGTTGGACTTGGGCTGCCACATCGCACCACCTTTGAACATATTCATGAAGGGTCTCGTTGCGCTTTTGTTCCATGCCTTGTAACAACATTCAGTTGGGAACCATGTCAGTTACATGCTTATACTGATCAGTGAAAGCTTTCACCAGATCTCTCCATAACTTGATTTGAGCCTTGGTCAGTTAGTTGTACCACCTCAGAGCAGACCCAACTAAGCTGTCCTGGAAACAGTGGATCAAGAGTTTCTTGTTGTTGGTAAAACCAACCATCTTCTGGCAAAACATCAATATATGAGTAGACGGACAAGTGCTTTCGTCGAACTTCTCAAAGTCTGAGGCCTTGAACTTAACCCATAGGGTTCATCCTCGTCTTCCTTTATTCGGAGCTTTTCTTCTAGGTCCTTCTAAGTATCATCTAGTTGCTTAGTGAACTCCGCTTTCATTTGGTTTAGCTTTTCTAATTTATCAAAATCTGGGATACCGTCCCCGATAATCTTGGGATTTCTGAAGGTAACCCCCGGTTGAGTTTGAGTTGTTGCACCGGCATGGGAAGCAGATGCTCTTTGTGTAGGATTCGATGAAGGATCGATGAGTAGAGGGTTCTTAACGGTTTGGGCATAAAGGCGATCCCCCAAGTTTTGAGCAGGGCTCTCGACGGTACCCTTGTCTCTTGACTTCTGCCTTAGCTGGGCTTGCAACAGCTGAGATATTTCTTTCATCATGTCTTGCTGGGACTTGAGAATGGTTTCCCTTAATTCTTGTTGGGTTCGTTCCATTTGACTACATAGATCGGCTTCCAACTTCGTAAAACCGTCCTTCATTCGCTTTGTTCGTAAACGAGTATGATATGGATGTGGAATGACGGTGATTTTGAGGAACCAAAATGCAATTTTTTGTTTCCTAAAACATAAAGCTTTTTATTCAATTATTTGTTAACAAGACAGAGAATGTAAATAAATGAATTATGAATGAATGCAATGAGTAACACTGAGTTTGGCAAATATCATCGTTATACGACTTTCATTAATAGAAACATAGTCTTGGTACAATAACCAAAGAAAGTCAACTAAACACATGACTTCAGGGTGGTATCGAGGTCAATGATCTCTCTCAAAATCCAAACAATCCTCTCTCTTTCTTTAGAGTCATCGTCGACACAGTCTTGAAGTTCAGTAGCGTCTTCTGCCAAGAGTTGTATCTTCTGGGCAACTCTCTGCATCCGAACCATCCATTGTGCTAACTCATGTTCTTGTCTCTAAATGGTGTAGGCAGCGAACTGTAGTTGCTCCAAACTCGGCATCAGGTGTACTTGAATTGCTCCCCTAAAGCTTGCCACATGATCTTTGAGTTGTTGAACCTCAGTCTCCAATTCTTCAATGCGAGCCTCTAAGGTCTGGTTCTTCGTCTTGCTTTCCTTTAACTTGCTAGTCGAACCCTTGCGCTTGAAAAAAGACCTCTCCAAAACTTAACCTGATCCTTCAAGGCTTCATTTTGGCGACGTTCTTTCTCGAGCTGCTTAGAGTGAGAAGTGTGTAAGTTCTTCATTTCTTGTGTTAAAGTGAGAACCTGATCCATGTTCTCACAATACATCATTTTATAATTCTCAGCTCTCGCTTTCTCTTCCCTGAGTCGAAGCTCTATCTATTCGCATGATCCATCTTCCACAACTCTCTTGATTTTGTTTAGCCTCTTGAGTTTCTGAATTTCTTCTTTTTCTAACTAGAGCTCGAGTTCCAATTCATCCTTTGTCTTTTGTAGACCTTTAACCATTCTTTCAAACTGTCTTCTTGCTTCGGTAGGAAGTACGGCCAACCTCTCTTTTATTGTCCTCTTTCTATCGGGATTCAGTTGGGGAATGTTGTCATTGATATGGCTGAACCTCCATGCCTCGTACTTAGGAGTGGTAATGTGGGTAGCACTCATGACTCTGACCCGTCTCACGCTGTTCCAAGTTGAAGAAACATCATACACCACTGCCTTGTAGCCCTTTTTCTTCTCATAATTCATATTGAACTCATTCAAGCCCTTGGTAGCCGGAACAAATTGCTTCAAGCCATACCGTCTCAAAACCATAAGAGGAGCATAAGCAGTGTGCCCCCAAAGTCCAAGCAATGGCACCCAAGAGTGTATCTCGCACCTGTAGAGGATACTCCTTGCAGAAAGCCACGGGGCTCTCCAAACTATATATTCCTCTTTTAGGTTGCTAAGAACGTCTACCCAAACTTCCTCAGATCTTTGGGTGGGCCAATCTTCCTTTCGTAGAAATTCTTCTAAAGGTGAGAAACTGCCATTGTAGAGAGGCTTCAAGAAATTAGCATCTGACCATAAGTAACTGTAGAACCAGACTATCAAAAGCTACGGACAACCATGGAAACGACCCCCACCATGCTCCTGGAAAAACCTCAAAGATCAGAAAGTTTTGGCTAAAATCACAGGCACTGGATTGATCCCGCCACTCAAATGGTCAAACAAGTCTAACACTGCCGGATCAATTAGCCCTCGTGCCTGGGGAAATAGCACTAACCCATAAATTAACAATATGAAGAGATCCCACTGCACTCAGCCAGGGCTAGAATCTCATCCCATATGAGATACTCCTTACCGTTCCAAGTAATGACCTGATGCTCGACCCAGGATTCCAACATGTCTGAGAATCTCTTGAGCTTGCCCCGGAAGGCTTTGTTCTTACTAGGCTTCGAGTATACCCGAGTTTCGTCAATCTTCTCATAGTTTAAAAGGTCTTGATATTCTTCAATCGTAGGAGTCAAGTCGAAGTTACCGATCGTGAAACAACTGTAGGTAGGATTCCAGAACCTCACCAAGGCTTGCAGCAATGCCTGATCCACCAGAACATCTAGCAAACATGAAATGTCACCATATTCCCTTCTGAAAGTGCACCTTGTTTCTATGTCCCAACTATTCTACACTGTCTTCAACCCGGAAGTGTCGTTGTATTCCGTATTCATGAATGTCTATGTTGCCAACGTTGACCTAAACCCGGAAGTTCTTTTCATCATTGTTACGAACTAGGTCTCTCATCAATCTAGCATTTAACTTCAGACTATTTCCAACTCAATGTGCTCTTTATGATATGACGACAATATGCAAAACAAAAGAACAACAATGAAAAGAGAGAAAAGAGAAGAATTAGTCGTGAGATAGAAACACGAAAGAAAGAAAAGATAAACATAAACAGTTTACACAAAGAAAGTAACCTAACCACATGAATTCTAGTTCGCTAAGGTTATCCGCATGCTCTAATAGGGGTAGTTTTCTTAAGTTCTCACACATGGGTTTGGTTCTAACTAAAGGTACTCGAACCTATCTTATTGCTTACTAAGGCAACAAGAACTCAATTCTGGCCCATTATAAGCTTGTGAATTGGTTTCAATTCGAGGGAAAGCACGACCTGTTGACGTGAAGGGCTACTCACCTGTCAAAAGGTGTGGATTTCAGAAGTGAATTACCAACCCGTGAAGGGATACTCACGTGGGTGTGTGGCGTTTCACTCCCACTCAAGGGAAGGAGCTCGGGTATAGAGCTTAATAATATGATGCAACACATGTCGACGACTCCTTAGAAATTAAATGAAAAATTAATTCAAGGACCACCAATTATCAAAGCCCGTGAAATCTCGATTACATTTAAAAGCAACAATTTTTCCTTTGGCCTAACTCTCTTTTGTTTTTTTAAAAATAAAAAACGTCCCTAGCGGAGTCGCCAAGCTGTAACGGCATTTTTTCCTTCCTTTTTGAAAAAAAGAAATTTGCCGCGTTAAGGGCGTTTGTTTAGAAAATAAGTCGGCTACTAATCATCCATTAAATTATTAATGAAAATCTTTTGGAAGATTGGGGATTTCTTTTGAAAACTTTAAATTTTCAAAAACGATGAAAACTTGGAGTTGTCACCGGCCACTTAGGTAAGGTAGGCCGGACACCATAAAACAGAGATTCGTTGAGAAAGGGTCCGGGAGTTGGTTATGTGAGGGGAATGATTAGCAGTCCCATCACGCCCGAAGATCGGTACCAGAAAACTTGTTGCTCTTAAAAGGATGAAAGTTATTGAAATTTAAGTTGAATTTAATTTGAAGTTCTTAGATAAAAATTAACCTTGATTGCACGGTCCTTTTCGAATTGGTGGACTCAAATTAATTAAACATTTAATTAATAAGGTTGGCGATATGTCGGACCATAGATTAAACCAACATCGAATAAGCCCGACTGCCGTGTTAATTCATGGACCGACTTCCGTATGTCGCCCTTATGCATGATGCAAACATTTAAGTATGATGTGATGATTTTTGTTAATTTTTTAATCTATTTACCTTGAGATGGTAAGGATTAATTCGAATATTCGGTCAACATCCTTTAAGCTCGGACTGTTGCAACACAAATATTAGAATTAAATAATACATCCCTTTTTATGATATAGATTGATTAGCGATGCAATTAAGATTAAAGATTATATGGATGTCAATCAAAGTATGACAATCAAGGGCATGAATGTAAACATTTAAAATGAAGACCCAATTTAACATATATAGCTTAATTATATATTTAGCCCTAAACAATCAAGGAACCCAATTTATGGTGACTAAATTGTAATTTAATGCTAAGTTGGACTTAAAATTGATTTTTCCCTAAAGTAATTAAGAAACATTCAATTAATTTAATGAATTTAACATTTACCCCAATAAGCCAAGGATAAATTTAAATTCACTAAATTAATCCGAACACTAATCTAATTAATGCTCTAAAAAACTAAGGTTAATTTGATTAATTCTAGGATTATGCCCCTATGAGACGGGCACACGATACAAATTATTCGAATTAATTTGGTTATTTTCAACCTAAGCCCAAAAGCCTAAAACTACTAAAATTAGGCCCAAAACATTTCCATACATATATTATCAAAGCATAATTTGAGATTCTATTACAAACTTTAAAACTATAAATATTATAGCCTCTTTTTAAAAAAAAAAACTATATATATTATACACTTTCAAAAATTATATATTATATTAAAAAAAGAAATTACATATATTATAATATTTTTGTAAAATCACATATATTATGTGTTTTAAAACCAAGTTATACTTTGAAAGAAAATGATATATATATATATATATATATATTAACCTTTATAAAACTATATGTTTATAGAAACACTATAATATACTATTTTATATGAAAAAGAAAAACTTGTATTATATAAAAATATTTTATAAAAAAACTATAGGTTATATACTTCGAACTAAACATTATTTTTTATGCAACTATACATATTATACAATATATAAACTATGCATTATGGATTTTATAAAAATATAAAGAGGACTATATTAAGTAGTATTTGAGAACCATAAACTATAAAAATATTATACATGTCATACGAACCATATACTATGTATCTATATATATAAACATATACCATGTATTTTTTATTTAAATATGTGTTAATATTAGAAAGATCACATATTCGAAAAAATATTAATAGTATATATTATATAAATCATGTATCATGTTTTCACAAAATCTAGATGCTATGTGATATGTAAGGAACATATATTATACTATATTTAACAAATAAATACCATATAGTAAATAAAAAATGAAACAAAATATACCAACATCACAAACATATTTGGGCTAAAAAAAAGAGATAAGAGGATACCCCCAAGGCCCAGTGATTTGGGCTCAATACTGGATCAGGCCGGGTTCACGGGTCGGTTCGGCGGGTTTGGGAATAACCGGGTCAAGATGGTAACTGGTTGACCGATTATAACCAGTTAGCCAACCGGTTATAACCAAAATAAGGGGATTATAACCCTAAATTCGATTTCCCCCATTTATTTCTCTTTTTATCTGCACCAGTGAGTAAGAGAGAGAACCCCAAAGCTTAGCCACCGATGAGCTACTTCCCGTCCTCCGTCTGGTGCGTCGCCACTGGTGATCGAAGCCTCACAACCTCCTCTTTCTTTCTACCGGTGCCAATTATCCAAAAGGCAGGCCGTTACTCATGAAATCAGCCGAAACCCGTACGACTTAAAGAACCTCGATTTACCACCGTCCGCCGTCAGATCGCGACAAAGATGGAGTATGTTACTCCCCTCACCAGGGGCTAGTTCTCCACTGCTCTGATCTTCCGTCCGAAGTCCCGGTCGCTGGCAGCCATCGAAAACTGAACGGTATACATTTTCCTTCCTTTGTTCTTATTTTACTTTTTTTGGTTCGAATCTAAATGCTTAGTACATACAGAATATGGTTGAAATTTCTTTTGTTTGTTCTGATTTTTGGATTCGAAAAGAACAAAGGAAAAGGAAATCCCAGAATACATTTTTCATTCCTTGAATCTGGAAAAAAACTCCCAGTTACAATCTGATTACATGCTTTTTATCTCCAATCTTTGTTTACATTTCCAAGCATTATTTAAATGAAAACACTGTAGCTAATTATGTCTCCCATTAGCCTCTGTTAACCCTTTGTTTTTTTATTGTTTCTACCCATATATGGTGGTTGGGAGCTGGTGGGGATATTGCGAGATTGCCGGCGATGAAGCCACGTGGCCGGGAGACGAATTGGCAGTGGCACGTGGAAGGCGAAGCAGCCGCGCGTGGGCTTCACGCGCTCGTGGAGATCTGGATGGCCGGCTCCAGTTTGATCTGAACCATTGGATCAAATCTGATCCAACAGTCAGATTTGAGGCAGCTGCAAAGAAGAAAGAGGAATAATCAGATTTTTAGGGTTTTTTGTTTGTATTGAGCATGAGCTAGAAATGAGCTTATAATGTATTATTATTATTTATGTAAATGGACTAAAATAAAACATTTGGGCTTTCTTTACTTAATCTGTTTATATATATTTAGATTTAGATTTTTTCTTTTTTAATTAATTGCCAACCCATATTATAATAGTTCTAATAATAATCTTTTATAACACATATACATACGCACCATACAAACGTTAATACACACGTAATACGTACATACAATTATACATACGATATACATTCTTAGTTAAGTATTAATGATATTGAAGTAACAATGAAAGTATATATTTATACACACATAATACCTATACACACTCATATTAACAATAGTAAACACATATAATATACTAATAACACATACATATATTACATGCAATTTTGACAAACAACACATATATGTTCATGTTTTAAATAGAAATACATAATAAACACACACTTATGATATATACTTAATACGTATAATAACACACATGAGCCCATTTTATAATCACCTAATAATATACTTAATACGTATAATAACACACATGAGCCCATTTTATAATCACTTAATATGTTCATGTTTTAAATAGACATACATAAACTTGAAAAATATGTTTGAAATGTTTTCAAAGGTTTTTTGACATGTTACAAATGATTTTAAATCGTCAAAGTGTCAAAAACAAACATTGAGTACTGATACGGATTGACATGTATCGATACTCATTGTGCCTGTATTGGTACGAATTTCCGCGTATACAATTTTCATCCCCAAAGTTTTTCAAGTTCCAGTAGCCAATTTCAGTATTGATAAGGTCTTAGCTATATCGATACCCTTTGGGTACCGATATGGTTGTATCTGTACCGGCACCCTTATGTATTAAATGCTCCAATGACTCTTTTTGTTTAAGGCAGGTACTGATATAGTTGTCCCGTGTACCGATATTGAAGTGCCCATAATTGCATTTATGGCTGGAATTGAAGTCCCCAACGGCTCTTAACAACCTCCAATGGTTAGCAACGACCATAAAGTTGTTAGAGGGTTTAAAAGACACCTCCAAGCATCCATGGAAGAACAAGAAATATATTGCCAACATTCAAAGTATAGAGAAAGTGTTTTGTGCTTGTAAAGTCTATTCTTTCATTAGAACACACTTGTGAGCTTAATTGTCATATGCTCAAGTGTTAAGTTTTGGATGAGTGAGCTTAATTGTGCAAACATTGTACATTAGAGGGTTTCCTAGTTTACTTTTATTTGTTCTCTTGTAAAAAGAGGGTTTGCTCAAAGCTTTGGGGTAGAGCTTTGAGTGTTGTAAATGTTTCCTCTTGAGCCTAGAAAAAGGAAAAAAATTCTTAGTGAATTTGGGAAAATCCTTAGTGGGAAGCTAAGGTAGTAGATATATAGCTTGGTTAGAAGCTCGAACCACTATAAATCATTGTGTCCAGGTTTTTATTTCTATAGCTTCCACCTTAGTGACCTTTAAACCAATTCACCCCCTCTTGGCTACTCGGTTGATCGATTGAGCCTCCTAACAATTTTAATTATATTTAAAGTATAGTTAAAATATTCAAATGAAAATAGAATTATGATTTTTTATTTTTAAATTAAATTAAATATTTTTATTTTTCACATTTATTTTAATAATTTCATATATATATATATAATATTAAATCGAGTTCTTTAATTTGTTAAATATCTTAATTCAATAATTATATATATTATATTAAAACATATAATTTTGATAACTACTAAATTTAATTTATTTTTTGATTTGATATGCGTTGATAATTTTCTAAAAAAATATTTTACAAAAAATATGTTTCTTTTAAAAAATAGACCATTGTTGGTAAAATTGTCTGGATAATATCTATATATATATATATATATATATAAATCTTTCTTTAGCTATAATTTATATATAATTAAAATGTTTTCAGTTTTAGTTTAATTTTTTGAATTGATTTATTGTTATGCATGTTTTTACACATCTCATGTGACCCATGTTTGAGTCACCTCTCAAACATTTTTACTTTTTTTCCTAGCATTTACTTCATTATAAAATATATATGGAATGGTGTAACTTATACCGCTAAGGAGTAGTTGGTGTAGTGGTTAAGGCTTGGATTTTTCCTTAGTGAAGTTCGTTTATGTCTGTTTATTTATGTTCGTTTAAATTTATTCACACATGTTCATTTATATTTATTATTTTTCATAACAAAAAATATTATATTTTAAAAATTTAAAAGCATATACTAAATTATTAAATAAAAAGAAAAAATAAACGATACTCAATGTACGAGACTTCAGATTTCTTAAGCAAAAAATTAAACAATACTCAATGTTCGTTTGCGTTCGTTTATTATTTTAACAAACGAACACGAACAAGAAATTATGTTCATTTATTTGTTCGCGTTCGTTTATTTTTTGGTTAAAATTAAACAAACAAGCATGAAAACACCCTCGTTCGGTTCGTTTACAGGCCTACACATTTATTTTTTTAAATTTTTTTAACCAGGTGGTGACACCTGATTGGAGAAAAATATAATAAATAAATTAAATTAAAAATTAGAGTAAATCCATCCATTCAGGTGATGACATGTATCGTTATTTGATTGGTCAATTAATTTTATTAAATTAAGGGTAAAGTTCACAAATAGTCACTAAACTTTGACCAATTATTCAATTTGGTAACCAAACTTCCAATTGCTTCAATGTTATCATTAAACTTTTAGTTTTGCTTTGATTTGGCCATTAAAATATTTTATATAATTACGCATTTAATCTTTCATATTTGCACATTTAGACAATTTAGTCCTAATTTGAAAGAAATAATAAATTTAAACTTTATTATTTACATATTATTTTTAATTAAAAATGATTTAACCTAAAGCCGTAGACTCTATGCAAACAAATTAGTCCATCTTTGAGTTCCCCACCATACGCCATTAATCCCCCTAGAAACGAAGGAACGCTCTCCAAATAAAATTTTCCATTCCTCTAAAATCCATCTCTATTTCCTGCAATTTCTCCCTTGAGTTCTTGTAATAGGGTGTCAACATCCAAATCCGATCGGGTTGAGGCCGTCAGGGTGGAGTAAACTGCAGTCTTTAGCAGTGCCGCAACATCGCCATTGGAAAGCTTGATGAGTGGAGTTCTGCTAGGTTTGCCGGGGCCATGGGCTGAGGATAGCCGTGAGCCCTCCGATCATTATACTACAAAAATCGGTGGACTCCCTGTACTTCTCTTTCTCTCTCTTTTAATTTTCATGTGTTGATCTCCTCTGGTAGGACAATTCCTTCAGCTGAGTAAAGGATTTGTAAAGCTCTTGTCTTTGATAAATACTCAGCTCAGCCTAGCAGAGAACATTAACAGTCTTGCTTCTATATTTTTGGGCTATGTTCGGGACGGATTTATAAAATTAGAGGGGGACGAAAATAGATTTGTACCGCCCCGCTCGCTCTATCCCTGGTTATGTTATTCTATAACATCACTTTGTTCTTTTAACAGGATTGGCCTCTTCCTATAGAAGCTTTGAACTTAAACCCCACTCTCATTCACTGCACTCAATGTGGGAGTAAACTCTGTTTAGTTTCTCAGGTTTTTCTTATTCTAACTCCAATGCTTTTTTCCTAGCATTTTAACATGAGAATCCAATTATTTATATTACTTTGCTAAATTCCTGTTAAGGTTTATGCTCCAGTTTCAAGTGGAACTTTGAACATTGAAGACCGTCTTCTTCTTGTTTTTGGTTGTGTGACGCCAAATTGTGGTAGCTCTCCTCTCAGGTTCTTTCTCTATCATTCAAATGTAAACTTTTATTTGTATATGTTATGCTCTCTTTTAGTACCGAATAATGATCACTTGGATGGATGCTTTGTTTAATGAAATATAACCATATAGTTGGCGAGCCCTTCGAATTCAGAAAGTGGAAAATGAATCGAAGGGATCATCTTCCTCCGCTACTCTGGATAAACCTCCTGCAGCTTCATCTCTCGTTTCTGTTTCAAAAACTAACTGGTGGGAGAATTTGAGTGATGAGGATGATGAAGATGTTGATTTGGAGGACTTGAGTAAAGCATTTTCTGAAGCAGCAAGCTTGAGTTCTGAGCCCAAGACGACAAATAGCAACCGAAACTCTGAGGGTGCTGTGAAGCATTCATCTTTAACTGCACAAACAAGAGGGGTAGATACTGATACACCGGGTGAGGTTGCCGTTATTATGATGTTTTGCATCACATTTCCTATATATCTGTATAGTCGTATGTGATAGCTTAGACTCTACAGTCTGTTCTACGGTTGTCATTGGTGTTAATAATCACGTCATAGTCTGCAGACACTGCATTCTCATCCTTTCCATTTCATATGTCAAGCTTTAACTCGGTTTTTTGTACTGTTGGGTCTTGGAGGGTTGCATTATGATTTCAAAGTTGCTTCAAATTGCCATCTAAATTTCTTCCTCATATTGTTTGTATATATACCAGTTTTGTTGTGCTAAAATTATTTTCCTCGATTCATTTTTGTTCCCTTATTGCAGTAATGCCATGCTTCTACATTTATAGTAAGGTGGAGTCATCGTCAAAGGATTTTGCTTCCGTGCGTTCAAATCACTTGTCGCTTTTGGTCAAAGAGAAAGAAGGTGATGCCGATGATCAAGGACAAGAAGAAACATGGGAAGCCGAAAATTATGAGTATGATAAGGCTCTGAATGCTGACAGGACTTATCTCAAGTTCAAGAAACAATTGGATGCATCTCCAGAGCAATGTTTCAGGTAATTTATGGTTTTTGAATATGCTGGGATCCTTGCATAATTTGGCATATTGTTCCTTAAGATTTGTACATGATTTCTTCATTTTTAGGCATTTGTTATGACTCTAGTTCATCAACAATGGAATAATGAATCTAGACACGAATTTTAAGGGCAGAAACAAAATTTTGAATAGGTCTTGCAACACTGTTAGCATTTTTTCTTGCTAGATCCTTGTCAAATTGATCAGCTTTGATTCTATTAGTGCAGAGATAACATTGATTCTATTAGTAATTTGAGATGGGCACTATTACACTACATATCATTTTCTCACTGATCTTTATGTTCTCAGATATGCATTTGGTGGGAAACCTCTTCTGGCTACAGCAGAGGTGGGAAATGCCGGGAATTGCGGGCTTTGTGGTTCTTCAAGGCACTTTGAACTGCAGCTTATGCCCCCGTTAATATATTTTCTTCAAGAAGAAGCTGATACTTGTCATAAAGGTTCTCTGGAGAACTGGAACTGGCTGACGCTGGCCGTCTATACATGTTCCAAGGTCAGTTGTTGACTCTTTGATTACTCTAAATGTGCCCCCCCAATATATAGAGAGAGAAAGAGAGAGAGAGGTAGGATCCTTTGGCACAGTGTAACACTATTTGTTATTACCATGATCATTTAACACAATTTAAAAAGGAGCTGTTGGGTTTCTTAACTTCTGTACAATTGCTGCTATGCTTTATAAACTTATAATTGTTTCTTAGGGACCTTACAAGGTTCAATCACTTGTGAGTTAAAGCATTCGGCTTGCCTGGCAGATTACTTTTTCTTTTCCTTCTTATTTTGAGTGGAAAAAGCCTTCAATTCACCCTTGTTATATATTTCTTTGCAGAGCTGTTCTAAGTCATTCGATAAAGAGAAGTCCACCTATGGTGCTTGGTTTTTCGTAGAGGAAACTGTCATCGTGCAATTTGAGAAGCCCTTAAACGAGAGTCTCCAATGCTATTTCTCATGATTTTAGTCTTATAATCTGCAGTTCCTACGAATGCAGAGATGAGCCAACATTATACATTGCACACAAGGAACCCAAAAGTTAGCCGATAATAGAGGATGGTTTGCCAGTTTTTATGTCCATGACAAATCTAGAGCTTGTGTTTGTGTGTCATCCTTTCAGGGTGAAAGAAAGATATATACCGAGAAGGGTCTGAAATGTCGTAGTCTCCAAGAAAGCGTCATGCATTGGTGGAAGATTGATGGGGTATCAAATTTTGTACAACTTTATTTCCTTTGATGGTGCATTTTGGTTAAGCTTTTTTGCTATGGCTAGCATATGATCTTTAGTTTAAAATTTAAAATTTTCTTATCCTATGTACATGGTTTTCATGGTATTAAAATGCAGAAGGATCTTTCTACATGTTTTACTTGCTGGACAAGTCTTTAATCATAACCAAAGTAGAAATAGACTTGATAAAGCTTTGTGTGAGATTGGATTAAGAGGTCGAGCACTTCATTTGGCATTGAGGTTTACCAGGTTTTTGAGATTAAAAGTTTTGACTTTTTTATTCAATGTTGATCCCTGGAAGGCAAATACCGGACTATTCCCTAGTGGCTAACGAAGCAATTGAGTTTATGAAAAAATCAGGGAAGGGGGGGATTGCGTTTAAAATTGACTTCCAAAAGGCTTACGACACAGTGAGTTGGGATTTCTTGATTCGTGTTCTAAAAGAGTGGATTTCTTGATTCGTGTTCTAAAAGAGTGTGGTTTTGGCAGTAGATGGTGTGATTGGATATTGAAATGTATATCCACAGCTTCGACATTAGTCCTTGTTAATGGTGCTCCAACTGACGCCAAGGTTGCTCTCTTTCACCACTGCTCTTTAATTTGGTTGGGGAGGCTTTAAACTTGATGTTAAACAAAGCTACTCGACTGGGTTTATATTCCGGGTTTAAAATTGGTAGACAAGGGGAATCTATTGACATATCGCATCTGCAGTTTGCAGATAATTTACTCATTTTTTGTGGTGGGTCTGAAATTCAGGGTTGGAATGTTAAAAGAGTCTTCAAGGTATTTGAATTGGCATTGGGCTTGAAACTGAATTTGAAGAAGAGCATGATCTATGGTATTAATGTTGTGGAGGATTTGGTAAAAAGTTGGGCTGTTGGGGTAGGATGTTCTGTGGGTAAATTCCCATCGGAATATTTGGGATTACCTCTTGGGGCAAATAGGAATTCCCTTGCTACTTGGGAACTGGTTTTCAAAAAGTTCTCCGTAAGACTTGGTGGCAAGAAATCAAAATTTCTTTCTATAGGCGGAAGACTCACTCTTATTAAATCTATACTATCAAGCCTTCATATTTATTTTCTTTCGATGTTTAGAATGCCGGTTTCAGTGGCAACTAAATTGAACAGATTGTTGTCTTCTTTCTTGTGGGGTGGTGATAATGAGAACTCCAAGACTCATTGGATCAATTGGGCTCAAGTATGTGAATCCAAGAACAAGGGAGGCTTAGGGTTGATTAACCTTGATCTTTTGAACATGGCTTTATCATACAAATGGTGTTGGCGTTTTAGTAATGAGCCTTACAACTTATGGAGGCGAGTCATTTCTGCATTAGCTCCTGGTGGTAAGGAAAAACTACTTCCTCTTCAAACATCTAGGAATGTATCTTGGATTTGGAATGGCATATCGAGAAATTTCTTTAAGGATGATCCAGCAGGTCACGTTGTAAGAGAAAATCTTGCTATCTAGGTTGGTGATGGTCGTTTGGACTGATGTATGGACGGGGAATCGTATTAGGATATTTGTTTTGATATAATAACTGAAAAATAGTGTTGGACTAAATTGAAAATATTTCAAAAATGATTTTAACTCCAAACAACTTGAAAATATGTTTGATGAATTTTATAAGGTTTTGGAATGATCTAAATGTCTTTAAAGTAGCCAAACCTACGTTTTTCAAGTAACCGTACCGATACGGTATATCCCGTATCG
This sequence comes from Hibiscus mutabilis, assembly GCA_019671005.1. NCBI lineage: Eukaryota > Viridiplantae > Streptophyta > Magnoliopsida > Malvales > Malvaceae > Hibiscus > Hibiscus mutabilis. The sequence continues at coordinate 30,275,703 of CM033714.1, forward strand.
ATACGCCTTAGGGTTCCAACTACAGACTTTTTGAAACTGTCAAAACTCGTACCGATACAAAGCTTGCCCATATCGATACAGAGAGGGTCGTTTCGATACGTCTCTTAGCGTTTCGATACGCCTACGTGGCAATAACCAAAACCCCCAACGATCTTTTAAATTGCAGGCCGTATCGATACGCTCCTACGCGTATCGAAATGCATCAGCTGTGAAGAGCACAATGGCTAGTTCTGAAGAAGGGCGTACCGATACGGCTACCCGCGTACCGATACAGACATCTTCAGAACTGTAATTATTGAGAGAAATAAAAGCCCCAACAGCTCCAATTTAATCCCAACGGTCTCCAATGAATAGAAGCTCAATTGAGAGTATAAAAGGAACCTCGAAGCATCTATAGGTGACTAATGATCCAAAAGTCAACAACATTATGATCAAGATTTGTTTTAGTGCTTAATTTCCCATTCTTTGTATAGACTACACATGTTGAGCTAAAATGTCTATGTATGCTCAAGTGTATTAGGATTTGGGTGAGAGCTTAAGAGTGCAAACAATCTCCGTTTAGAGGGATTTCTAGTTTGCTAAGTTTTCTCTTGTTAGAAAATGTTTCTAAAGCTCGGTTTGTGAGCTTTGGATGCTAGACTTGGTGAGTGAGTCTAGGTTGTAAATGGTTGTCCCATTAGCCTAGAAAAAGGGAAGAATTCTTAGTGAATTGGTTGAAATACTTAGTAGAAAGCTAAGGTAGTGGATGTAGGCTTTGGTTAGAAAGCCGAACCACTCTAAATCCCGTGTCAATATTTTCTATCTTTTGCTTCCACTAAAATCACCCAAAAATCAATCTTCTCCACACTTGGCAATTAATTCAGTTGAAGATATAGAGCCCCAACAATTGGTATCAGAACGAGGCTCAATCGAGAAGGTTTAACCACCTATTGAGGTGATCCTGGTAAGCTCGATCAAACAAACACTCAACCGAAGCCATGGCGTAATCCATTGACCGACCACCATTCTTTGACGGGACCAACTACTCCTATTGGAAGAATAGGATGATGTACTTATGAGAGCCAATGATTATCATCTTTGGGACATTGTTGAAGACGGTCCGTTCATGCCACAACGAAGTAAGGCGGAATGAAGTGCGGATGATCACAAGAAGATGGAGCTAAATTGCAAGGCTTTGCACATTCTCTTTTGTGCTTTTAGCCCAGACATCTACGCGAAAATGTCTTCTTGTGAGAGTGCCAAGAAAGTATGAGACAAGCTTGAAGTCATATATGAGGGAACCAATGACGTAAAAGAGACCAAGATCAGCCTTCTTAACCTTGAGTATGAGAACTTCAAGATGAACCAGATGAAGACATCAAGAGGATGTTCGACCGTTTTTCTACAATCGTCAATCAACTCAAAGGTCTTGGAGAGGAGATTTTGGAAGACAAACTTGTTCGAAAGTTGATCTAATCACTTCCCGAATCATGGGAGTCCAAAAAGATGACCATTGTAGAAGCAAAGAACTTGAAGGAGCTCAAGCTTGACGAGCTCGTGGGATCTTTGTTCACCTATGAGATGATGTCTTAACCCTTGAAGAGGGAGAAGGAGAAAAAGATCAAAAAGCAAGGCATTGATGTGAATGTCATTGCTCTTCCAACCTCCACATGCCACCATGTAGATTCAAGTGAGGAGGAAAGTGAAGATGGAGAGGTGACCAAGCTCTTCAACAAATTCATCCGATTCATGAAGAAAGAAAAGGAATAACTAAGACAAGAATCAAGGATGAAGAAGAAGGGGCCAAGCTCTTTAAGCCATAAGAAGAAGGTTTATGTGGCTACTTGGAGTGATGACGACTCCACCGAAGATGAACAAGCCAACCTTTGTCTTATGGCCATCAAAAAGATTCAAGGGTAACTTCTAATTCATCTACTTCTAGTTCATATTCTTTTGATTAATTACAAGATGTTTATGATGATTTGGTTTTAGAGTTTAAAAATCACATTTTGAAAAACAAGAAAGTGATTTCAAATTTGAAAATTCAAAATGATTTGATTTCTAAAACCAAAATTGAACTTGAAACAAAACTCAATGAGTTTGAGCAAAAGTGTATAGATTTACAAAATTTGCTTCATAAAGTTCAAGAAGAAAAAGATTTGATTTCCAAAGAGCTTGAAAAGAAAAACAATTTTGGAAAATCAAATTTTTACCAAAGACAATCTAGTGCCCTTAGATTTTTGAATAAAAAATGTTTTAGAAGTATTTGGGTCCCAAAAGGACTAATTACTTCAACTAAAAATGATGGAATTGAAAAATGGATTCCTAAGGGGACTAAACTTTGTGCTACTAACGTTTATGGATCCAAAACAATTTAGATACCAAAAATCACTTGATTGTCTTGTTTTAGGTGTGATAGAGAATGATCAACAAAGTACAATATTGATGGGGAGCTCCATACACAAAAAGGAAGCACTTGAAGAAGGAAGGCTTCACATCCTCCCTTTAGTTCAAGTGTGGTAAAATTTAGTTGAATTTATTTATTTTAATTTGATTTATTTTTTAATTCAACTAAATTATCATAAATTGTTGAACTAACATTTGTTGATGCTTGAGTAAAGGGGAGCCATGTTTAAACCAAAATTTTTATTTGTGTCAATTTTTTTACCTCTTTTATTATTTTGAACTTAAAGTTGCAAATTCTTTTTGATATAACAAAAAGGGGGAGAAATTGTTTGAAAATTGATTTTTCAAGTGAATAAGGTGGAGCTTTAACTACATTTCAATTTTAAAATCTCTTATTCAAATTTTTAAATACTAAGGGGGAGAATCACAAACAATTTTTTAAGTTGGTTTTATTATATCAAAAAGGGGGAGATTGTTAGGATATTTGTTTTGATATAATAATTACAAAATAGTGTTGGACTAAATTGAAAAGATTTCAAAAATGATTTTAAGTCCAAACAACTTGAAAATATGTTTGATGAATTTTATAAGGTTTTGGAATGATTTAAATGTCTTTAAAGTAACCAAACCTGCGTTTTCCAAGTAACCGTACCGATACGGTATACCCCGTATCGATACGCCTTAGGGTTTTAGCTACAGACTTTTTGAAACTGACAAAACTGTCGTTTTGATACGCCTATGTGGCAATAACCCTAACGACCAAAACCCCTCAAACGATTATTTCCCAACGGTCTTTTAAATTGCAGGCCGTAGTGATACGCTCTTACGCGATCGATATGCATCAGCTGTGAAGAGCACAATGGCTAGTTCTGAAGAAGGGCGTACCGATACGGCTACCCGCTTACCGATACAGACATCTTCAGAACTGTAATTATTGCGGGAAATAAAAGCCCCAACGGCTCCAATTCAATCCCAACGGTCTCCAACGGCTAGAAGCTCAATTGGGAGTATAAAAGGAACCTTCAAACATCTATGGATGACTAATGATCCAAAAGTCAACAACATTATGAACAATATTTGTCTTAGTGCTTAATTTCCTATTCTTTGTATAGACTACACTTGTTGAGCTAAAATGTCTATGTATGCTCAAGTGTATTAGGATTTGGGTGAGAGCTTAAGAGTGCAAACAATCTCCGTTTAGATGGATTTCTAGTTTGCTAAGTTTCCTCTTGTTAGAAAGTGTTCCCAAAGCTCGGTTTGTGAGCTTTGGATGCTAGACTTGGTGAGTGAGTCTAGGTTGTAAATGGTTGCCTCTTTAGCCTAGAAAAGGGGAAGAATTCTTAGTGAATTGGTTGAAATCCTTAGTAGGAAGCTAAGATAGTGGATGTAAGCTTTGGTTAGAAAGTCGAACCACTCTAAATCCTGTGTCAATATTTTCTATTTTTTGCTTCCATTAAAATCACCCAAAAATCAATCTTCTCCACACTTGGCAAGCAATTCAGTTGAAGATATAGAGCCCCAACAAATCGTAGCTTAAAAGAGAATTTCTTGCGGATTTAAGCTTTGGCTTTGAATAAAGATGGATCCATTTTAGATTTCAGGCACAAAATTGATTCTAGATGGGTTTCGGACATTCCTTTACGCTGGCAGCTTTTTTACTAGGAGAGAAGTCAATGGAATCAACTATTAGACCTCCTTGTTAAATTCAAGTCAAGTAATCTGGAATACAATTGGGTGTGGTGGATGTAATTGGGAAATGGTGTTAAGATGATCAATCGATGGAAAATAGCCAAGAGGGGGTGAATTGACAATTAAAATATTGTAGGGAAGAAAAAGGAATGATAAAAATGAGACACAAGAATTTTAGAGTAGTTCAAGCTTCTAACAAGTTCTACATCCACTATATTAGCTTCCCACTAAGGATTTCAAACAATTCACTCAGGAATTCGTCTCCTTTTCTAGGCTTAGGAGGAAACCGTTACAAATCGATCAAGCTTTCTACCCAAAGCTTGATCAAGATCACTCTTTTACAAGAAGTTGTGGCAAATGAAAATTTAACCTCTCAATATGTAGATGATTTGCCCAAATATAAATGTACACTCCCCAAACTTGAAATAAAGAATTACAATGAAGATTACACAAGTTAGTACAAGGGTTTGATTCTAAAAGCTCAAAAGTGGTTGAATTTTGCTTGAATGCTTTGGACTTGTTCAATTGATGCTCAATAGTTGTTGCAGCAGCTTTGAAGACTTGATTTTATACCCCTTCATTAATTTCTAACCGCTTGGGTGGTTGAGGTCATCAATAGAGCCGCTGGGGACTATTTTTCCTGCAATAAATGTTGTTTGGTGACCAGCCGTATTGGTACACAAAGACCCTTATCAGTACCTGTCAAAAGAAGAAAGAGCCATTGTGCATATAAAAGTAGAGACATATCGATATGCGTGGAGGCGTATCGAACATACTCAGTGTAAAATTAGGGGCGTATCGATACTGTATAGCCGTATCGGTACGGATTCTGTTCACTGGAATCTAAGTTGAAAAAAAGCACTTTTTGAAGTTGTTGATTCCAATAACTGATAAGGGCAACGATAACTTCATTTAATGAAAAGATTTGAAAAATCTGAAGTATCGTATCGATACGGTAAAGTCTGTATCGGTACACTAAAGCAAATACTTAAACCCAGATGAATGTTGTATCGATACGGGTACAACCGTATCTGTACGTTTTGACGATTAACAATTTCAGTAGTGAAAAAACGTATCGAAACGACTAAGGTGTATCGATATGCCTGGACGTATTTGAAAAATTTGGCTTTGAGATACTTAGAAAATATTTTGGGTTTAAGGTTTTTGACTTAAAAACTATTTTGGTTCAATTCCTTGTCATTTTTGTGAGACTTTTGAGTACTTAAAAATTTATTTACTTTTGCAATTTGGTCCTTAAACTATTTGTTATATCAAAAACGAATATAGGTTTTACAGATGGTTCTTTATCGGTGAAGTCATTGTGCTCTTTCATCGATCTTACGCATCCTAATAATGCAATATGGAATAGTATAGTATGGCTTGGATTTGCTCCTCCGAAGGTCGAAATTTTCGTGTGGTTGGTGGCATGGGGCCGTATTCTTATAAAGACTGAACTAGTAAAAAGAGGGGTGTCAAACATCGGTAATGATCTTTGCCCATTTTGCAACAAATTTTTGAAATCTGTTTCACACGTGTTCTTCTCATGCCAAGGTGTTTGGAGAATTTGGATGAACTTTTGTGACTTACTGGGAATTGCAGCTACTTTCTCTTTAAATACTTTGGATTTCCTTGAAGCTTGGAATGGCCTGGTGTCGACAAACAAGAAGATTTGGTTTTCTTTCATTCCATTCGCTATCATGTGGACGGTATGGTTATATCGAAATGATAGGGTGTTCAATAAGGAGTTAGATTGGATACAATTGGAGTACCTAGTAAGGGTTCGCCTTGCAACGTGGATTAAAGCTAAGTTTCCTAATGGGGTATTTTTGGTGGATAACCTGGTGGCTGATCCTTCATTGGCCTGTAATATTTGCAAGTTCCAAGGAAAATCTCTTCGGTTCAATGCTGGAAACCTCCTCCTTGTGGTTTTCTTAAACTTAAAGTTAATGGTGCCAGGTCAAGTGCTGGGATAGGTGGTCTGTTGAGAGATAATTCTGGTAACATCCTCTTCTATTTTTCCGAGTCTTTTGGAAACGGTCCCTCTGCTATGGTAGAGGTTGCAGCTGTTAAATATGGTTTATGCAAGTTCTTCTCGTCAAGGTGGGCTAAGAAATATAGGCTTATTGTTGAAACTGACTGCAAATGGATCGTGGATTGGATGTTTGGTTCGATTGTGCTTCTCCCTGCCCTATTTAAGTCAATTACGAAAATTTCTAATATAATTAGAGGCAATGAGATGTTACTAAGGCATGTTCCTTGTTCCCGGAATATCGAAGCGAACCGCTTTGTCAAAATGGGTATTGGCTAAATGACTCAGCAATAGTGGTAGGTTTCGGTTTCAGTCTGGGTTGTGTTTTAGTTATATAATGTGTTGATCAGGTGCCAATAGGTTTGTATTGTTGGCTTGTTTGCTACTGTTGTAATCCTTTTTTTTTATTTTAATAACAATTAGTTGGGTACTCTTTTTCCCTTCACTAGGAAGGGGATTTTTAACGAGACTCGCTATATATATTTAAAAAATCTAAGGGTTTGTGTTCCATCAAATGACCTACCTTTTAGATTATACACACTTGAAAATAGTGGCGACTATACACTCGAATCGAGTGAAAAAATTTGAGTTAGGTGATGTCGAAACAGTCTGACAATTTGAGTTAATTTTAGATTTTATTGAAGCTTGGACAAGATTAGTTTCTTTCAACAAAAAAAAAAAAAGTATGGACAAGATTACATCCAAAAACCGAATCAAACTTAAGGGAATAATCTATAAATACTTGAAAGAAATTTCAAATAAAATTTGAATTGTAAAATAAAATTCGTTAACTCAACTAACTCAAAATTTTTCAACTCGATTCGATCGAATATTCACCCCTAATTCATACACTCATCGCTTAGATCAATGTGACGAGAAACAGGTAGAGAGAGATCAAATTATGAAGCACGTGCAAAGGATAGTTCTTTCAAATCCAACAACTACATAAGGACAGCTAAAAGGATCAACATTGAGAAACCATGTTTTGAAACTGAAACAGCAGCCATTGAAACTAAATGCAAATGTTCCCCATAGTTTGCTTTGCTGTTCAAAGTCTAAAGGGGTCTGCATCAAGAATTAGAAGCAGATAGTCTAAGACACTAACTCTGACATCTCCGGAGGCAAATGCATTCCAGTTGGGCACCTGATGTTGGTTAACACAAACAGTACGAGCACAAGCATCAAGCTCGGACACACCGCAGACGGTAACACAAGTATCGGGAATAGGATCCTTTGAAAATGCCCCAACCTTTTTCAACATTCTCTTTGATGTGCCCACTCTCTCGCAAACAAAGATATCATCCGAGCTCTTCTCCCTTCCCCTGGCACTCTTGATTCTCTGTTCTTCGGCATGCCTTTTCTTCATTCTAAAAGCTTGTTCCGCAATAACAGCCGGAATGGCAGCCCCAAGAAGGGACCACCACATATCCACCATTGCAAATTGTAGTATGCAAGCCCTTTAACCTTTCTTCTTTCACTACCTTCCCTTCTGCACTCTTCAACGGAAAAGGAAAATACAGCAACGAACTATCTTTATTCATTTATTGACTGGACAGCTAGCAGTTACATTTATCCGAATCAAATTTACTTTTAACGGAATAAAATATTCCAGTGGCAAAGGACGATATAACAAGCAGAAGCAGATGAAAAATGAAAATAAAAGGGGGTTGCGTTAAAAGGCAAATAATATCCATTTGCAGTCATTTTAAAGTTACAGTATGTCTAGCAACAATACATTCAAACTTTATGCATTCATGTTAGCATCAGTTAATGAAAACTTTAGCCAAGTGCCATTTTCGTCATATAATCTATGAACATAAGATATAAAATCGCAAACAGAATCTGCAAAGCTGCCACTATCAGTTAATAGAGCCTACAAATGTTATCAAGACTCAGGTGAGTGTTGGAAACTGGTTTTATCCCCTACAAATACGATCAATCTTTTCAAGCATTTTCATCAATCTTTTGATCTTTTCAAGCATTTTCATATGTTTGGAGGATCATATCCATACATCTGTCTAAAATATGTTTCTGACGCTAATACCGGACATTGAAACTAAGTCCAAGTACATAAGAACCTATGCATTTCACCTCCAAACAAAAAGACTTTTCCACTTGGTTTCCTAACCAACATAATCAATCAAGCTACCCATCTTCTATCTGAAAGATTTTAAACCAATATAAAAAGGAAATTCCAAACAAAGCAATGCCCTTTATCACAACCAAAAGCCTCAGAATCCCCAATTTTTATAACACATAACAATGAACGGTTAATTCCAGTCTCAGCACACAGCAAAAACAATAGCTTTCTCAAACAATCAAATCCAGATTAAGTTTCTTATTGTACAAAACCGAAGAGTGGGATGATGGCGGTTTTAGGACGGAAATGAGACCCCAAAACCTCTCTTTGAACCCAACTTCATCTTCCTTCCCCATCTTCTCTAAACCATTATCAAGCTCTCCGCCCAACACCACCACAACCGCACTCTTTTCATCAACAATAGTAATTCCTAAAAGCTTTGAGCTTTAGCAACCATACTATTTTTAACAACAATAGAGCAAATACCCATTTCATAAAAGGAAGGAAAAAAAACATTTCATCATGCAGCAACATAAACCCATTATTGGAAGGATAATTATGCATAGAACAGGTAAAATGAACTCAAATTAAGAGCCCGGAAATAAGCTAAAAACCATAAATATAGATGAAAAGAAGAATGCAGATGCCAAGTTACAGATCAAATTACAAAGAGGCTAAAAACACATACATGCTGGCTGCTGCCACTAATCAGAAATTAAAGAAAGAAGAGGCTGACCTTTGGAGCAGGAATTTAGGGAAGTAGAGCCGCTAATACGTTAGCTTTCGACTGTGGAAAAATTGCAACGGTTTTTGAACCCCCAACAACAAATCCAGTAATTTCTGGCACCTTATATTGTTTTCGTTAAAACCAAGATGAAAGCAGTGTAATCTTTTTAGGGTTAATTACCTAGTTGGTACCCACTTTATTTCTTCCATGTTTTTATTTTAGTCACTTATTTTCGTGTCATAGCCAACAACAACGGGATATTTTTTTATTGATTTTATTCAAACCCTAACGGTGCCAAAATCCTTTATTTTCCTTTCTTTGATTTTCGAGCAATATGACGATGAAAGGGAAAATGATGTAAAATCAAAAACATTAATTAGAAAATGACATGTTAGTATCGCCGAAAAAACGTAATATTTAATATGATTTTATCAAAAAAAAAATAATCGGGTAATAAAAAAAATGCGAGGATAGGTAAAATACCAAATAGATAGTTTACCATATTTTTAAGGGTTTTTGATTAAGGATGAATAAAATTCGGGTCGAAAAAATCGAATTTTTCTACTCGACTTAAAAAGTTTCAAATAAAATCTGAGTTGTAAAATAAAAATTCGAATAACTCAAAATTTTTAGTAAGTAGTGAATTTATTTTTAAGCTCAAATCGAGTCCCTCAATTTTTTCTATTATATATATACACAGATTGCGCTGTGCTGGTAAGGGAGGAAGCATGTTGGTCACTACTCAAAGTACAGGTGTAAATTATCCTCAATTTGAAATGCAAGAATATTGAGGACAATTGCAATTCACCCTTATTTATAGAGCAATTAATCAAGTAAAATAAAACTATCATATTTGACTTTATTTAACAAAAGATGAACAGAAATGTATTATTTCCTCTATTTTAAACCGATATGTTGTCTACATGATTCGAACTATTGTCACCCAAGTCACCCCATAAATTCAGCAAAAATGAAATAAGAAATTCTTACTCAAACGAAACAAAAGAAAGTCAAAGCATAAGTTTAATGCTTACTGCAATAAGGCCTCCACTACCAGGAAAAGTCTCAGTGAGGGGAAGCAAGCCCTGCTTCTCAACCCACTGGCGAGCTGCATCAACGAGATTGGCACCGCTACCTCCAGTACCCTCTTTAGCAGTAATATCAGCTTTGTTACCAATAACAATATATGGGGCAGGAAGCCCACCAGGACCTCCAGAACCTAGAGGAGCTGAAAATGTCCCAATCGCCGCAATCTCAGCTGACCACTTCTGAAGGCTTGTTTTTGTTCTACTTTGGGAAAGATCATGTACAAAAATAACACCTGCAGAAAACTTCAAGGAAGAGTCATGAGATAAAATCATAGGTCACAGGCCTTCCAGTAATTACAAAAGCCTCGGAAGATGAAGCTGGAAAATTTTCTACATGATGACAATTAGGTGTATGTCATTAGGATGTTAATGGTGACATGCCAATAATATCTATGGTATTTTGCAAATTTGCATCACAGTTAGAAACGAAAGGGGGTTCTATACAGAAAGAACAACAAGTTTCTAAACCAAGTTTTACGTCTAGTGATCAATAGAATCAAAAGCAGTCTATGAAGTAAAATACATTTTGGTTAAGAAAAAATGGGAAGCATGCTGCTGCAGTGTAAATTATTTAAGGAATAACAGACTATGGGAAAGCTGATGTACAACCAAGGCCAGTAGCCATCACTAAATTTTTGGTCTATACCTCTTGCTCTCCTAAGTCTTATTTTCTTCGTTCACAATAGTCGAAACCGAGACCTTGCTTAAGTAGCCATCATCAGTGTTGTCAAGGGTGCAAGGAGCTAGAACCCTTATTTATATTGCCTCGGGTGAAAATGTTCAATATATTTATGTGTGTGTATATAAAAGATAAGCTTGAATATATAGTTATGATTATAAGTTGTTAAGTTTATCTACAAAACATGCAATTTATTTTGTTGGTCAATATGGATGATTCTTTATGGTCTCATATCACTGAATACAAAAATATTGAGAAATAGAGAGTTTGACAGTATCTTCTTTTTTACTAGTAAAGGCCCATTTAATAAAAAAAGTTAAAAATTAAATGAATTAAAGAAAACTTCAATTAGGTGGTCTTTTCGCATGCTTATCATCTTACGAAAAAGTGCGCCCAAAAAGTTAAGGCTTTTGTTGTCTAATGCTAAGGTATGCACACGCCTTGACAACACTAGCCAACACTTCATATATATATGCATGTAACTCTATCAGGGTACTGAACAAAATATCAATGAAGAATAGCCATTGTCCTCAATCTGTTCAGCATGCAATCAAGAACGTAATTTCAACTAGTACTAAATAGAACATTGCCGCAGTAAGCCATCCAATACTTTGAAAAGGCACAAGAACTTAATATTTGCTCAAGTAAAGAGAATAAATACTGACCATTAATTTGTGAATAAAATAGAGACCTGCAATCTTTGTATCTATCATGTCCCGAAACATCCCAGAGTTCAACGAAGAAACCTCTCTCAGCATCCCCTTTTAAGCTACTTGAAGAGCTACCGGGAGTACCGTATGTTGTATGCTGCATAGAGATTGCAGTGGCTACTTAGTGAATGAACTCAAACAATAACTTTATTTAAAGCAACATAGGAATACTATGTCTTACCTTCACACCAACTTACATCCAATTGTTTGAGGGCGAGCAATGGAAGAGCCTTTAACAATCAGATGAACAAGAGAAGTTTTCCCAACACCTACCAAAAGACTAAGATTTCATTCTGAAGTTCTGCATCTAACAAAAAGTCGAAAACAAACATTCTTATATTTAATTTAAACATGAAAGTAAATAAATCAGAAATGTAGATCTAGAGTCTTCATACTGCCAATAACAGCATAATATGTCATGATTATCCAAGATGTTGAAAAACAAGTCCATAGCATAGTAACAAGAACCAGTAAATCTGTTGTAAAGATCTGTTTGATTGGTACAGAAAGTATTAAAAGAGTCATCAAAAAATCACTGAAATAATGCTACCAAGGCTATGCAGATTTTTACTTAAAATTAACTTGAATTGTTAGCTCAAGTATAGGTTCAAGACTTCAAGCCAAAGAGCTCCCTCTAATCTGCCCACAAGGAGGTCCTCCATTAAGCTCATTATTCTCCATCTTTTCTATCTTACTCTTATTTCTCTAGTTCTTCTACTTGTTTGAAAGTTCATTACATTGGTGCTTTCGTTGAGAGTTGAAACCTATGGCGACCATTATCGAAACATATAAAGAGAATACAAAAATGATGAAGCAAAACAACAAGATGCTCCAAGATGTGCTCAAGCAACTAAAATCATTGTTGATTCAAATTGGTATGTTGAGTGGTGGTGAAATCAGTGAAGTTAGAGAATTTGAGGTTAAGTAAGATGAACCAAGGACAAAGGTCCACCATGTGTTTGACGAATTGCCAACACCCATTAACACAAACATTGTCATGAAACGATTTAAGATAGATTTGGGGGATCTATTCATGTGTAATCACCTATTTTTTCCGGGCCTCAAGCCCAATTAAAAAATCCCAATTACGTCAAATATGGGAAGATCCTAATTACAAGAAGTCTTGGCCAACAAGTATGGAAAGTCAAGCTACATGCAAGGAATTCTCACAACGGATTTATGATGAAATTTCAATAAGATTCAGACATTTCTGGGCCAGGATGTCTGCTTACGAACTGATAGTCTTTCAGTTACCTTTCCAACGCATCTTGAAATGCCTCAATCGAACGTCAGAAGCTCAAGATATGCTTATTTTATTGAAGACAACGCGTGCAGAAAATTCGATACGACTTCAATACGGGAATTTGATTTTATTTGCGAATTTTTAATTATTTTATTGATTATTTGTAATTAAATTCAATCTTAGACCTTTCCCTATTTGTTTTGATTAATTTAGGATCATGTTGAATGTTAGGAAAGTGGTTTGATGTCCAAGTAAAGACATTATTCCCTTTCCAAGAATAATTAGCATTGATGTAGAAGATATCATGCTTTTAGGTTTTTTATGGTTTATAGGCTTCATTCTCTTGTAATTCTTACAACACAACACAACACATGTACACACACTAAATTCAAGAGCAATACAAGTCATAGTGATTTTTGGAGGTATTTTTACCCAAACATTGTCTCTTTATATTTTTATTTTTTTTATTCTTTTTTGTTACTTGGTTTCGAATAAGGAGGAAAGGAGTTACGAGTTCTCATTAAGTGAAGCTCGCGAAGGATCCATCATCTCTGAGGTTGAATTGGCGCCACCACCAAAATCGGGAGCGGGAGTAGCAGCGGCGTGTTGCCGGTGAGCGGCGTTCAGCGTTCATACGTAGCGGTAGGAGCGGTGGTGCGACATAGTCCGTGGCTCACTCGTACCCCATCATTGACGAGTTTACGCTTCCGCACTAGATAATCCCTCAACCATTAGGGTACTTGTGGTGGATTATTCGGTACACATAAACCCCTCAACACCCGAGGCGACTTATTTATAGTGCACTATCAATCTTATGACCGGCCAACTATATCCGATAACATTTTACACTACATCACTTGCCAATTAATATAATTCATTATTAACCATGTAACTCCCTATTTTTATATGCAACATCAAAACCATTTTCAATGCATTAAACCATGCATTCATAAGTATTTCACATACTACATGGATCATTTTCCCAATGCATCCATCATCAGTATATGATAAAAAATAGTATAAAAGATACTTTAAATCATGCATAAATAATAGGTACCATGTAATTCAAAAACAAGTGCATAAAACAATTTCGCCAAAGCACGACCGATGGAGAAATCTCATCATACTTACTTCCAAGTTTAAACCAGCGTTTCAAGCTTAATTTAAACTCATAAAATAACTTTTAAATTATTTCAAAGCTGAATTCCACGTTCTCACTAACCGACTTCACAAAACCTCGTTCGCAGATGCAAACTCCTCCTCCAAAGCTTCTGAAACGGTGTCTCTAGCTTGAGGATCATCTTCCCCTGATTTCACCACACAAAATAGAGGACTCAATGCATCAAAATGCATTCACAAACCCAGCAACAACAATTCATAATAAACCCCCTTCAAACTCTAACCGAAACCCCTCCACAACGACCTAAAACAATATCAAACACCTTCCAAACTTTATCCATCCAAAACCTAAAGATTTAAATTATCTTCAATTGACATCCAAAAACAACCTAACATCATTCTTATATTTCCAGCATTCATTAAACAACCAAAACTTGCCAAAATACAACACTAGCAACCTAAGAAATTAGAGATTCACCTAGTTTCAGGATTTCAATGTTAAAACCAACTTATTAACATTATAAAACATCGAAATCATGATTAAAATCAATCAAGAACTCATCAAAACAGATCCAATTCGAAAATCATATAATCTCATCAATAAACATTGATTTAACCAACTTCCATAATTAAATCATCAAAACTCATTAGACATATCCTTTAAATCCTTACAAGAAGAAGGGCATCTTATAATCATTGAGGCGTTCGGCAGTCGCCATAGCGGTGACCACATCTTGTGCCTTCTATATATGTACCTCTATTTTAGCCCATGGTTTCAGTCCTTCCAAGAAGAAGAACATCTTATCTTTCTTAGACATATCTTTTAAATCCAACATCAATGTAGCAAATTCCCTCACATAATCTCGAATAGTCCATGTATGGGCCAAATCTCTTAACTTATTCTGAGCATTATACTCTACATTCTCTTGGAAGAATGAGCTTATTAACTCTTTCTTTAGTTCCTCCCACATCTTGACAGAACGAACACCATCGATGAACTTGGATCGCCGCCACAAATTGGCATCCCCTCTCAAATTCATCAAAACCACCAAGAAATTTTCGAGCTCATTGGCATCTTTGTTCCTTTCATATTGATGGGGTTGAAGGACCCTAGTCTTCTAACCCTTATCAACTGTCATTGAACTTCCCATAGCTATCTCCATCAAATTAACCTGAGCCTTGATCTCATCTAGCTTGAACTTCATGTCACTTAGCACGTCTTTGGCCTCACTACCAAAATCTTTCATAGCTTAGGTCAACTCCTACTGAGTTTACTCAATTGCTCAGAACCGATCATTTGATGCCACAACTCTCATGGCAGCCATTGCAGCCTCTAGTTCCTCAAACCGATTGGGGTCTATTAAGCCACAACCATGTGTCGAAGTTCCTGCACCCGAGTATGTTTCGATCCTGGGATCAATACTTGCTCATCTCTTTTGCGTTGCCACCATTTTATTTTTGGTTGATACATACAACATTGTTATGCCTGTACAATACAAAAAGTATTACAATGCAAAATATAGACGAGCACTACAGTGCCTCAAGCGACATGCGCCATTGTGATAGGATAATTACTATGGTTAACGACAGACACCTCTTATGCATTGATTCCACTCTAATTATCTAGTAAGCACAATCGTGCTATATCAAGATCGAACACCGATGTGCTTCGATCACTATTGTGGTGAAGGACATGCGCCTTTGTACTTTGATCACTATTGTGGTTAATGAAATACACCTTTGTGCTTAGGGAAATGATCAAGAGCAACGTAGCATTGATCAAACATACAACTCAGCTTTGATACCACGTTTCGCAGACTTAGCCTTTAGTTTACTTGATCGCTAAGCCTTGCAGTACTTGAAAGGGACGCTTACCGACCAAGTTAACGTTTTCTCTTGATAAATCTATTCAAGATCCTAAAATGATACATTAGTCTCGCGCCATAATATAATCCTTCAAACAATAGTCAAAACTGTAGGGCATAGTGGATGCACACGGTCAACCCCTAACTAGACCTAGCAAACTTTATCCGAGAACTAAGAATTGAACCGATTTATCTGAACCAAGACCCAGAATAGACCCGAACACAATGACCCAAATTTGATCTGAAACCCAAAATAAACTAAAACGAACCAAATTTTAGTTGAACCGAAAATGGACCCGAACCAATTTGAACCGAACCAAATTGAACTAAACCGATTTTACCCGAACCAAAGACAACTTAAAATAAATAAAATATATTAAAATAAATAAAGATGAGATGTGAATTGTCGCATAACTCACGAAAAAGTCAAATATACATGCTATAAAAAGTCATATATAAGGTGGAAAAACCTAACTCGGCCTGAAAACGTTAGTAAAATCGATCGATATCCTATTAACCCGAATTGACCCGACCTAAAATCAACTGACCAAGAAATAATCAACCCAAAATCAACCGAACCAAAAGTTAATCGAACCGAAAATCAACCGACCCGTCGTCCTGACCCGATACCGAACCGAAATCAACATAGACCAGAACTAAAAACGAACCATACCTGAACCAAATTTAAACCAAATGTAATTATACCCGAAATAACCTGAATCGAAATCGAACCGAATGACACGTTTTCCACCTCTACTCCTAGCTTCCCCGTAGGAAATAAAAAAGGTTTATTTTTATTAAAAAGAAAAAGTACCGAGTTACATAAGAAAACTCACCCACACCATCAAGTAGTGGCGGTAGGGGTTGCCTAGGTGGTGTGTAGGACACGTACCTTTCCAGTGGATCAGTCCAAACTCTACCAACTGTCCACCCCCTACATATATACGAAAATAACTTTATAGAAATGAACTGAGTAAACGTTAAAAATCTTGAAACTATGACACTTTTCCCTAACCATGAAAATACTTCAAAAGAAAACACTTTTTCTTAGCATATTGGAATGAATGAAATGAGGACACATTCTTAACTAGTCAATTGTGGCCCTATACATAGGGTGGCCATAACACTAGGTTGCTAGCTAAACTTGAGGATAGACATGTATGACTTGGAACACAATTAACACCTTATTTGCCTCCGTAAACAAGATGAAATAGTGTTTGCCTCATAACCTGTATGCATTTTAGTGCTTTATGAAATTCATTGCTTTATAACATGTTTGCCTCCAAATTTGTCCCTCATACAGGGCCAATTTTTTTTAGAATCTTAGTGGATCCAGTACGCCATTCAAACGCGGACTCAAGCCATCTTTCCCGTTGCAGCCATCCAAACGTGGGTAGGGAAAGAGTCAAGAATTTATTTAAGATGTGTCATTTTTAATTGTATTTAAGAAGAATTAATTATTTATAAAGGGATATCATTTTATTTATAAGGGGTGTCAATTATATATATATTTTAATTTTTTATATACAAATTCTATAGCAAAATATAATTTTAAAAAAAAATTGAGGCTTCCCCATGCCCGGGGCAGGTATACAAAGGATTTTAGAAAGTGAGGGAAAGAATGAAAAATTTCGGGCTATTGTGGCTTTTTATAATCATGAAAAAATGATATCGTTTTGGTGCCGGGTTTAAGGCATAAAATTGAGATAGGTCGGATTAGGGGATTTATGTCCGTTTATTCGAATCTTCATAATTTTATTCTCAAGTTTCTTTCTGTATTTAATTTGGTCCCTAAAAATCAATAAAATTAATTTAAAGTTTCAATTTCTTTCAATTTAGTCGTGTCCTTTAATTTTAATTAAATTATTTAAATTGAATGCAATTTATTTAATTGTTATTAATTGATGCATGCTTTTAATTAATTCATGTAGTATAATTGTTAGATAATTAAAGCACCTAGTTTAATCTAATTAGCACATTAGAGCCTTAGTCTTATGTACTTGCTAGGCCTTTAACAATTCAATTAGGTAGATAATTGTAGAAAATCAATGGGTGTTGAATGAGAAACTTTAGAGTTTCAAATTTGAATGGAGTTTCAATGTAATGGGTGTTGTTCAACCTGAGCTCTTAAGTAGAATATTCAATATTCATTAAAACTTAGAAAATTGATAAATAATTTAGACAAATTAATTAGAGCCTTAATAAGATTAGAAGTTTAAATATTAGAATAACTAATTAATACGAGAATATTATCTAGAACTTTGGAGTTTAATATGGATGGTGCTCAAAAGTAATTGAGTGTTATCTCATGCAAACGTTGGAGTTAAATAATATTCATAGATTAAATAACACAAATTTAAATTAGAGCTTTTTTACATTAGCACTTAAAAAGAACTAGACCATAATTAATCATGCATAAAAAATCTTTTATATTGGAAATATATTTTTAGAATATGAATAAAGGTGCCCTGAGCGTATAGGGGTGTTTCCAATTTATATTCGAAACAAAAATATATTTCCTTATAAAAGAAATATCTCCATTTGGAACATAAACCCAGTTAATAATTGATGATTAAATTAAATGAATTGTTATTCCAAAATGCCAATATGCCACACAAAATTAAAGATACCGATATCGGTCATATGTGGGGTGCTAATCCTTCCCCACACGTAACTGACTTTTGAAACCCTGATTTTTTTAAAAAAAGTATCTCTAGTTGTTTTTATGGTGTTCGGTCTACTAAAGTGACCGGTGACGACTCCAAACATTTTCAAAAATCGAATTAAAAAGAAAATTCCTAATTTCAATAATTAATCGTCCAAGCTATTTTACTAGTTAAAAATGGTTTTGACGGAATATTAGTTGTTACAAAATGGTAATTTAACTTTTTAAATATTGCAGAATGATCATTGAACTGTTTAATTGTTATAAAATAATAAATACACTATTTAATTATTATAAAATGATCATTAAACTATTTAATTGTTACAAAATAATCATTAAACTATTAAATCTACATAACTCAAAAAATCGGCGACAACTCCACTTTCAAATTTAAAATCAGATTTTCAACGGAATCCAAATTTTCACGCCCTATTTTAAAAATCTAAAGTTCGTTGAGGTTAAACACCGTTTCAATAGCAACCCATTAGGGGGACATTCAGTGATGATGTTGCATGCAGCAGTCTATATTATTCGCATTAATATTTCGAGTATAAAAATATTCTCATTTTTATATTATAAAATTAATTATAAATTATAAGCCATGTATTTATTATTAATTTTTTAATAAATTATATTTCAACAAATTATTAGAAATATTATTTAAATTTTAAATTAATTTATATAATAGTAGTTTTTAATATTCTCGGAATTCGTTTTATTGTCTATGTTTGGTGATGTACCCTCTTAACCAATGTCTAGAGTTCGAGTCTAATGCAACATTGTTAGATACTTAATGGGAAAATTTGTCTTTTCGGTCCTACCTAGCTTAACGTGTTTAGTATTTGCTTAGATTGTTAAATATATAGACAGAAGAACGTGGTTAAAAACTTTGTTGGAAGTGTATCAAAATTAAACTTCCAATTATGATTCATAATCTCAAAACTTGATCCAAACAATTTGACCTTCAATTCGATTTAATTATAAAGAGTCAATAAATTAAACATGTTTGATCTAAATCCAGATCGATTAAGATCTAAAATGATTGTAACTGATAATGACCATATTTAAAAAAATCGAACCCCAAACTTAAATCATCCGAGACTCAAAACAATGAAACTTAAAATGACTCGAATATGAAATGATTATAGCCAAAAATTGATTAAAAACTAAAATGCTCCAAACTCAAAATTAATCTTAATTGACATGACCTGAAAATTTTAAAATTCGGATTGGTCTTATCTAGATTGATCGACCCCATATTAACCCATGCCTAATTGAGAAGTCTAATAAAAAGGTCAAATCCTACGATTACGTCTCGTTTGGTAGATCAGATGTAAAAGAGGTGTGTTGTATTAAATAACATTTGTGTATTAAAAAGATAAATGAAAGATGGTTGCTATTATATTAATGTATTTGATTGTGAAATTTGTGATAAAGTTAAAAATATAATTGTTATGCAAAATGGTATCAAGGTGATTGGTATAAATTTACCCTTAAAATCCTAGCTTTATATTTTCCCTTATTTTGACATTTATTATTATATTTTAAAAGTTTAGGGTTTAGAGTTTAAGTTTTATGGATTGGGTTTTGGGGTTTAAGTTCACAATTTAAGGTTTTAGGTCACGGAGTTTGGGGTTTAGGGTTTAAAGTTAGGGTTTGGGATTGCAATTTGGGGGTTTAAGGTTTAGGGTTGATGATTTATGGTCTAGGGTTTGGAGTTTTGTGGTTTATGGTTTATGGTTCATGGTTTGGGGTTCATGATTTAAGGTTTATAGTTTAGCATTTGAGGTTTAGTGTTTATGGGTTGATGTTTAGGATTTAGGGTTCTTGTTTAGGGTCTAAAGTTTAGTTTTTGGAGTTTAGGGTTTAGGGTTTGAGGCTCAATGATTAGGGTTTATAGTGTGGAGCTAAGGGTTTATGGTTTAGTGTTAGGGTTTATAATTTAGTGCTTGAGATTTAGGGTTTAGAGTTTGAGGTTGCGGATCATTGTTTAGGGTGAGTATATTTACAATGGCGTAAATATGTGTAAAATAGTATGACGGTATAATTGACAAAACTTGGGTGTTAAATAAACAGTACATCCCACCCACCTAATAAATATCACTAAACTTGTGTATAAAATAATACGCCGTATTAAATTTTACATCTATCAAACCTGCGTATAAATATAAGTTTCGTAATATAGACGTATTAAATAATACAACACGCCTTATAAACATAAGTTACAACTTAACCAAACGAGGCGTTAGGATATGTACTATTGACAACGTTAGTTATTTTACTCTAATTTAATTAATTTTAGTTTTTCTACTTTTTAAAATTTAAAAATTTTAATTATGGCTCAAATAATACATAGAGAATATAATTAAATTATATGACTTAAAATTATTAAATTAGAAAACATAAACTAAATATGCAACTAATGAATAATATAAGGACGAATAGTAGAGTTTAATTTGTGAACAAAGTTTTGGTGCAATGGTAAGTCACTCAATTGACATCCCTTCCCCTCCTTTAAGTTAGGTTTACTTACGTTCCATAGCTACTATTCAGATTACAACCAAAATTTCAAATTTTTGAAAAATACAAAAACTAAAACAGACCAAATTAAATATATAGACGAACGTGAGCAAAATAGGTTGAAAAGAGATGCAAATTTTGTTGCATAAAACCAAATTATTAGGGTGTACTTATTTTGATCATGGAACTCTCGAATTCGTCAACCATACCACCAAATTTATTAAATTGACCTATTTTGACCACCGTCGTTAAAAAAATTAATAGATAGGTGACGTGGCAGTTAATAGAAATTTATAAAATTACACATTTAGTCCTTGTTATTTACCTATTAAATTAATTTGATGCCAATGTTAATTTAATTAAATAAAATTAACCAGCCAACCAAATGATGACACGTGTCTCATCTATTTTTAAGTTTTAATTTATTAGTTTAATAGATTTAACCAACCAGCCAGATGGTGACATGTGTCACCATTTAATTGGCCGTAAACAATGAGAGGAAATAAAATAAAAAGGAAATGCACTTGTGGACAATTGATCTCAGGACAAAATTAACTTGAGAAAATGTGTTTACATATAATAGATGAGTTGAGTAACAGTTAATGAAATAATAAATATGATTAATTATATTGATACTTTATTATAGAAAAAAAATATTTTGATATTATATAATAAAATATTAATATAATTAATCATATTTAGTATTTTATTAAAAATATATTATTAAAAATACTATTTATTAATATATTTTCAATATTTTTAATAATTTATAAATTATTATTTTCATTAATATTTTAATTTTCTATAATAAAAATATCAATATAATTAATCATATTTATTATTTCATTAAATTTCAAAAAAAATTATTTCATTAATTGTTACTCGTTCATATATTATATGTAGTCACATTTTCCTAAGTTATAAGGTTGGTTTATTGGTTTTGCATTTTAGTTTTATACAATTAGTCTCGAGTTCGAATCTCATTAATTCCCTTTTATACTCTTAAGTTTTCACCAACAAAATAATCCTTTAATAAAATATGTTAGTATACCATATTACATTAGTGAAGTTGGTTTAATGACTAGAGCATGACACTTCCATGTGATTGGTGTGGGGTCAATTCCCCATAGTTGTATTTCCCTTCAATTTTATTTCCTCTCATTGTTTACGGTCAATTAAACTAAAAAAATATGACACATGTCGTCATTTGGTTGGTCGATTAATTTTATTTAATTAAATTAAAATTAGGACCTATAATACTTGTATTTTGTTTGGGGCTAGCACTATATTAGTAATTAGCTATAAATAAAACCATAAATAAATATATGGCCCAAAAATATATAATAATGTCCAATACAAGTGTCCAAATACATATAAAAGCCCAATTGCATCTGTTATAATCTTTCCCGGCCATTATGATATCCAAAACCAAAATTTGAATTTTCTCGCTCAAATATGGACACGTGGCGCTCATTCATTGGCCAAAATCAATAGCCACAGATTGTGGTTTTCTCCAATGATAGCTGTCACCACCTGGCATACGCTGATGTTAGCATGATGTCAACGAGTTTGACCCCTATAAATAGAAGAGTGAGTGTGTCAATAGAGAATTTAATTACATACCATAAATAAAATAATAAATAATACAATAAAAGAATAGAGAGGGATAAAAGGACAGTTAGGGAATTTCACCTGCCATATTTGGGAAGTCGAACCGTCGTAGTGGGTCTGAACCACCAAGCATCACCGGGAAGCTAAGAGGCCGCCGGAGCCATGGATAGTCGTCAGAGTGGGAGATCTGCTCGCCGTCAACACCGCCGAGAAGGTAATTTCATCTTATATTTTTTGATTCCTGCAAATGAACATAAATATCAGTTCGTATTCATGTATATAAGTTGAAATCTAAGCTAAAAATGTAAAAAGAAAGAGGTGCTTATCTTGTTGGCGGTGGCCGAAGTGTTTAGAGTGAAGGTTGGAGTTGAACATGGTTCGAGTTTCGGGTAGATCTAAGATTTAGGAGGGAAAAAGGTAGTTCTATCGAACCGGGTTAGATCTAGATTACTAGGATTAAAAAAAGGATATTTTAGGGGTTTTTAACCCTCGGACGGTGGCCGAAAATCGTCCCGTGGTGGCTGAAAATCACACAAAGGTGACTGGAGTTAGAAAGGTGGTGGCTGAAGTTTAGAGGTAGTGGCCGGCTAACAGCAACGATTGATTAGAGCACATCGGTTGCAAATTCAAGAGAGTAGATTATGGCGGAGCTAAGCTGGAGAGTTTTGTGTTCATCCGAAATTGGATGAACACGATAGGTGTTCAACCAAAATCTAAGGGTTTTGATCCATATTTTCTGGAAATTTTGGGCATATGGTGTTATTGGGAGAGAATTTAGAGAGAGAGAATGAAGAGAGTGTGTGCGCTGAGTGAAAATGAAGTAGAGGGTCAGATATTTGGAAAACGAGGGTTTATATATCCCTCATGAAATGAAAACGTTTTGGACCCCGAGTCAGAGGGGGTCCGCGCACCTTAAACCGGGTCAGGTCTAAGACTCGCGCGTTTTAGGAGTCTGGGTAAAATTGGGATTTCAATCCTCGGAAGGTTGTATTGATTTCAATTCCGTCCTTCCTCAATAAAAATCAAGTTCAAGTTTCATTTCTTTGAATTGAGTCCAATATTTAATTATTTTTAATTTAATTTAATTGCGATTAAATTGTTTGAATGATGCATGTTTTAAATTAATGCATATAGAAATATTTGTTAGACGATTTAATCCTTTACTTTAAATTAATTGTTAGTGCCTTAGATTTTAAGATCTTTAATTAAGATTCAATAATTAATTAAGTGAGATAATTGTAGCAAATTAGTGGATATGAAATAGAAATTTTGGGGCTCAAATTTGGATGGTGTTCCATTACTTGCAATGGGGTGCTATCTCAACATTGACTTTGAAGAGGTACATTTAATGTACATTACAATTTAGAATTAAATAAACAACCTAGTTAATTTAAATAGAGCTTTAATTAGGTTACCACTTTAATTAATTAGAAAGACAATTTAATAGGGGAATGTTATTATTTTGGGCGCTTTAATATATGGATGGTGCTCAAGCAATTGACATTGTCTCAGAAAGACTTTGGAGTGATAATATTCATAGTCTAACAATTTAATTAATTAGAGCATTTCTAGGTTAGAGCTTAAAATGAATAAGATAATAATAAATCGTGCATTAAAAAAACCTTTTATGTTGAAAATACATTTTATGAATATGAATGAGGTGCTTCTTAACAGTGCGCTTTTAATCTCATATTTGGTTCAAAATGTATTTTCTTATAAAATGACATCTCTATTTGGAATTTAAATCCAGTTAATAATTATGGTTAAATTAAATTCAAATTGTTATTCGAAATGCCACTTAAAATTAAAAGGTACCAATATCGGGCGTTTGTGGGGTACTAATCTTTCCCCAAATTTTTAAAGAACAAATCTCTGGTTGTTTTATGGTGTCTGGTCTACCTTGAAGTGACCAGTGGCGACTCCAAAATATTTTCAAGATTAAATAAAGGAAAAATTCAATCTAACACAAAAACCTAATTTTTCAAGATTAAATGAATAAAAGGCAAAATTCTAATTTTCAAAGAATAATCGCCGAGCTATTTTCACACCCGATAAAAAATGGCCACGACAGCTTGGCGACTCCACTGGGGATTTTCGAGAGCTAGGCCTAATTAATTAATTTTGCGTGGCATTTTGGCATTTCAGAGTGACAATTTGAATTTAATTTTTCCCATAATTATTGGATGGATTTTTAGAAAGAATGAAGGTAGCTTTTTCTTGTGTGATATAAACTGTCATTCATGCATAGCCTTCTACTCGGGCTTTCACCCTTAAGTTGGCGACTCCACTAGGGATTTTCGAGAGTCAGGCCTAATTAATTAATTTTACGTGGCATTTTGGCATTTCAGAGTGACAATTTGAATTTAATTTTTCCCATAATTATTGGATGGATTTTTAGAAAGAATAAATGTAGCTTTTTCTTGTGTGATGTAAACTGTCATTCATGCATAGCCTTCTACTTGGGCTTTCACCCTTAAGTTGGAGTGAGACATGATCCTACGTGAATTATCTAGCTCTGTGATAGGAATTTTGTCTTTCTTCCTGTATACAAACCTTACACACTATAAGGTCACACCTCCGCTATAAGGGTCGTATACTCCCAAATCGATGTCTTACTGTCATAGTAGACAATAACGAAAGTTCGGGTACCTAGAGCCTAGAACAAAAACCACATGCTATAATCTAGAAGTATAACACCTCAAAAATTGGTCTAGTCAGAATTGAGTTTCGGCGATCAAAAACCCTTCACCGAAAAGGTCTAAATATTGTATTGACTTTGACAATAAGGTCAATTGCACCGATATTGGACTCTAATTGAGTCAATTTATTGTTTAAGGACCATACTGAATGCATTGAAATCTGTTTAGTGATTAAATTATAAAAATTGGAAGTTTAGGGGTACAAGTATATAGTATACCAAGTTGAGGGACTAACCTTGCGATTAGCCCCTCCCCAATTATAATCACCACATGCGTGGGTGATCAGAAATAGCTTCCTTCACCTTAAGGAAACCTTAAGGCTATAGGAAATATTATATTGAAAGGAAAGAAAGAATTAGAACCCTACCCGATTGAGAAAAGAGCTAGCACCTCTCTTGTTTCTTCATCTTCAACCAAGCAAGCACCCCCATTGGTGACTTTCAAAATGTTGTGTTTCTTCGATTCATTGGTATTGAATTATTACCATCGGTCAGGTAAGCCTAATTCCTCAAGCAATTGTTGAAATCCATGGATATGTTAGGTTTAATCTCAAGTTGGGGTTTGGCCATCTATGGTAACATAGGATTATCAAAGCTCTAATTCATGGATATCCTATAGCTAATGGCTATATTGAATTTAGATATTGATTTTGATATCGTTATATTGATTTCGATACTGAATAGTAATTCTAACGATTTCCTATTGTTTACCTAGCTTAAGAAGTGGAGAAGGACCATCCACCATCACCGTCGAGAGCTAGGAACAAAGAAATTTCAATCTGAGAGCTGTAGAAGCTTCAGAGTATTGAGGTGAGTGTAGAGAGAGTCTTGGGATTAGGCTAGGCGCCTTTCCCGATTTCATTGTCATTGAATTTAGTATTGCTAACCCCTTGTCAAAGGTTATTGTATTGAACCTCTTATGAGGCATCATTAGTAAGCATCAGTAAGCTTTGAATTGTATATCAGACATCGATATTGTCATCTTCATCAAGCATTGATATTGATATCACCATCGTTATTTCCATTGAATTATAATTACCTAGGACATCGGTCATTGAACATTGTCATAGTCATTGTTATAGCCATTGTTATAGTCATTGTCATTGAGCATTGATATAGGCATAGTTATTGTTATCGATACATTGATATTGAAGTATCGACTATTGATGTTGTTATTGAGATCATTGAACATTGCCATTGTCATTGTCATCGAACATTGGTATTGAAACATTATTCATTGATAAGGACATTGGAAATATTGAACATTGATTATTGATATTGTCACCAAACCTTGGATTCAAAAGGACATTGGATACAATTGCATGCCACAGAATGCATGAGCTCATTGGTACGGGTGGACTAAGGTCCTTGGCTACAACCTTTATTGTGGTGAGGAGGAGGTATGTTTGTGTTATTGGTCAATTGGCGAGGCGGAGGGACTAGACCATTCATTGATTTGGCAAGGCGTAGGAATTTGCGTATCCACTATCCTGAATCGATCCAAGGGTTATTATTGAAATATGATATTATTGTCATTGAGCATGATTATTGCATTGTTACCATTGATTCATTGCATTGTTATTGCTAAAACATGATTTGGAATGCATTTCATTATTATCGTTTTTGTCCGTGACTGCCTCACTAGGCAATGTATGCTTAATGCATTGCAGTCCATACATTTTAGGTTAAGAAGTTTGTAGTTGGAGATCGGAGGAATCAGAAGACTTTGGCAAGTCACAATCAAGCTAAAGTAATGTATATCGAACCTATAAACTCCTAGTATGGTGGCAAAGTAGTTAGATTAGTCACTTATGGTCTTTTTGATATGTATGTATTGGCCTTGGTATGTAACTATGACTTAGGCCCTAAATGACCCTTTTGGTAAGCTTAAAAGCGACTTAAAATGCATACTTGGCATAAAAAGGGGAAAATGTAGTAAATAGATTCGGATGGCTATAAAATTTGACATGCTAGTAGACATGTTCTTATAAGTTTACTGGTAAAATCTCATTGAATTTGGATATCGTTTAATAGGTTAAAATGATTAAAAACTAGACAAAATCTGTCATTACAGTGCAGGGCGTATCGATATGAGTGATAGCGAATCGGTACAAGTATGCATAATTGGACATGGTCAACATCAGTCAGCAGGGTGTATCGATACATTAAAGGGGCGATCGATACGAAAAGTCAACACTGGAATTTGGAAAATTAAATGCATCGATATGACCATAGAGCGTATTGAAACGGGTCAACCTGTTCAACCCGTACTGGTACAGACCCCAACTGTACCAATACGAGTCTTGGTTATTGGGTTCCATGAAATTACAATCCATGCTTCGCGTACCGATACGAACAAGCATCGTTCGATACGTGCTTATTGATTGTTAATCGTTTTAGTGGTCATTGAACAAGCATATCAGTACGACGCTACGAGTACCGATACAAGTAAATTAGTTATAAGTTAATTGGATCAAGTTTGAAACATTGCATATTGGTCACTAAATATTGTATAGTTAAATTAAGGAGGTAATTGATATCAGAATGACACAAAAACTTGTAAGCTTATTGTTTATGAATTGAATTTCATTGTGGTATAGTTAATTTCATTAAAGGACCCCTAATTTCCTAAATTTATAGATTAGCCCCTAAAACTTGTAAAAAAAAATCTAAAGTTGGTCTGAAACCGACAATCATAACATTATACCGAGTTATTGAGCTATTCGAGTCAATATTGTATTGTTCAAAAAGAATTTTATTGCTAAATTACCGAAGTTTGATTAAAATTTCTGCACCGATCATCATATTGTTCATCGGTAGCATTCACCGACCCGGTTCTCAACCAAGCCGAGAAGGTGTGTTATATTTGTGGTATCAAAACTAGAGTTTAGTCGATTCTAGGACTAAACTGAAGCCTATTGCATTGTTATTGAGTTACTTTGCCACCTAGGAGTTATATATTGTATAAATTGTGATTGTCGACTAATCCGATCTTTTTATATTATAGATATGTTAGAAACGAATGAAGCTCATATCAATGAGCCTGCCACCGGTTCCTCGACGAATGGTGAGGAGATAAGGGGGAAGATCCTCCTAATCCGCATAATCCTCACGCATAGGGCACCGAACCTAAGGTTTCGTGTGTTGGGCAGAGTGCTATAGGAATATGTCTAACATGTTCAAGTAGTTTATGACCGCTATGAGAGCAGAGCAAGTTGCGTAGCCTATTGCACCGATTGTCTAGTATACTCGGGCTTCTATCGACAAGCTATCGCAGTATCGAGCTTATACTTTTACCAGTCAAGATGATGATAATCCTGAAATTGCCGAGTATTGGTTGGACAATACATTGAGGATCTTGAATAAACAGTTGTGGCATTCGGATGAGCACAAACTAGAGTGTGCCCTCGCGTTGCTTGCTGACGAAGTGCTTTACTGGTGGGAGACTACTACCCTTACAGTCTCCAAAGACACTATAACCTGGGAGTTCTTTCTCTGAGAATTCCAAAAGAAGTACATTAGCGAGTTTTACCTCACGGAGAGACGTATCATCTTCCTCTACCTCAAGCAAGGTGGACAACCTATCGAGCAATACATCCATGACTTTTGTAAATACTATCGGTATGGTGTTGAGTATATCAAGAAGAAGGAAGAGAAGTGCTGCATGTTCATTGCCGGGCTAAGTGATGAGCTTCGTCCCATGTTTACTGCATTGAGTATCACTAATTTTCAAGACTTAGTGAACCGAGTCAAGGCCACTGAAGCATCGCAGAAAGCCCAAAGGACCGGTGGGTCAGGCAAATTAGAAAAGAAGTTCAGAGACAATTCTTGACCTCCCAAATAGAGCAAGAAAGGGAAGTATTTTGGCCCTAAGCAGAATGTGTATCCACAGCCTTCCCGTTTTGGGAACATTAAGAGGCCACAGACTATGACTCGGTCCCTTGCCAATAGGGCTTCAGTTACGAGTACTGGAGGTGCAAACATGGGATCTCAGTATCCAGTTTGTAATTATTGTCAGAACATGCATCCAACAGGTCAGTGCCATAAGCAGACTGGAGCTTATTTCTACAATGGTGAGAAAGGCCATTTCATCAGAGATTACCCTCTCAATGCAACCAAACCCACTGCTACATCGGCTAGTGTTGCAACCCCTACTCAATCCTTCTGATGTAAAGGGTTGAGGCAAGGATCATTAGGAGATGCAAGAAGACCTGGTGGCTCTAGGAAGGCATCGAGCAGACAAGAATCAGAGGCTCATACTCAGATATATCATGTGAGAAGCAGAGAAAAGTAGGATGAACCCGATGTCATTGCAGGCATTATTGAATTGTATTCACATCATTTATATACATTGATTGGTCCTGGTTCTACCCACTCCTTTATAAGTACTATGTTAGTGAAGAAGCATAGATTATCATCTGATCCTATAGCACCAAGAATTTCTATAACCAATCCATTGGGTGATTGTGTCACCATAAGTCTTATGTGTAAGAATTGTCTCTTATTGATTCAAGGGATTCCTTTTCTGGCCAATCTATTGGCATTACCGATCCACGAGTTTGATGCGATATTGAGATTGGATTGGATCAGTGAACATCAGGCGTGGGCAGACTACACTAAAAGAAAGTTATATCTTTAAGGTTTTGGCAAGAAATTATCGTATTGATAAACTCAGGAGGCCCTTCCTTACATGCTTTGACATTGGAATCCAAGGGTGAACCTCGATTATCGGATGTTGACACTGTATGTGAATTCTCTAATGTCATTCCTGATGAAATTTTGGGTTTACCTCTAACCCATGAGGTAGAATTTGGCATCAAAGTGCAACCTGGGACTGCCCCAGTTTCTATTGCACCCTATTGTATGGCAGTCGTTGAGCTCAAGGAGCTGAAGGCTCAAATTCAAGACCTTTTGAATAAAGGCTTCATTCGACCGATTCCCCACCTTGGGGAGCCCTGGTTCTCTTTGTCAAGAAAAATGATGGTTCCATGAGATTATGTATTAACTACCGACAGTTGAACAAGGTAACCATCAATAATAAGTATCCATTGCCAAGACTTGACGACCTATTCGATCAGCTTAAGGATGCTTCTGTGCTTTCCAAGATTGATTTAAGGCTCGAGTATTATTAGATGAGAGTCAAAGAATGTGATGTACCTAAGACGGTATTTCGATCAAGATATGGACACTACAAATTCTTGGTGATGCCCTTTGGGCTAACCAATGCATCGACAACTTTTATGGATTTGATGAATCGGGTTTTCAGGCCATATCTTGATAAATTCACAGTGGTATTCATTGATGATATATTAATCTATTCTAAGGATCCTACTGAGCATCGAGATCACCTCTATATTGTGCTTCAGACCCTTCGGGAGAAGCAATTGTTTGCTAAGTTCTCTAAATGTAAGTTTTGGCTCGCTGAAGTTGCCTTTCTTGGGCACATTGTATCGGCTTCGGGTATCCAGGTGGATCCAAAGAAAATTCAAGCCATTATTGAGTGGCATTCACTGAGGAATATTGGTGAAGTGAGAAGCTTCCTTGGTCTTGCTGGTTATTATAGGAGATTCGTCAAAGGATTCTCTATGATAGCAGCTCCTCTAACTAAGTTACTAAGGAAAGAAGTTTAGTTTGTTTGGACCGAGGAACAACAAAGAAGCTTCGATCAATTGAAGTAAGTGTTAACCCATGCACCGGTCTTAACCCAACCTGAGTCTGGAAAGGACTACACCATCTATAGTGATGCATCGCATCTCGGGTTAGGATGTGTATTGATACAAGAAGGTAAGGTCGTTGCCTATGCTTCGAGACAACTAAAACCAAATGAGATAAACTATCCCACTCATGGTCTGGAACTGGCTGTAGTTGTCTTTGCATTGAAAATCTAGAGACATTATCTCTATGGAAAGAAATGTTATCTCTTTACCGATCATAAAAGCCTCAAGTATCTCTTAACTCAGAAAGAGTTGAATCTTTAACAACAGAGATGGATGGAACTCCTTAAATACTATGATCTTGTCATTGATTACCATCCGAGAAAGGCCAACGTTGTAACTGATGCACTCAGCCACAAACCTTTGCCTGGTAAGCATTGTTATCGATCATTGAGTCCAATACATTAATTAATATATTGACTCATTGTAAAGCTGTCGTATTATAGCTCCTTGAGCTATTAATTCTCTCTGCTCAATATAACATACTTTATTGTATCAATTTAATTTAATTTTTTTGCCTTCAACATCATTTTACCTTATTGACTCATTTCTCTTGTTTTTGTTTTTTGCTTTGCATTTTTGCACCGCGTCTTCATTGCATAGAGGTATTGATTCAAAGGTGGTTATCATTAGAAGAAGATCATGATGGATAAGGGGATTCGTAACCAATAGAGGAGAGTGCAAGTATGAGGCAACGTCCGGGACAAGTCATAGAAAAAGTGAATGGTAGTTCATCCAAGTGTTACACATCATGTTTTGTTAGTGATGACGCTGACAAGAATGAGATGCAAGAACTGAAAAGACAGATGGCTGAGATGATGACTATGATGGTGATTATGGCCAAAGAAAATGGGCATACTGAGTTAAAAAGAGAACCGAACAAAAACTAGTACATGAATAAACATTCGGGTCCACGCACTATTACAATCCGTATTAATAAACCAACTGGAGGTGTAAGTAAGTCAAATTCTAAGAAATTGATAACTGACCAAGAAGAAAGTCTAGAAGAAAAAAATATGAGGATTCTTTGATTCAATTCCGATGACATATGCAGAATTGCTTCCGATACTGGTGGAGAAAAATCTTGTGGTCCAAGTTCCGTCCAAGTTCAAAGTGTCTTCTTATCTTGAGGATTACGGCAACAATGCATAATGTGATTACCATCAAGGAAGTTCAGACCATACAACCGAGAATTGCGAGGCTTTGAAGAACAAGGTTAAAAATCTTATTCGGGTTGGCATGTTGAGTTTTAAAGATGGAAGGCCAAAATTTCCCAAAAGTCTTACAGTTAATAGAACACCTGGAGATGCTAAAGTGAAGAAAAGCTTAGGCCTATCAAAGTCAATCAACTGTCTAGGAAAAAGTTCAAATTTTATTACCCCTCCAGCTGATTGCCAAAAGACAGGAGATCACAAACATCATTTTGTGACAATCCCTATTTCATATAGAGAATTGTATCCTCAATTGTTGAAGGCTCGGTTGGTGACCCCACTTTTCCTTGCACCTTTACAACCTCTGTATCCAAAGTGGTATGACGTCAATGCTCATTGTGAATTTCACGATAGAATTCAAGGATATTCTATTGAGAATTACACCGCTTTTAAACGCCGAGTTCAAGTTCTTTTAGAGTATGGGAAGTGGAAATTTAGGACAGAAAGCCGTATGGATTCAGTGGATGAATATGAAGTTCAAGAAAAGATACCCAGAAAGAAAGGCATCAGTTTGAATATGAAGATTAGATAAGCAAGTTAAGGCAAGAGAGATGAGTTGAATGAGGAGTTGAAAAGTTAGCAGTCCATTTATCAAGAACTTTGTTTGATGCTTTAGAATGTTGGTTTGGGTGTGACTTTGGAAAAATCAAAGGAAAAAAATCAAAAAACTGAAGCGTGAAGCTGAATACTAGAAAAAGAGCTCTAAAGCAAGTGAATATTGAGCCAACGCGCTCTCGTGTGATTTACGGGCAATGGAACTACAACACAACACTTTTATGGATGATCTAAGGATTAGTCGGTTTCAATGCAAGATGATGAGTAAGTACATGCAGATGTATGACGATACTGCTATCAAGCTGAATGACAATCAAGCTAAAAATGAAGCACTAAAAAAGAAGGTAGATTAGTATCTTAATCTTACGATGATATACAAAGATCTTGTTGTTGATGTTAAGAAATATTGTCAAGAAACTAAGGAGAAGCGACATGTCCAATTTTAGAGATTGAGAATGAAGACATGGGAAAAGGGACAATGACATGAAAGATGTTATTCAAGCACATGAAGTGGCTCAACAAGTGATAGACCTAGCTGATGAAGTAATGAAACTAAGTTGAAATATTGATCCGGCATTAGATTACGGGGGAAGCTGACTTGGCTCTTAAGGGAAGTTAGTAAGTTGGAAGTTAAAGCTCACCAATATTTGAAGTATATGCTATCTGATGAAGTGAATCCTTTTATCTCAATAAAAGTTGTTATATGATGATCACTTTTAGAATAAATACCTCTTGCATTCATACATCTTGCATTTTAACATATTCATATTTCATATTCATCATAGATGTTGCTGATAGAGAAGAATTTGCATCCTTGAAGGAAGAAGCTAATTCAAATCCAAGAAAATGATTGCTCGTTAATATAGCTTTTGAATTATGAATGGTTTAGTGACTAGAGTGGACAAGCTTGTAGAATTCCAAGAACAGCTAGTTCAAATTCAAAAAGAAATGATGAAGTATGTCAAGAAGTTTCAAGATGAAACAAGGGGGCAGATCAATGAGCTGATGGTTATGATAGTTTCCGTAATTAAAGAAAAGGGTTTAGTAGAAGATTTTTTCATGCAAAAAGACATGGGAAATACAAGTGATAATTGGAACAACGCTTTTGTAGTAGAGGAGACTTTGTCTGATGAGGATCAAGCTATCATCAACCAATATGAGATACTTTGCACTGCTTCGAAATGTCCCACTAAACCAATATTGGATAAAATTGAGGACTTTCTCTTGAAAATCCTATCTTCTCCAGTGAACGGAGACCTGGATAAAGAGGAGCTGTAAATTGGGAAAGATAAAAAAACAAGAAGATGAGGATGTCGGCTTCTTTGGAGTCTGAATCATCACCTCATTCAGCACAAGATCAACCTTTGACGTCAACAATTTCAAAACCTCATCAGTTACCGGTTAATCAAGCTCTTGATTCTCAAAAGAAGAAAGAGAAATCGAAGGACTTCCAATTTAGTCTTACTCTCTTCACGTACCAAGAATTGTTTTCTAAGTTGCTACAAGCTCGACTGGTTGCACTATGCTTTGTTAAACCACCATTGCCTCCTTATCCAAGATGGTTCAAGGAAGAGGATCATTGTGAATTTCACGCTGGTATTCAACACCATTTTCATCGAGAAATGTATAGGCTTTAGGCACAAAATTCAGCACCTCTTGGATCTCAAGATATTAGAGTTTGAGATGACAATTCTAGGTCTGAAGATCAATTATCCAAGTATAATCAGCCCTGTGAAATCAGACAAGGATCAAAGTAATGAGGAAAAGAAAAAGACAGGTCTTTTCAAGAGGGCCAGAAGCAAAGCAAGATTAGTTGAAAGGAAGCATCTATAGCAAGAAAAGCTTCAAGAGAAGACACATCTCGAGGTTTTCCAGGTGTCTATCTCAATTTTAGTTCCCTATCTAATACAAGGGCAATATCTCGTCCCTAGGCCAATGGAGGAAATGTCAAATCCATTGCTCTTCAATTACAATCTGAATAATGTTGTGATTTCCACATGGGAGCATTAGGGAACCCTACTAGGAGATGCTGAGGTTTAAAAGAGGAAATAGAGAAGTTGATTGCTAATGGAACATTGACTCGTGAAGTGGTGAAGCAATGGACTGAAAAACGATCGGACAAGTTGTCGCAACCGTTGAAGAGTCAGAAAAAATGAGTTTGTACTTCTAGGATGGTTTGAAATTTGGATACACGAGTTTTTCCTCTTGTCCATGTTTTTCCATGTCAGAAGTGGACTTGTTTAAATTTTTTTGCATTGAGTTTTCTTTCAAAAGTAATACATGGAATCAATCTTGCTACTTCTGGCCCAAAAGTAGTAAAGATCTTTTTCTAGGGGCATATGTCATGTTTTTTGGTTTCATTTCAATAAAGAGATGCTTTTTCATGAATATATATATATCTCTTCTTTCTTTTTTTTACAGTATGCCCAAAGACCAATCATAAGATGATTGCAAATAACATTTGTTTTACCTTGTTTATTTATAAAGATGTATTGCCATTATTATTTTCAGTTACAATTCTGCGTGCATAAATAAACTGAATTATAATAAATTCCTTAAAATAATATGGTTATTCTGAAAAATTCTTATTCGAGTATTATTGTAGGAATGGACAACAATAATGCATTAAGACTAATATGTAGTTGATTGATGACAAAGTGTTGTCATTGACATAGAGATGTCAAAATCAATACATAAGTATGTGTTAGAGAATGACATAATAGACTGACCCGCTATGAGCATGTTTCTTGGATTATTATGTGACAGTTGCAACATTTCTCATAGTGATAACTACATATATGATCCTTAGACTTGAGATCATCATTATTTCAACATCGTGAGTGGCATATTTTGATACAGTCAAACGTGTGTCGTAACTGACTTCACTATAAAGACTGATATTGGATATGTCACAATCTATGTAGTGGGATATGGTTGATCAAGATAGGATTTGTCCCTCTTATATAATAGGAGTAATATCGTAGGCCACTTGATTGAGTGAGACTAGAAATGCATGGCCATGCTCGAATAAGTTGATATGAGATATCGTAGTTATTCGTTTATAATAATCTACTCAAGATATAAAGAAATATTAGATAGACTATACAAGTGTGATTGTTCCATGACTTGTCTCCGTCTAGATATAAAGGACAAAAGGATATAATACATGAAAAAGAGTTAATCACTAAAAAGGTTATGTCGAATCATGATTTCTTGTAACTTAGGTGACAATGACATATTTATAGATGTCACTCATTGTTTGTAATATTAGAAATGTTCTAATATTTACTACTAACGTTACATGAATCTATAGGGTCACACCCACGGTTGAAATGAGCATATATTAAACGAATTATATATGTACAAATTTGTTGTACACGGATTTAGTTAAATTAATATATATATGATATATATAATTTAACTATTAGGTAATATTAAAAGAAAATAATTATTGTAATTATGACTCTTTTAATATATAAATAATATAATTCTATTTAAATTAATATATATATATATTGAAATCCTAATTAATTTGAATTGAGATTATATATATTTAATATATATTGAAATCCTAATTTGAGTTGAATTAGGATTACAAAGGCTATATAAAGGCATGAGAGATCTAGCAGTCATTAATGTTTTTTGGGAAAAACATTTTAAATAGTTTAGAGAGTTTTTATATGCTCATTCCCTTCTAAATAGTTTAGAGAGTTTTATATGCTCGTTTCAACTGGGTGAACTACGTAGAGGTCGGAGCGTTATTGTTGCGGCTTAGGAATCGACATTGTAGAATCGTGATTGGATTTTTTTTATCTTCTCCAATTCAGAATTCCAAAATTTTAACAGGTAATTCTTCACCCTTTTTCACCTCGATTCGTTCCTCGTACATGGATCTTTGGTGGTGATCGCTGGATTTTTTTTTGCTACGCCATGAGGTGTACAGGCGTGACCCAACAGTGGTATCAAAGCCACTTGTATGATACAGATTCAGGTTTTAATTACTTGGGTGATGTAATTATATAAGATACATGTTATTTTTTATTTATTTAGCGAATATATGATATTTGTATGAGCAAATATATTCAATCACGATTAATCTGTTAATCTAGTTAAAAGATGTTCCTAAGATCGATGATTAAGTGTTAATCACCAAGTTCTTTGTCGATAGGGTTTGAAATATTATATGTTAGTTGTTAAAATATTCAATATTGAGTTTTAGGGTTTTAGATGTTAAGTGTTAACATACGCGAATTAAAGTAAAAAAAATCTCATGGATTTTAAAATCCTGAAAAATACGATAATGTTGATAAAATCTATCAAATCGTGAGGTTTTTACATAGCAATTAAGATGCTAATCTTTAAAATTTTCTCCTCCGCTAACCAGGCAACGACAAACTCGTCGGCAGCTACGAGGCTGCCAGAACCCCACAAAGGGTTCTGTCCCTTGACCCGTAAAGGGGCCGCAAGGGGCTTGACAACTGCGTAGAAACAATCTGGTAAGACTTTAATAACAAACCGCATCTTTATTATGTTTGATATGCACGGTGTTTGGAATACATGGTTATATCCCAATAGCCCATTTAATTTTATTTATAAAGTTTTATAAATACGGCCTGCGTGTGGTGCCTTTCTATACTTCTATTATAATTCTCTTCTCATCTTACTCCCTTGTATGTAAAACGACTTTATGAAATTGTAATCTATACGAAGAAGCATGGACGAGAGGAATAGAAGTGTGGACCGACAAAAAAAATGCTTGAGAAGTGTTTTTATCCTTAGAATAATTTGGTTCTCCCATTGGCTTGAGACAAACCACCTTAGGATATGGGATATAACTATTGCTTGCATTCATATTTACTACTTTTCATGTATGTGATAAAATGAATGTGTGAGATGCATGCTAGATAATTGATAAGATTAAATGTTAAATGGTGAGATAATATTCACAAAACCCTCAATAAAATATTAAGTCTTTTACTACTTCCCAATGTTAATCCTCGTTAAAGTCTAGATCGATACAATATAGGTTCTGCTAAAGCGAGATACTTGTACCTATATTGGCCAAACACGAAGAATAAGCAAGTGATATTCGTCGGTTGTAACATTGGTTAAATACTTAACTAGGTTACTCTAATAGGATTAGAAACCTAAAGGCTAGTTATTTGGATAATTATAAGATGATTATGAACAAGAGTTGTTCACCAAATGAAGGAGTTACATAAGATGTAATTAGCAAGTGTTGCTTACCTAGATAGACCATAATCTTAAGAGAAAAGCCAAAGCTGACTTAAGAGAATGTGAAATTTGGATCCTTACCTACTAGAAAAACTTTACAAAAAGTATTTTCAACATTAATATTTGAGGGTTATTAATTTTGATAAAAATCGTAGGAGTATCAAGTCCTTTTATAAGCAAACATGGTAAACATACTCAAAATTCATATTTTATTGTTGTAGACTTATTATACAAATTTGTTATCATTGCAATCGGTCCTTGAGAAGGAAAAGTTGAACATCGTAAACTACCTTGACTGGTCACTAGAAGGAAAATGTTTCCATTTGTAATAAGACATGTCATTGTAAAAGAAACTGCCTCATTTATCTTGAAAAGTCAAGAAGGCAAATGAAAGCGGAGGGTCCACCTCGAGTATTTCTGTTATTGATATTAATTTATCAACACCTACTTCTTAGGTATTGGATACCGGTTATGGTTCTCATATTTGTACATTTGTATAAGGATTACTAAAGAGTATAAATCTGAGAAAATGAGAGGTGGACCTACGGGTTGGCAATGGAGCAAGAGTTGTTGCATTAGCTATAAGAACATATACTTTATCATTGCCTAATGAACTTAATTTATGTTTAGAGGATTGCTATTTTGTGTCTAGTTTGACTAAAAATATCATTTTGATTTCTTGTTTAGACAAGATTAGTTTTGAGATAATTATTAAGAATAATTGTTATTCTTTTATCTCGATAATATTTTCTATGGTGTTACACAATTAATAAATGGCCTTTATATTTTGGATCAAGAGAATTCCATTTACAATATAAATACAAAAAGATCAAAACAAATGACTCTAATCAAACTCATCTTTGGCATTGTCACTTGGGTCACATAAGTGAAAAATGCATTTCAAAACTTCATAAAGATGGATTTTTGGATTTATTTGTTTTCGAACAACTTGATGTATGCGAGCCTTGCTTATTGGGAAAGATGAACAAAGCTCCTTTTAATGGTAAAAGTAAGCGAGCAAGTGATTTATTAAGATTAATACATAGTGATGTATGTGGACCAATGAATACACAAGCAGAAGAAGGTTTTCAATACTTCATTACTTTCACAGATGACTTCAGTAGATATGGGTACATTTACCTAATGCATCATAAATCTGAAGCCCTTGAAAAGTTTAATGAATTTAAAAATAAAGTACAAAACCAGCTAGAAAAAAACAGTAAGGCTCATTGATTAGATCGATGAGGAGAATACTTAAACTTAGAGTTTGGTGACCTTCTTAAGGAATGTGGGATTGTCTCACACCTTCTGGTGTTGCACAATAGAATGGAGTTTCCGAAAAGAAGAAATCGAACATTTTTAGACATGGTTCGATCAATGATGAGTCACGCTGATCTTCCAATTTCTTTTTGGGGACATGCGCTAAAAATAGTTGCTTTCACACTAAATCGTGTTTCATCTAAATCAGTTCAAAAGATACCATATGAGATATGGACTGGGAAACGTCCTAGTATGTCTTTTATGAAAATTTGGGGATGCGATTCTTATGTTAAACATAAGATGTCTACAAAGCTTGAACCCAAATCTCATAAATGTAATTTTGTGAGTTATCCTAAAGAAACTAAAGGATATTATTTCTCCAATCCTACCTAAAACAAAGTGTTTGTTGCTCAAACATGAATCTTCCTAGAAAGATAATTTATTTTTCGAAAAGGAAGTTGAAGAAATATTAAACTCAATGAAATTTGAGATCGACCACATATAATTGAACAATAGATTAAACAACAACAAGTTCCAAAAGTTTTTTAGGAACGTTCAACAGTTTTGGAAACACAACCACTACGAAGATCTTTGAGAGAATGCAATACGCTTGAGAAATATGGAATTCTTGTCACATTGCATGGTGATGTTCTCTTCATGGATCAATATGAGCCTAGGACTTATCAAAAAGCAGTGATGGGCCCAAACTCTAAGAAATAGCTAGAGGCCATGAAATTAGAGATGGATTCCATGTTAGAAAACCAGGTTTGGACCTTGGTTGACCCACCTCTAGGGGTTAAGCCCATAGGGTGCAAATGGGTTTATAAAAAGAAAACCGACATGGATGGTAATTTACAAACATACAAAGTGCGATTAGTCGCTAAGGGTTTTGGTCAAATTCATGGTATAGACTATGATGAAACCTTTCCAACTGTTGCCATGTTTAAATTCATCCGGATCTTACTTGCAATAGCTG
The DNA here is from genome assembly GCA_019671005.1 of Hibiscus mutabilis. Lineage (NCBI taxonomy): Eukaryota > Viridiplantae > Streptophyta > Magnoliopsida > Malvales > Malvaceae > Hibiscus > Hibiscus mutabilis. The sequence goes on from CM033714.1 coordinate 30,315,762, forward strand.
TATTTTATGATTATGAGATCTGGAAAATGGATGTTAAAACCACTTTCCTTATGGAAAACAAGATGAGGATGTGTACATGACACAACCTAAAGGTTTTGTCGATCCAAAAAATGCTGAAAAATATGCAAGCTACAAAGGTCCATTTATGGATTGAAGCAAGCTTCTCGAAGTTGGAATATTCATTTTAACGATGCAATCAAAGAGTTTTGATCTTATCAAAAATGAAGATGAGTCATGTGTTTTCAAGAAAATTAGTGGGAGCACTGTCATATATATGGATGAGATACTGATAATAGGAAATGACATATCTAGCTTACAGTCTGTGAAAACTTGGTGAAGAAAATGTTTTTCCATGAAAGACTTGGGTGAGGCAATATACATATTAGGAGTCAAGATCTATAGAGATAGATCAAGACGAATCCTAGGACTGATTCAAAATACATACATAGAAGAAGTACTGAAAAGATTCAGTATGAAAGAATCCAAAAGGGATTCTTACCTATGAGACATAGAGTTTCACTCTCGAAGGAAATGTTTCCTTCAAACACCACAAGAAAGAGAGCAAATGAGTAAGACTCCATTTACTTCAGCAATTGGATCTATCATGTATGTCATGCTATGTACTCGTCCAAATATATTGTATGCTTTAAGTATGACAAGTCGATACCAGGTAGATCCCGGTGAAGGTCACTGGGTCGCAGTTAAAAACATCCTTAAGTACTTAAGAAGAACTAAGGATACATTCCTTATATATGGAGGTAATGAAGAGCTAAGTATAAAAGGTTATACTAATGTCAGCTTTCAAACCGATAAGGATGATTCATGATCGCAATCGGGTTTCGTGTTCTGTCTTAATAGAAGCGTTGTGAGCTAGAAAGGTTCAAAGTAAGATACGATAGTTGATTCTACAACACAAGCCGAGTATATTGTAGCATGCGATGCTGCAAAAGAATGTGTTAGGTTCAAGAAGTTCATATATAAACTAGGGGTTGTGCCGAGCATTATGAATACTATAGATCTACGTTGTGATAACAACGGAGCCATCGCACAAGCAAAAGATCCCAGATCTCACCAACGATCCAAACACATACTTAGGCGTTACCATATCATTCGAGAAATCATAGATCAAGGAGATAATGGAAATATGTAGAGTACCAACAGATGATAACATTGTCGATTCACTGAAAAAGCCTCTGACGCGGTAGATGCATGATCGTCACACTAAGTCACTTGGTATTAGATACATGGGTGTTTGGTCTTAGTGCTAGTGGGAGATTGTTAGAGTATGCCCAAAGAACAATCATAAGATGATTGTAAATAACATTTGTTTTACCTTCTTTATTCATAAAGATACATTGCCATTATTATTTTCAATTACAATTCTGCGGTGCATAAATAAACTGAATTATAATAAATTCCTTAAAATAATATGGTTATTCTTAAATATCCTTATTCGAGTATTATTGTAGGAATGGACAACAATAATGCATTAAGACTAATATGTAGTTGATTGATGACAAAGTGTTGTCATTGACATGGAGATGTCAAAATCAATATATAAGTATGTGTTAGAGAATGACATACTGGACTGACCCGCTATAAGCATGTTTCTTGGATTATTATGTGACAGTTGCAACATTTCTCATAGTGATAACTACATGTATGATCCCCAGACTTGAGATCATCATTATTTCAACATCGTGAGTGGCATATTTTGATACAGTCAAACGTGTGTCGTAACTGACTTCACTATAAATACTGATATTGGATATGTCACAATCTATGTAGTGGGATATGGTCGATCAAGAGAGGATTTGTCCCTCCTACATAATATGAGTAATATCGTAGGCCACTTGATTGAGTGAGACTAGAAATACATAGCCGTGCTCGAATAAGTTGATATGAGATATCATAGTTATTCGTTTATAATAGTCTACTCAAGATATCAAGAAATATTAGATGGATTATACAAGTGTGATTGTTCCATGACTTGTCTCCAATCTAGATATAAAAGACAAAAGGATGTAATACATGAAAAAGAGTTAATCACGAAAAAGGTTATGTCGAATCATGATTTCTTGTAACTTAGGTGACAATGGCATATTACTAGATGTCCACTCATTGTTTGTAATATTAGAAATGTTCTAATATTTACTACTAACGTTACATGAATCTATAGGGTCACACCCACGGATTTAGTTAAATTAATATATATTTGATATATATAATTTAACTATTGGATAATATTAAAAGAAAAATAATTATTGTAATTATGACTCTTTTAATATATAAATAATATAATTCAATTTAAATCAATATATATATATATATAAATATACATTAAAATCCTAATTAAGTTGAATTGAGATTATATATATTTAATATATACTGAAATCCTAATCTGAGTTGAATTAGGATTACAAAGGCTATATAAAGGCATGAGAGATCTAGCAGTCATTACTGCTTTTTAGGAAAAACATTCTAAATAGTTTAGAGAGTTTTTATATGCTCATTCCCTTCTAAATAGTTTAGAGAGTATTATATGCTCGTTTCAATTGGGTGAACTACTTAGAGGTCGGAGCGTTATTGTTGCAGTTTAGGAATCGACATTGTAGAATCGTGATTGGTTATTTTTATCTTCTCCAAATTCAAAATTCTAGATTTTTAGCAGGTAATTCTTCACCCCTTTTCACCTCGATTCGTTCCTCGTACATGGATCTCTGGTGGTATCGCCAGATTTTTTTCTGCTGTGCCATGGGGTGTATCGGCGTGACCCAACACTCTTGTAGGCCCCCAGATGCCAGTTGCAAGGTGCGACATTGATTCCGGTACAAAGATTATTTGGATGTTGTGAAAACGATGAAGTAAAATTTATTTTTCCGTCTACTCTAGCCAACAAAAAAAGGCCAAATTACTACTCCTTTGATGATGTACAATGACAAATCTTTCAAATTCCTAAATAGTGAAATGGACTAGACAATTTTAACCTAGTTGAATTGCTTGAAATTAAATTTCTAAGCGTAGTCTTCTATATCCTAAAAAATACAATAATAAGAAAGGAAAAAGAAAAAAGAAAAAAAATAAAGAAAGAAAAAGGAAGAGAAAAAAAGAAAAAGAGAAAAGTAAAAGAGAGAAGAAAAAATGAGAAAAAGAAGGAAAATGGAAGAAATAATAAACTACTGAATAAATAAGTCTCAGAGCACTCTGATGGAGCTACAGGGATAACGACAAATCTAATAAGGAGTTATACTCCACCTGTCCAATACCCTAGTGTTAGAGATGTATCTTTGAAGATATGTGTATAATAATAATATTATAATAACTAATAACAATCTAAAGCACACACAAACACTTATAGAATTTTATTCTTAGAATAATATTTTTGCACTCTATTGGTTAAACAAGTTCGGGAAGCTCGAACACATTTATGAATGGAAAAGGATGAAGAGAATGAAAAAAGGAGTTGTTTCTGACCGGATTGAGCAATGCGGTAATCATGGGGTATGAACTGAGTGACCTGGAAGAAATTTCTTGACTCACCACAATGTTTACAAGTTATGCTAATCGCAGTTGGGTTGAATCTAAGACGCTCTTGTACTTGATATTCAGGGCATCCTATTTTGTTTTCTTTCTATTAAGACTCTAATTTCCCGGGTCTTGTAAAGTATCCTTCATTTAAATACTGATCAACAAATTGACATTTTTACAAACAAAAAAATTCTTTGTATTTCTTCAAAGATAAATTTCAAAATGCAAGTGATCGATCTAACATGGTGAAGATATGGTTGAGTATATGGGCATTCATCTGTAGCCGACGATCTTTTTGTTTCGAAGGAAGAATCACAGGGCTCATGGTGAGGACGACTTCAAGAATGCATATATTAGATAGTTTAGGGACCTAAAGCAAGTTTCTATCATAGAGATTTGATTAGTTTTGAAGTTAATGAATGAACCTGAAGAAAGTTCAGGGATTAGAAGAAAGTTCATGGACTTAAAGCAAGCTTCTACCACAGAGTTTTGTTTGTCCTTTGAAATTAATGAATGAACTTGATAAAGTTCAGGAACTTGAGGCATATGCTCGCCCTAAATAATGAAAGAGGGGCAACTTCTACATGATGGGGTACGAAATAAAGTGATTAGTAGGGCATCATGGGGCATAAGAGTTCAAATCAGAATAGACAAGAAAAGATGTAGAGCCTGGAAGAATTCGATTACTAGAGAAATCAAAATCTGCTCAAGAAGAAAAGGAACTCAATAATAAAATTTTAGGGCAAAAATTGTCAGAGCATGAAGATAGTAAGAGCTTAAGATAAATCTCAAGAAGATCAAGTTGAGCAAGATTTGATAAGAACAAACTAGAGAGATAAGAAGAATAAAAGAGCTCAACAACAAAATTCTGGGGGCAAATTTTGTCGAAGCATGAAGACAATAAGAGCTTAAGACAAATCTCAAGAAGATCAAGTTAAGTAATATCTTATAAGAATAATTTCAAGAGGTGAGGTACAATTGTAACAGAAGCAGAAAATTCAACAGAGAAGCAAAAAAGATCAGAGTCGGTCCAAGTGGTTCTTAGTTGTCACAATTCATGCACCATATATAGTTAGACATCTATAAGATAAAGATCATACTATGCATTCCAAGCATTATTTCACATTTTGATAGGAATTTACAAGGACAAAAAAGAACAAGAAAAGATCTACAACTTTGTGTTTGGAGAAGTAGATCCAGCAAAGGTTTCAACCCGTTTAAAGAGGCAGATCTTAGCAAAGATTTCAACCCGTTTGAAGAGAAGGATCTCAAAAAAGATTTCAACCCGTTTGTAGGCGGATCTCAACAAAGATTTCAACCCATTTGAAGAGGCAGATTTTAGCAAAGATTACAAGCCGTTTGAAGAAGTGGATCTCAACAAAGATTTTCTAATTCTCTGTGTACGAAAAAAAGTACAGCAAAATTCTAAATCCTTTTGGTCATCACTAATTCCTTCGGGCATGATGTTAAGTCCTTTGGGCCATCACCTTCGGGAGTGATGTGATTGTTTGCATAAGACAGAAAATAAATTGCAATCCTAAATCCTTCAGGTCATCAATAAGTTTTTCGGGCATGATGTTAAGTCCTTCGGACTATCACCTTCGGAAGTGATGTGATTGTTTGCATAAGACAAAAGGTGCATCATAATTCTAAATCCTTCAGGTCATCAATAAGTCCTTCGGGCATGATGTTAAGTCCTTCGGGTCATCATCTTCAGGAGTGATGTGATTGTTTGCATAAGGCAGAAAATGCATTACAATCCTAAATACTTTGGGTCATCAGTAAGTCTTTCGGGCATGATGTTAAGTCCTTTGAGCCATCACATTCGGGAGTGATGTGAACATTTGATTGTTTGCACAAGACAGAGAGTATAGTGCAATCTTAAATCCTTCAGGTCATCAGTAAGTCCTTCAGGTATGATATTAAGTCCATCCATCTATCACCATCGGGAGTGATAAGAACATTCCATTGTCGGCACAAAACAGAAAGTGCAATGCAATTCTAAAGCCTTCGGATCATCAGTAAGTCCTTCGGGCATGATGTTAAGTCCTTCAGACTGACACCTCTAGAAATGATAAGAACTTTTTGGATGGTGTCATAGAAAGACAGTGGGGGCATGGTATTGGCAGAAGATATTAACCTTTTGGGCAATCAGTTTCAATAAAAAAGAAGGGAGTACAGGTTACCAAGTTGGAAAGGAAGATAGATCAACTTCAGGCTCAAATGAGGAAGATTCACAGTTTAATTGGTCAAAAGTTTCAGCGCCTCTCATTGAAGCACCTGGAGTTTCTTAATGATTTACCCAAATTATACATTTGTTTTACATTAATGTTGAAAGATTAATGATAGATTTGACTTTTGCAGGTCATATATGTTTCAAGCATAGGAAAAGACCGATCAACAGAGGAACAAAAGAGCTCATGCAAGCTGAAGAATGAAAGATTGAGACACTTTAGTCAGAAAAGCAGTGACCTTAAAGATCCCAACGTTTCAAGCTCAAAATTGAGTATATTCCATACCACTTCAAGTTAAACTCTTATTAATTGATGATATTTCTTTTTTGCAAGTTTAGTTTTTTTTCCAAGAATATAAGGTAAATCAACATTACTAGCAAAGAATGAAGGGATCCTAATAAAAAGAGTTCACCCAACAAAGATAGAGTTCCTAATAAGAAGAGTTTGCCCAGCAAAGAATCCAAAGTTCCAAATGAGAAGAGCTCACTTTTTCAACACCTTGACAGAGAAGATGATCAACATTTTAGAAGAATGAAGAGTGTAACTGTTTCAAGCTTCACAGTGGATAGTTCAACTTTTTCAGACTTCATCAACATTCCTAACAGTAAATGAATATCAACTTTTTTGCAGAGAAAAGTGGATCGACATTACAGAAAAACTTGTTTGTTCAACGCCTTTGTAGAGAGGTGAATTAGCATTTCCAAGAAAGATTGATTAAGAGTTTGTTTGTTTGACACCTTATAGAGAGGTGGATCAACTTTTTTAACAATGGATGAGGATCAAATTTTTTGCAGAGAAAAATGGATCATCATTTTTTAGAAGAAGTAGTTCAGATTTCAGTTCAGCCTTGATAGAAGAATTGGGAAGTTCATAATAAGAAGAACGTGTTCAATCTTTTTAAAGAGGAAGGAGTGAACGTTCGTAATAAGAGGAACTTGCAGCTTAGAGCAACAGTTGGCAAGTTCGGACAAAATTCGTGTCTTTTCGGTCTTTGCCCAATTCATGTTCTACACAATGAACAAAGAGGGGCAGCTGTAATACTTGTATTTTGTCCATGGCTAGTACTATATTAGTAATTAGTTATAAATAAAACCATAAATAAATATATAACCCAAAAAATATATAATAATGTCCAATACAAGTGTCCAAATACATATAAAATCCAAAAAGCCCAATTTAAGCCCATACAAGTGTCAATAGAGAATTTAATTACATACCATAATAAAATAATAAATAATACAATAAAAGAAGATAGAGATGGCAGTTAGGGAATTTCACATGTCATATCTGGGAAGCCGAACCATCATGGAGGATTTGAACCACCAAGCATGGTCGAGAAGCTAAGAGGCCGTCTGAGCCATGGATAGTCGCCAGAGTGGGAGATCTTCCTACCGTCAACATCGCCGAGAAGGTAGTTTCATCTTGTCTTTTCTGATTCCTGCAAATGAACACAAATATCAGTTCGTATTCATGCATATAAGTTGAAATCTAAGCTAAAAATGTAAAAAAAAGAGGTGCTTATCTTGTTGCGGTGGCCGAAGTGTTTAGAGTGATGGTTGGAGTCGAACATGGTTAGGGTTTCAGGTAGATCTAGGATTTAGGAGGGGAAGAATGGTGGTTCTATCAAACCGGGTTAGATCTAGAGTACTAGGATTAAAAAATAAGTTTTTATGGGGGGTTTTAGGCTCAGGCGGTGGCCAAAAAGCGCACCACGGTGGCCAGAGTTAGAAAAGTGGTGGCCGAAGTTTAGAGGCAGTGGCTGGCTAACAACAACAATTGATCAGAGCACAATGGTTGCGAATTCAGGGGCAGAGACTATGGCGGAGCTAAGCCGGAGAGTTTGGTGTTTATCCAAAATTGGAGAGAGAATGAGAATTAAGATAAAGTGTGTGCTGAGTGAAAATGAAGTAGAGGGTTAGATTTTGGAAAAATGGGGTTTATATACCCCTCATGAAACAACAGCGTTTTGGACCCTGGGTCAAAGGGGGTTCGCGTTCCTTAAACCGAGTTGGGTCTCAGACCCACGCATTTTGGAAGTCTAGGTGAAATTGGGATTTCAATCCTGAGAATGTTGTATTGTTTTCAATTCCATCATTCTTTAATAAAAATCAAGTTCAAGTTTCATTTCTTTTAATTCAGTCTAGTATTTAATTGTTTTTAATTTAATTTAATTGCAATTAAATTGTTTGAATGATGCATGGTTTAAATTAATTCTCTTAGACGATTTTAAGTTCTTTAATTAAATGGAAACTTTGGGGCTCAAATTTGAATGGTGTTCCATTACTTGCAATGAGTGTTACCTCAACATTGACTTTGAAGAGGTACATTTAATATACATTACAATTTAGAATCAAATAAACGACCCAGTTAATTTAAATAAAGCTTTAATTAGGTTAGCACTTCAATCAATTAGAAAGACAATTTAAATAGGTGAATATTATTATTTTGGGGGCTTTAATATATGGATGATGCTCAAGCAATTGACATTATCTCATGAAAGCCTTTAGACTGATAATATTCATAGTCTAACAATTTAATTAATTAGAACATTTTTAAGTTAGAGCTTAAAATGAATAAGATAAAAGTAAATCATGCATTAAAAATATTTTATGTTGAAAATACATTTTTATGAATATGAATGAGGTTCTTAACAGGGAGTTTTTAATCTCATATTCGGTTTAAAAATATATTTTCTTATAAAATGATATCTCCATTTGGAATTTAAATCTAGTTAATAATTATAGTTAAATTAAATTTAAATTGTTATTCGAAATGCCATAATGCCACGTAAAATTAAAAGGTACCAATATCGGGCATTTGTGGGGGTGTTAACTCTTCCCCACACGTAACCGACTCTCGAACCCAAATTTTTAAAGAACGAATCTTTGGTTGTTTTATGGTGTCGGTCGACCTCAAAGTGACTGACGACGACTCCAAAATATTTTCAAGATTAAATAAAAAATCCAATTTAACACGAAAAACCTAATTTTTCAAGATTAAATGAATAAAAGGAGAAATCTTAATATTCAAAGAATAATCGTCGAGCTATTTTCAAACCCGGTAAAAAATGGTCACGACAGGACCAAATTGATATAATAGGTAAATATCATGGACTAAATGTATAATTTTACAAATTTCAATTAACTGCCACATCACCCATTCGTTAGTTTTTTAACGGCGATGGTCAAAATATGTCAATTTAATAAGTTTGGTGGTCTGATTGACGAGTTCGATAATTCGGTTATCAAAATAAGCACGCCCTAATAGTTCAGTGGTCACTGGTGTAGTTTACCCTAAAAGTTTTATTCAGGCTGAAAAGGCCTTTGGGCAGGACAATCCAAGTTAGCTCCATGGTCGAGATGGAATATGTCAATGTATTTCATATAGAAACCAATTCTATCAGCAGAGTTGGGATGAGGGCAACCCTGCCCACACTCGATCCCGCCATTGATAATATTGGTGATGACATCATAGCCAGAGATTGAGCCAGGATTTAGGGTGAAATTAGGGGCAAATTCATAAATAAATCAATTTTTAAAATATTTAAATAGGGGGACAAAAGTGAAAAAAAAATTCTTCGGGTGGGGGCAATGACCATAGCCCGGGACTCGATTTGTTGCCTGGTCGGCAGCTGGCGGACTCTATCGTCCCAGGATGACATCATGGCTCGACGGCTTGTTTCCCTGTGGGGTCATCCAAAACCATATGGCTATCTGGAAAGATATGGTTGCATCGGTTTCCACCAGCTCTGGGTTGTTAATTAGGTCTCTTCTAATGGCATCAACTCCTAGCTTATAGTTGTAGTTGCTGCACCAATCGTCAAATGTAATCATGAGACAATCCAAAGGATTGTTCCTTAATCCTTGCCCTAATGTTGTTATATTTAAAATCCGGGTTAACTGCATCAGATGCCTCAAACCATGGTTTTGATTCTAAACTTGTTCTTAATTTTCAAAACGTCTTCATTAATTCCTCAAAGTACCAATATCGTATTAGTTCATGTTCTTCTGTTACCTTAACCATCAGTTTGGATCTAGCACGAATATACTTAAAACACATGGATCGAATTTTAAACACATGTATTTATGGATAGACAATTTAGATATACCATGTTAAAAAAGGAAATCCTAAATTGTCATAATATTATTGTCTATTTTAATGTGTCAAATCTAAGATGTCCATAAAATAGGTACACATGTTTCAAATATAATTACTTGTGTTGAATATGTTCCACGGTCCAAGCTGGGCTAGGCGTAGGCAGACGAATACGCTAAATTACGTAAATCATCATTGAAGTGTACTCTCAAACCTATTTTGTCATTAAAGTTTCAAAACTTTCAATTTACTTACTGAAGTTCAGGCATTGAATTTTTTTGTCACTCATCCGTTAACTTTTTGACGACGTCCATTTATCGAAAAACTAAGGAACTTGTCCAAAATTTGAACGGTAGAAAACTTCATCAACACGAGAGAAGCAACATACTAAGAAACAGACTCCATTTGATGACGGGGAAGGGAGATCGACGAGAGAGAAATCAGAAAATTTTGGCTGATTCGTGAACTTTGAAGCGCTTTCTAACAAAATGGAGGTCGAATTCAAACTCAAAGGCCGAGACGGAGTGACTGATAAAATTTAGGACCGAACGACCATCATCTATGACCGTTAGGGGTTTAAGGGTGACAAAAGAACTTTTGATGTCTAAACTTTAGTGACAAAAAACATTCAATGTCTAAAATTTAGTGAGTAAATTGAACATTTTAAAACTTTAGTGACCAAAATAAGTTTAAGAGTAAAGTACATTAATGATTTATGTAATTTACCCTAATTAATATGATTTTGATACTTTGAATTAAAATATTATAAATTCAAGGGCCGATTTAAAATCTAAATTATAGTGTTGGAGTTTTTGATGCAATTAACCCTTAAATTCCAACAGTATAAATGAAAGTTAAGCTTTTACTGAGTAAGCTGGATGGGTCAACGGCCGTAGTAGTATTTCCCAGGAGCGCAAGGCCAGCCAGGGTCACAATAAGCAACCTGGTCGTTTTTCTCTTTAATGAAGACATATCCCCAAGCATACCGTCCATCAGGTTCACTATCCCATCCACATGCAAGTGTCACATCCGATAAAAATTCTCTTACTCTTTTTCAATGCCCTTTTATATGTTCAATACCAAAAAATACTAAAAAATTAAATTTTAACCTTAAATTCTAAATCTCTATACCCTATACCCTAAAAATATTCCTTACCCTAAATTCCTTAAACCCTAACCACAAACTCTAACCTCAAACCTTAAATCCTAAATTTTAGTATTAGGGCATAAATAGAAGTACCGAAAAGAGGTCGAAAATTTCTACTTGTGTCACACCCGAGAAACATGGAAACATTAATCTTACATGAAAAAAATTCTAAAATATAAAACGGTAGCGCTTAGTACAAAAACTGCAATTAATATAAAACTCAAATCAACTATAAATTAAAGTTACCAATCAACCAGTTGTTTCGTGAGATGTTTGGCCAAAGAAAGCCGCGAGCTCCCTCTGCTGCGTCGTAAGGCCACCGGATGTTCCAAAACCGTTGAAAGAACGAGCAGCGGTGACAAAAGCATCATAACTATAGAATAGATCGCGATGTTTGAGCATGTTTTCAAAGACATCATGACTGATTACTTCGGTGACATCTTCTGCAGTTACGGATCCTAGCAAGAAGGCTAGGGTGAACAACAGTGGTGCAGCATATAGCTTCATTTTTTGAAGCTTTGGCTTTGAGTATATGGGTTTTAAATTAGATTTTAGGGTATATACCTATATATCGTTTGAGTATTAAAAAGTAGGTATGCAGCGCGGCAGGTTAAAATGCGGCTACTATACGGCAGTACCTGTTTTTCCAGATACAGGTTACCAATCAATTCAAACAGATTTTGGTTCAGATTTTCAGTTGGCTAATGAAATGTTTTACCCGCAAACTGGTTTTTTCTAACTTTTTAAGTGCCGAGTTAATTGTTTCCCTTTGAACTTAGAAAGTAAAATATGCTCGTAATATTTTAGGTTTCCTAACCACTGGAACTCATTTTTGGTAACATTTTAGGTGTCGAATGAAATGTTTTACTCAACTTAAAAAGTTTAATATCTCGGTAATAATTCAGGTTCCCCAACGCCAAACTGAATGTAGGTAACATTTTAGGTGTCGATCATGAAACTGAATTTCATTAACATTTTAGAGAAACTGAAACCTAGGTAACATTTTAGGTGTTGATCCCGAAACTGAATTTCATTAACATTTTAGAGTCCGAATGCCAAATTCGTTGACATTATAGGTCACGAACCCCAAACTCGTTGGCTGTAACATTTTAAGTGCCGAACCCCAAACTAATATTTCGATAACATTTTAGGTGTCGAGACTGAAACTCGTTTTGGGAAACATTTTAAGTGCCGAACCCCAAATTGAATTTCATTAACATTTTAGGTGTCAAACGCCAAACTAAATGCCGATAACATTTTAGGTGTTGAATCCCGAACTGAATATCGATAACATTTTAGGTGCAGAACCCTAACTTTACCCTTACAAATCTTCTATATATATTCCTACACTACCATAGTGTGCAAAAATTCTTTATTAAAAATTATGGCAAGATTTTTTGAAGTTGTTTTCTTTTTGGAACATACCTGAACACTTCATTCAACAACAACATCAAGAAGGATGATTTGTTTGAGTTGATTTCCACGGAGGTTAGCAAATCAACAAGGAAGAAATTGTGTTCATTGGAAGCCAAAATCCTCATCGATGATCCCGGCCCTGAAGCTCATTAAATGCTACAAGTATGTAATGCAAGTGACCTTCGCAAGATGTTTATGAGATACAACAGTGTAGGGGGTACCAACATCGAGCTGTATGTAAACAGTGTTACTTCATCAAGAATCTGAGGAGGTCCTACTCCTTCCGTAGATGCAGACACTATTTGTGTACGTAATTCTAGGAGACAACATAAGAAAGAACAAATAATTGAGGAATTGAACGTCACATCTGATATGTCTACAGACTACGACAGCACATAAATAGACTATTCTTTCGTTCATTTTAACTGAACTAAGCTAGCTTAGTAGCAATGAGCCATGCATCTAATTTCATATCGTACTTTTTAATGTAATTTATGTTGCTAGCTTAGTAGCAATGAACCATGCATCTAATTTCATATTGTACTTTTAATGCAATTTATGTTTGTGTTGGTGAGCATATTTCTCTCGGTTCCTCGAACAAATGTCCAAATGTAATGGGAGTTCTCAACTAGCTTAATAACAACTGAGTATATCGTTAAACACGTTCGGCATCGTTTTAGCATCGATAAGTATCAATATTATACTTTGTGTTTCGATATTATTAAACATGAACATCAAATCTTATACAATACTGTAACATTTAAGGTGACGTTCTCGTTATAAGTATCGCACCTCTTATATACATTTCGATACTCCCAAATACGTATGAACATGTAACTATAAATGAACGTGAACATTGTAGACAATTAGTATCAAAATTGTACAAGAATGCGTACATTTTATTAATGTTTGAGTATCGTAACTCTTAGTTATGTTATAGCTAAGGTTCCTGACAAGAGAAGACATGTTCGGCTCGTACAACAGAGAATCCTGATAACGAGATGACATGCCAGCAATGTGCATAAGAGATTCTTGACATGAGTTGACGACAGTTGCATTACATTAATGATAAGGAAGCAGTTGTTAGTTGCATTGTTTTTTTTTGGCAAAGGTAAGTTTGATTGTGTTCACATTGTAGATGAAATTTTTTATCACATTATAGCACATGATGATTATTCAAAATAGACTTATCGAGCATCGCATTATTTTTTAAGTTTTTTCTTTTGACTTGAAATTTCTCCATTTTTTACAGCCTTGTTACTTAATCCATATTCACCATGAAACATCCCCTACCCGGCCTAGAAGAAAATCAGGTCGGAGAACGTACTGGTGAACAAAACAATAATCGATGCAATGAATTTTCAATCAATAATCAATAATTAAATGATATTATGCTCTATAAACATTACCACAAATAAGAATTAGTCCAATTTATCCAATGTGCAATAGTAATTCATCAATTATAACTAATTTATAACTTTTACAAGTTTTAGGGTATAATTTGTAAATTTAGTAATTTATGGGTCCTTTCATGAAATTGACTAAGCAAAAATGAAATTCAATACAATAACAGTAAGTCTGCAAATTTTCATGTCGTTCCGGTATCATTTACCTATCTAATTGGATTGTACAATATTCAGTGACCATTTTGCAAACAATGTAGAACTATAATCTCAAGGTTGTATCGATACACCCCTTTAGTGTATAGGTACACCTTGTTTGGCCGTATCGATACACCCCAAGGCCAATTCAATACCATTATTTTATCAAACCTTACTGCTAAGGACCGTATCGATACACCACTTTGGTGTATCGATACACCATGTTTTTCCATGTCCAATTATGCTTACCCGTATCGATACACTTGCACTGTAATAATAGATTTTGTTTGGTTTTTCATTATTTTAAACTGTTGAACGATGTCCAAATGCAATGAAATTTTACCCACAAGTTTATAATCAACTAATCTACTTGTATGCCAAATTTTAAGGCCATCCGAATCCATTTACTAAGTTTTTCCTATTAGGCCAAATATGCAAATTTGTCACATTTTACCAAAACACTTAACATACCATTTTGAGCATTTAGACCTTTTCAACATAGAGGCCAATACATATATGCAAAATGGGACCAAACTAACTGGTTTAGACCGTACGCCACCATTCTAGGAGTTCAATGGCTAAATTAACATTACATATAGGTTTGTGAATTGCTCCAAAAGTGCTCCTTGCTCCGATCCTTGATCCAGCTATGCTTTAACCTGAAAATGCATGGAAATGAAATGCATTAGGCTTACTTAGCCTAGTGAGGTAGTCCAAGACATTCGTATGTGTATCAATGGAATTCATAGCAAGTATAACAATTAAAAATGCATCTTAAAACATGATTTAACAATGCTTGCAACACTTGTACACATATTAGTTGGATCAACATGTAATGGATACGCGAATTCCCAACCAACACCGCCAACAATGAATGGTCAATATCCGCCAACATCACCAATAGGACCAAAACAATCACATCCCGCCAACATCACCAAGGTAAGCCTTAGCTCAAGGACCGTAGTCCACTCCTTATCATTGAGCTCATGAATTCTATGGCATGCCAATTGTATCCCATGTCTGATCGTGTCCAAGGACTTAATACTTATCGATAGCACTAACAATAACATTAACAATAGCTATAACGATAACAATAGCAATAGCAATATGATATCAATGACAATGATTTGAGATTTGTCTAACATGGCCTATTTCAACTCTATCATAATAACAATGATCACGTAATGGCTTGATATTCAACCTATAAAGTAACAAGCTTACTGATGATGCCTCCTACAAGGCTCGAATGCAAACGTACCTTGGCCAATGATGAAAATGCAATAATTCAACTTTAATGAAATTGGGAAGGCACCTAGCCATTCCTTTGACTTTGACTACACTCATCGATGATTCCGAGGCTTTTAAGGCTCCTGGATGACAATTCATTTACTTTTGAACTTGGTGGAATTAAGAGGATTTGTTGATTCTTCACCTTGAATTTCTTGAGCTACATTAAATCAAGATCACAAAGGTTCCATTATCAACAATGAATCCATAACAATTCAATAGCTATGAAAAATGGTAATAATCAAGCTATGTAATCCCTAGAGAATTTCTAAGGTTCCCTAAATCCTTAAACTTGAAACTAAACATGGTTTAATCATAGAATCGATAAACTAATTAAGGGGAACTATTTACCCAACCAATAGCTATAATCTATGATCAAGAAACTTAAAGAATTCAAAGCTTGACTTCACTCTCCAATGGAGGTGCGTGCTTACTTTAGCTAGAGGAAGATGATGATGAAGAAGAATAAATGAGAGGTGCTTGCTTGGTTTCTCCCCGGTTAAGCTTCTATCCTTTTACTTTTAACTTAGAGCTTTCCTTCATATAAAGGAATTTTATAAAATTAGCCCACATAATTGGTGATTAGGCTTAGAGAGGGATTAATCGCAAGATTAGTCCCTCAACTTTCAATACTCTAGACATTTATCCCCAAGTTTTCGATTTCTTTAATTTAGTCACTAAAATGTATTTCAACACTTGCAATAAGGTCCTTAACAATATCAATGTCTAATCAAGGTTCGATAAACCAATAATGGATTACTTGGTCAAAAGTCAACTATGTGATTTAACTTTCTGATTTGAAATTTCTGGTCATCAGAATCAAATTCCCTCTAGGCCCGGTTTTGGAATGTTACACACCAATTTCTGCATTTTGCCATTATGAATTATAATTTCCATTTTTTCAACGAAGAAGGTTGGAACCCGATATTTAAATTATTCAACATCGATGAATATCCATGATTGTGCATCCATTTAAAGAAGGCACATCGGCTCTACAAATGTGCAGAATAACGCATTAATCGAAACACTAGAACAATAACGCAACTTATTATTTAAAACCTCGGGGCTTCTTGTGGCCATAACATCTATTCCCTTTACGTCATAGTACAGTTGAAGTGCAAACTTGTGATTGCAATACACAATAACAGCGAACAATGTTTTCTTCGGCACGTGATTTAGAACTTCCATAGTTCCAGTACACATCATGGAGGGAAAACTCAAACAGTTGACATTGCACTGTGCAGAGTTGGAAGTGGAGAGGAGTATAAGAACAATATATAATTGTGGGTAGCAAAATAAATTAAAATGTAATGCAAGTTTATATTTGTAGCAATGTAATGAAATAAAATAAAATGAAGTCTATAAAAAATCCGCATAAAATTAAAAATATATATTAACAAGTTCAAAAAGTCATGATATTAAAAGTCTAGTAAGCGGTCTTGCGTGCGGGTACTGAATTCTTGACGAAGGGAGGCTATTTCCTTGTGAATCTCAGCAAACTGATAATCAGTATGGTTTCGAACCTGCGTGAACTGTGAATCAGCATGATTACGAAGGTCATCTAACTGCGAATCAACATGGTCACGGAAAGTAACCATGTACTCAAGCAATGACTTCATCATAATCTCATCTGGAATTGTAGAAGAAACTTGTTCGGCGGGCGAATGGGAATGTTCTTCCTTATTTTTTGCGTTGGCAACATCTTTTGCGTCCTTATAAATCTAACACTTTTCTTTTTCGTCAAAGATGTACCTGTATTTGTAGGCTGAATGTTCGTCAATATTTTCCTTTAAAGGGACAAGGGCTCCAAAGAAAATTCAATATCATTCTTGTGAAAGATGTGTGTAAAGACACAAGCATATAGAAGAGATGATAAGGCCCCATGGCCCTTAGTGACAAAGGACAGTATCTAGAGGAAAATGATTTTGGCAATGTTAGGAGCAACCTCAGTTCAATATTGGTTAAGCCACCAATAATTAACCTCTCAGATTGTTCCTGCCCTCCCACCGGACGATCGAAAAAACCACGACACAATAAGGTGAAAGATTCTCTCTTCAAAAGGAAGATTTTTAGGGCTATACCATTTGTACTTTTTAATAGATCTGGTATTAGTTTTATCGTAAGGGCCTTTATTTTCAATACCTAAATCAGCTGCAATTAAATTGGGGGTGATAGAGAGTTCCTTACACATAACAAAATAGTTATGGCATTATTGTAAAAGACTCGTACAAGTCTTTTACAAACCCTCGATTGGATGTCAAGAAAAGCATT
Organism: Hibiscus mutabilis; assembly: GCA_019671005.1. Taxonomy (NCBI): domain Eukaryota; kingdom Viridiplantae; phylum Streptophyta; class Magnoliopsida; order Malvales; family Malvaceae; genus Hibiscus; species Hibiscus mutabilis. The sequence goes on from CM033714.1 coordinate 30,333,341, forward strand.
TCAACCCTATTTCTTGAAAGTTGACTGCATTTTAAAGTTAAAGGTTTCATTTTGAAGGAAATTCATGGCCACAACACGTTCTTTACGAATTTGTCTGCCGTAGAAATGTTTATAATAGTCGTCTCTAAAACAGGATTCATCAAAAGATGATGTTGGGTCAATGGTTCGTTGACATTTGGTTGGTTGCTACATTGTTAATGGGTAGCGTGAAGAAGAGTTTAGTGGAATTTGGTTTAGAGATCTTGTAAGAAATAAAGCAATTGTTTGGAAGTCGATCAACATCACAAATTTAAGAATTCGGTGAACCCCATCAATGAATAATATACGAAAACAGAAGAAAATTCAGAGGAACCCATCAGTTATATGAACCTTGTTTTGAAGAGGAAGCCAAGCCCATCGATAATATCAACCAATTTTGAAGTTCAAAAATAAGGCATGGAAAGAATTGGGGTAGGAATGCATGGAAAGTAAATGAAAACCAAAGAAGAACCAAACTAAAAAAGGGTTTTTTTAACTGAGTTATGGATTCTAGAAATATACCTTTGCATGCTTTCAGTAGTCTCTTAGTGAAAAGGGTTTAGGGTTTCTGTAAAAAAATAAACAAAATAATCATGAAATCTAAAAAAAATCAACATGAACGGTCAGCCATGGAAAGTAAATGAAAACCAAATAAAAAGCAAGGTTGTTTAAAAAACCTAGGGTTTCCAAAAATACCTTCGAATCCTGCAAATTGAAATTGAAAACGAAGGGGATGAAGATATGGTGTTTAGAAGGAGTAATGGGTGAAAGAAAAAAGTGAAAAGTCCCAATTTGAAGTTTGTGAAGAGAAGCAAAAGGAGGAATCCAATCGGTTCACACAACAGAGTGAGAAGGACATTAATTTTCTTTTGAGGGTGACCTTCCAGCTTTGCTATATATATATATATATATATATATATATATATATTCCAAGTTAAGTAGCGAAACTGGGGCATAAGTTGCACAACTTTGAATGAAAAATGAAGTGGGAACGAAAAACAAAAAGGTTATATGCGTTTATTTTGTAACTGAAAATGTTATTATACTACTAAATTCAAGGTGTTGCGACCTGGATATATATTCCAAGTTAAGTAGCGGAACTGGGGCATAAGTTGCGAAACTTTGAATGGAAAATGAAGTGGGGAACGAAAAGAGAAAAGGTTATACATGTTTAGGTTGTAACTGAAAATGTTATTATACTAATAAGTTCAAATATTTTGATGGTGTCGCAACCTAGATACAAGTTCCGATACTTTGAAAGCAAACAATGCAACATATGACATTTAAACAGGATCGAAACTAAATAACAAACCTACAATTTAACTGCTTTTTCTTACATTGTAAGTTGATCTTTAAATCTAATAGTACCGAAACTTGGTTGCACGATTTAGAAATCATCTTCATTCCTTAGTAGTGTTTTTAATAAGGATTATCAGAAATGTTGTTAGGGTGCAATTAAGTTGTTTGGTTTATTTCATGGGAATGTAGAAATAAAATCTAAATCCCAAACCATAGCATCCTAAAACGTAAACCTTAAATCCTAAACCCTAAACACAAAATTACAACCATAAATTGTAAATTAAACACCGTACACACTAAACACCAAAACTCTAAACCTAACCTAAAATCCAATAATCTAAAATTGAAAGGCTTGTGTAAAGTAAAGTTTACAAAAGCTGGTGATTCAAAGTATTTTCCTAAAAGGAATAAGAAATTACAAAATTGTACATGTGAACGCCACTAACATTGAACACCATTAAATTGATTAATGGAGATTAAAAATTTGAAGGACTCAACATATAATTAATAAGTATTTTATAAAAAAATTAATTAAATTATTTTCCACAAATATATTATTTTTAATAATTGGATCATATAAGAAACGTAGTCAGTTTAAAAAAATAAAAGACACTAACTATTCTCTTTTCCATTCAAGACGCTACTGCCGTTAGACACCCTTCGACGGTGAGATTGTCGCCGCCTCGGCGTCGTGTATTGCGTGACCACCGTTTGAGTCAGGCTGCTGTCAGTGGTTGGTATTTGATCCAATTATGTAGAAAAACCCTAAAAGATTTTCCTTGTATACAAATATGGCAATTTGTCAAATCTATGTTTATGTATACAAAAAAAACTCTAACTCAAAGGCTTTCCTTCTATACAAATATGTCATGTGTCTAATTTATTTTCTTACCTATAGAAAATTTACAAACGCATGATTTTGTTATTCTATTTAAATATTAAAATTCTTGTTAATTGTGTGAAATGAAAGAAAGAAAAAATAATAAATTGCAATATAGGTGAAATGAAAGCAAGAAAAAGTAATTGCAAAAATTAAAAACAGTAAACATAGTCTAGTACCCAATATTCCAACTAAGCTATGATTACAAGTATGCCAAGACATGCAACAGTTGGAATTCATTCCTCGCTATTTGGGTCATATCCCTTTAGTTCCCCCACTTCGAATGGGATAAGTCCCGGGACTACCTCAATAATGGTATACCCCAGCCACTGTTCCACTTTCGCCTTCGTACATAGTGTTGTGATTAGGTTAGGAAAGAATAGATGTTGTGGTTTGCTCATTGACGCAGCTCTTTCGACGATGGCAGCGTGAATCAGTCGCGCCGAGTATAGGTCGCGTCCCTTGATGAGGGAGTCAAATAACAACATCCTGTGGAGAGAAAAAGTTTCTCGATTTAGGGTTGGTAAAAGCCGGTTATTGATGATATGGTCCCAAAATTTTGAATCCGGCAGAAGTTGTCGCCATTACACCATTCTGTCATGGCCTTCTACAGCCCATTGAGTTTCTAGAACACAAAGGTCCCACAAGATGGAGTATGTTTGGTCTGCATCAAGGGCCACAGAAGTGGTGTGGGCGTCTTGGTTGTCTGAGAATTCATAGTAATTTCCAATTGTGGCGGCATAGAAATCCACAAACTTTCCCCTAACCTGAACCAGTTTCTCTCTATGGTGGCCGATGTTGGTGTAAAATTCTTGTACCCAGGAGACATTGATGTCACCTGGATGCTGGATAAATGTATACCACATATTCTTGTGAATAACATCTAGCACATCTTTATTAAATTGTAGCATATGCGTAGGGATGAATTCCAACCCTTCTTCTTTAAGAATCTGCTGTTGGCGTACCAGTTCATACTATTGCTGGAATGAATTGGAGATGAGACAGTGGATCTCTGGTGTGGCAACCGATTTGTTAGGGTCAGATGCAACGGCGATGGAGTTAGAGGACGAAGCTTTGTGTGACATAATATGCAGTTGAAGACAACGTAGCGAATGAAGTTGAGACATTTGTATAAATATGAGAATTGAATAATCAGAGATCTGCTCCTCCTTTTTAGCGATATTGGGCTAGAAAGGCTAAGTGTAGGTGAATCAGTATTGGGGTATTAATCAGCCATTAAGTATTAATGGGTAAACGGCGTGTGGAACACGTCTATGGCTGTCGTTCTCATTAACCCTAAAACCCTAAAATTTTAGGCCTAACCCGTAACCCATTAACCCTACACCCTAAACCCTAACACCTAATCTGAAGCCCTTGTCGACGGTTGCATTTTAATAAATACCACTAAATTCGTAAACTTTAAACCATACAAAATAATTAATATTATAAACTACTAACCCTAAACTACACCGTAAACCCTAACCCATTACTACTAAGTCATAAATCATAAACCATAAACCTGGAAGCCATAAATATTCGTGTCTTAAACCTGTAAACTTGAAGACAAATATTCGTCCTTTAAAGCCATAAATATTTTTGGGTAAATATGAAATATAGAAACTAAACTTAAAGACAAATATGACCATATTAAAATTAGGATTTAAATTTGATACGCGGGCTGTGTAAAATAAACCCCAAACTCAAGCCTTCTTATTTATAATATAAAGCAAAATTAAACCTCAACCCTAAAAAACTAAACCCCAAACTATAATCCTTAAACCCTAAAGTATTAAATTTGTTACTAACAATTTTAGTTTGAGTTTTGTGTTATAAGTATCGAAACATCTATACAATGGTTCGAAACTATTTACATTTAGTGGTTCCTCCCCAAACATGTCTTTCATGTTTTATTATCAATAAAAAATTAATTTGGCAGGTTCAATTAAAAAGTAAATTAAATTGCTGGTTCGATTAAATAATTTGAAAAGACGCATGCTCCAAAGAAATTACACGTCTTTTCATTGTCCGTTTCGAATCTCTGTAACCCGTTCTGATACGTCAGCAGCAGATAGGTCTTTTCAGTTGATGCATCAGGCAGAATATCGTACAGATAAATATTATGGCACTGCGGACACCAGTGTGAAAGTTTCGAAACCAAACACACAAACCAAAAATTTGAAACGTACTTTTACAATTTTGGGTTTATTTATCATGAACATTGTTCCGCAACTGGATTACACGTACCGAAACATGTGAGAATATAAAATATTCTATTCATATTATAAATATGAGTCATTTGAGTTGTTAGCTTCATACCCTAATCATCAATTCTGGTCTATTGTTTCTTTCCTAGTTTTTATCTCTACATGTACTACTATTCAGAGACTTATTTTTTTAAGATTCAAGAGGAGTTCTGATTGTTTTTTTAGGTTGTACGGGTCGTCAAACAATGGTATTTGAAAGGCTAGGATTAGCCATTTTGTAGGGATGAACAGCGATGGACATATTTTTTGGAAAACCTTGCTCTCAAGACTTTCCAATACTGTTGTTTGTTGGTGTTTGGAACTACATCGGCACATGGCGATTGCAGATAGGATTGTCGGATGTAAACCATTGCGGCCACGACCGTGACATGTACCGGCAACAACATATGCTTTGTTGCATGAAACACATATTCAGTGGTTCGAACTACGTAAACTTTGTTGTTCCCGCTAAAAAATGTCTTTTCAATTCTAATATCAAAAGAATACGCCAAATAACATTTAATTTAATTTGGTATGTTCAATAAAAAATTACATTAAATTGTCAGTTCACTGAAATAATTTCAAAAGACGCAATGTAAAAATAAAATACACGTCTTTTCAATGTTTGTTCCGAATCTCTATAACCAGTTCCTATACGGCAACAACAGATATGTCTTTTCAGTTACAACCCGCTCTAAACTATCTTTTATGTTTTAATATAAATTGTGTTTCAATTTGGTACACAGGTTGTGTAACACACGTTTGTTTGTTTATAGTATAAATCAAAATTTAACCTAAACCCTAAAAAACTATACCGACATATTAGATTGTCAGGTCTAAACCATTGCGGCCACCACTGTGACATGTACCGATAACAACATATGCTTTGTTGCTCGAAACACATATTTAGTGGTTTAAACTACGTACACTTTTTTGTTCCCGCCAAAAAATGTATTTTCAATTCTAATATCAAAAGAATACGTCAAATAACATTTAATTTAATTTGGTATGTTTAATAAAAAATTATATTAAATTGTCAGTTCACTGAAATAATTTCAAAAGATGCAATGTAAAACATAAAATACATGTCTTTTCAATGTCCGTTCTGAATCTCTGTAACCAGTTCCTATACGGCATCAACGAATATGTCTTTTCAGTTACAACCAACTATGAACTGTCTTTTCTGTTGTAATATAAATTGTGTTTAAATTTGATACACAAGTTGTGTAACACATGCTTGTTTGTTTATAGTATAAATCAAAATTTAACCTAAACCCTAAAAAACTATACCCCAAACTCTAAAACCCCAAACCTTGATTCTAAACACTAAACCTTAAATAGATCATCTACAACCTAAACCCCTAAACTTTAAACCCTAATTTTTAAACTTAAAATGTTAATTTAGACAACCTATGTATAATAATTTTTTTCTAAATTTTAAATGTGTCATAAATACAAACCAAACACCAACGGTTCTTATATGAATCTCTGTAACCCGTTTAGATACGCCATCATCATATATGTCTTTTCAATTGTTGCATTGATCAGAACAGGTTCAATATAAGTTTTATAAATTAGTTCCAGAACTGGTTAACAAATTTTGGAACCCAGACTTCCAACTGAAATTTAAATCTGCGTTGTAAAGAATTTTGGTTTACCTATAATGAAATGTGTTCAGAAACGTTATAAGGATTACCAAAACAGGTTATATATAAGGAATGCAAACAACAGACCATATCCCTGTCAATATCTTTTTTCTATTATAAATATATCCTAAAGCAGGGTTCAATATTCTTATTTCTATTATAAATATGACTCCTTTTGGGTCCTTGGTGTCATACCCTCATTAGCAATTCTTTCCTTCGGTGTGTTCGTCTCTAAAGCATTATATGTCAGGTTTATGTTTTTTTACTAGAGTTGATGGCAACTGTACAAAGACTTCATTGTGTACATCCTAGAGGAGTGGTCACTGTTTTTAGGTTTTTCTGGTTGACAAACAATGGTATTAGAAAGGCTTTTATTAGCCAATTTGTGGGGATGAACAACAACAAACAAACTATTTGGCAGAACCTTATTTCCTTGGTAGGAAGATACATTGTATGTTTGTTTTTGTTTGGAACTACATCAGGAAACCAATGTTGAAAATTCCAGATAGTGTTTGGTGTTTGGCACTACATCGGGAGCCACCATCAAGGAATGTTTCTTATTTATCAAGCTTGTTCGTGTTGACAAACAATGGTATTTGAAAGTCTATGAGTAGCCATTTTGAAAGGTTGTTCTTTTCTCAATTATGGCCGTGTTCGATTACGGCCATTGTGAAAATGCACAGGTAGCACCAGATGATAGCCTCTGAAATTTCTTGTTTCATGTGCAGCCTGGTATTGTAGGGAAAGAATTTTTTGTCTCACTTTAAAGGGTCGAATGTTTTGTTGTCTAAAATGTTTTGATTTCGTTAGATGAAATCCTTAAGAATCTCATTACAATATTGGTGTTGAAATGTTATTATTCCGTTAGTTGAAATCTGCAAGAATGTTTTGCCCCCTTAAAGGGATGAAAGTTTTAATAACATATCTGCAAGAATGTTTTGCCCCCTTAAAGGGATGAAAGTTTTAATAACATATCTGCAAGAATGTTTTGCCCTCTTAAAGGGATGAAAGTTTTAATAACATTTTCTTATTTCGTTATGAATCGAGTATCCATAGTTACAAATTGTGGGTTCATTGTGGAGAAAACTATACCAGACCAAGGTTAAATTGAAAAAAATCACCATTATTACTTTATTGTACAAAATTACGATGATGAAAAATAAATGTGATTCAATTTGATCCATAAGCAGAAATCTTATGAAACCTAAATGTCATCCCTAAACGTAGTCAACTTTATAGATATCGCTCATGCTCTATCTTTATGGTTGAAGTTTAGGTTACGAGTGCTACGTAGTGAAACCTATTGACATGGTTTCGAAACTCAATCAACTTTATTGTAACATCCCTCACCCAGCCTGGTAGGGACCCGGGTTGGAGAACGTCACCGATGAACTATACGATGAACGGAGCAATGAATTTGAATTATAATTCAAACATTAACCAATACTATGCTTACGAAATATTCCGATACCAATACAATAGCCTTACCGATTCAATTCTATACTTGGGTTATTGATAGGGGATCAATTTTAGGCTTTTTCAAGTTTAGGGGACCAAATTGTAATTTCTGTAATTTAGGGTCCTTGCTTATAATTAACTATACTATAATGAAATTTAATCCATGACCAATATTCATGAAAATTTTTAGTTTAATCGAAGTTCATTTACTAGTTCAATTAAACCATGCAATACTTAATGACCAATCTGTAAACTATTTAAAACAAGTATTCATAGCCCATTAACAGAATTAATTGTAACCGTATTGAAACACCAATGGGTTGTATCAATATGGGTATGCAGGATTTAAGCCTTAATTCGAAGTCAGATTCTATTTTGATACAGCTTAACTAGTATCGATATGGGATAACGGAATTAATAGACACCGTATCGGAACACCTAAGGGGTGTATCAATACAAGTTTACCTAATTTGACTTGACCATTGGCCCTTGTTTCGATACGCTTAGGGCCGTATCAATACCGATGTGCATAGTTTCAAGTTTCATTAGCCAAAATCCTTATATGTTGGGGTACAGCTAGGGCTGTATTGATACGAATTGACCATGGTTGACATGTTTCGGTACGCCCAAAGGTTGTATCGATACAACTAAATTCCCCAACCTTACTATTAACTTCCTTACTGAAACGTCCTAGCTCGTATCAATATGCCTTAATTGACTTAAGCTTTGACCGACCAAATATACAAGGCCGTACCGAAACAGCTTGACCTGTATTGCTACGCCTGCACTGTAATGACAGATTTCTTCTAGTTTTTTCATCAATTTAACCTGTTGAACAATGTCCAAATGCAATGAATACCAATAACTTTTAAACACTAAAATCTATTGGCATGCAAAGTTTAGTCATCAAATGAATTCATTTACCATGTTTTCACTAGTTAGGCCAAATATGCATATTTGGTGCTTTTAACCAAAACACTAACATAACCAAAATGGGCATTATAACCCTTTTAACATAGTGGACCACATATACATGAAAAATGGGACTAAACCAACTTGTCTAGACCCTACGGCACCATTCTAGGGGTTCAAGGACTAGATTAACATTACATAGAGGATAGTGACTTACTTCAAAATGCTTCTTGCTCTGATCCTCGATCCAACTATGCTTTAACCTGAAAATTTATAGAAATAAGATGCATTAGGATTACTTAGCCTAGTGAGGTAGTCAAAGGAAATCGTATGAGCATCAATGAAGATCATAACATGTATAACAAATGAAAGTGCATCTCAAATCATAATTTAACAATGCTTGCAACATTTATTCACATATTTTCTTTGGATCGACATGTATTGTGGATACGTGAATTCCCAACCAACATCGCCACCAATGAATGGTCAATATCCACCAACATCACTGATAAGACCAACACCACTGCATCCTGCCAACATCACCAATAAGAGCCTTAGCTCAAGGACCATAGTCCTCTCCTTACCAATGAGCTCATGAATTCTATGGTATGCCAATTGTATCCCATGTCCATTCGTATCCAAGATTCAATACTTGTCAATAACAATGTCAATGACAATAACAATAACCAATGCGGTAAAAATAGCAATACAATGCCAATGACAATGACTCATAACATGTTCAAACGGTCATTTTGATACTTTTATACTATCAATGATTATGTAGGGATTCAATAGTCGACTTAACTATATAAAATACGCTTACCAAAGCCTTTCGATGATGCCTCCAAAGAGGTCTTAATGCAAACCTACCTTGGCCAATGATGATAATATAGTAAGTTCACATCAATGAATTCGGGAAGGCACCTAGCCAATCCATTGACTCCGACTACACTCACCGATGATTCTGAGGCTTTCAAGGCTCCCAGATGACAACATCTTTGTTCTTGGATTTGGTGGAATTTGGAGGATTTGATGATTCTTCACCTTGAATCTCTTGAGCTACAAGGAATAGGAATTATAAGGACTTGATATCAATAACGAATTCATAGCAACTCAATAGCTAGGAAAACAATAACGAATAAGCCATAATATCCTTAGAGAATTTCTAGGGTTCCTAAATTCTTGGACTTGAACTAAACATAGTTTAACCATGGAATCAATAAACTAATTGAGGGAGACTTCTTACCCAACCGATAGCTATAATCTATGATCAAGAAACTTAAGAAATTCAAAGCTTGGTTCACTCTCCAATGGAGGTGTGTGCTTAGAAGAAGATGATGATGAAGAGGAGCGGTTCTTGCTTGAGTTAACCGGGTAATCTTCTTTCTTTTCCTTTTACTATTGTTTTCAATTAGGCTTTCCTTCAATTGAAGGAACTCAATATCCTAATCCCACGTATATGGTGATTAGTCTTGAGGAGGGGCTAATCGCAAGATTAGTCCCTCAACTTCCCTTTCTTTACACTTTTAACCTCTAAACTCCCAATTTTCACAATTAAATCACCTAAACATGTTTAAAACTTATAATAGGGTTCATGGACAACATCAATACTTAATTGGGACTCAATAATTCAACTATTGATCATTTGATCAAAAGTCAACTCTATAATTTAACTTCCTGATGTGAAGTTTCCAGTCACTAGAATTAAATTCCCACTAGGCCCGATTTTGGGATGTTACATTTATGGTTCCCGCTCCCACTATGTCCTTTTATTTTGTAATTCTAAACGGGCCACATGTCTACATTAGGAAAATGTTAGGTCCAAGAATGCGCCAGTCATAAATTAACTTGGCACGTCAATTCATATCAAAATAAGTATGTTAGCAATACTAACAAGTCTTTTCAGTTGTCAGTTTCCCCAAATTACTCTAGTCTTCTGGCTTTCCATCATTCTATGATGTTTTCCTTTTAAATATAGCACAACTGCACAAGGAAATCTACCGGACAGCCTTGACTTCCCTACGCATCCTTCACTCATCTTTCATTCTCCTTATTGAGAAATCATGGCCAGACAACTCATAGTAACCTGTCGCAACAACTAGCCTCCTCGAATGGTGAGGAACCCTAGTCGACCATTGTATCGGAATTTAGAAATTCTATGGCTTGCATTTTTAGTATTCTCTTATTTATTGTCTGTGTTTACTATTTAGGTAGAATGTCTTTTCATTCTCCTCCACCGTCTCCTGAATCAAATATAGAAACCTCTAGTGATACGACCAGATGGCTCCCCCAACAGGTCCAGGTCATGAAGGGACTGAGAAAACTTGATGAAGTAGGCACTTTGTCAGCTCGGGACTTTCCTTCACTACCAACTGAACTCCTTCCACATGCACCTGCCACCACCCCCAAAAAGAGACAACCAGATAATGATGTTGGTGCACCTCCCACCCTGCGAAGAAACCTACTTCCGACCGAGACAAAGTCAAGGGCATCATCATATGGGAACCACCTCACCAGTAACAACCGCCAACCATATTATGCCAAAAAATATTGCTTAATTATTCATATAATTATTTATACTTACCATATTTCGTTGACTCTCCTAAAATTTTAAAGTTGATATTTAAATGTGTAAACCATTCCTATATATATATTTCTTTTAACTTCAGATATTCTTATACATTAAATGTTGTCAAAATAGTCATTCCATATTCGTAATTAATATTCCTTCGTCACACCAACTCATTTATAAACAATATTTTCTTCCTTAATTGAGCCTACTGAAGTTACCAAAAATAAAGTTTATTTCACATTCATATTTCCAAATTTAATTAGCAAAGTAGGGAAAGCATAAACTGTCTCTTTGTGTTTTAAAAAAAGAAAGTGTCTTTTCATGAATCCAACGAGTATCGGACGTCTGCATATATAGTATCAGAGTTTTCTTTGCAAACTAAAATATAATATTGTCTCCTGACATTTTAAGTTTAAGTTCTCGTTTAAATGAATCGAAACTAACATGCATATGTTTGAACTTTTTTACAGATTGAGTTCTTTGCCTTAAACTGTCTTCTCCGGTATACTTATAAATGCGTCATAAATGTCATTTAAATAGGACGAGAATGTTTCTTTACAATAGGTTTAAGACTTAAAATATCAACGAAAATTGTCAAATTCATGGCTAATCAGTCTTAGTTGTAATTTCAGAACTAGACAACAAGTTTAAAATATTTTAAACCTTTAATTAGCAGAAGTGGCCAATACATAAACATAAAAAAAAGTTATATTACAAGCAGGTGTGGCCAATGCATTTCAACCCATAATCTTCCTCGCATAGTTTGCAAAGCACTGAGGATTGTTCTTGTAAATCAGAGTAACACCCTTACAGTCCGGGTGAGGGTTGTCTGGGTTTGGAACAAGTAGCAAACCCAGATACATGCAAGAATCTCTACAACTCTGATAACAGGGGTCTAGTTTTCATGGAGGAAGTCCAGCCTAATTGCATCAGGTTCAGTGAAGTTAGTATGGAATAAGTCCCCATCAAATTTTAAAGCAATCTACATAAACAGATAACAGTACTCTTTGAAATGCTTCAACATAATAAAATGAACAACATATAACAACAATCTTAGAAGGCTAATTATCTAAAATTAGGAGGATTCATAGGGTAATCATGTGGGAAGAAAATTCTAACTTCAAAATTATGCCCTTCATAAGGGTTTCCTTCAGGTGCATCCATTTGAACTCGATAATGATACAGATAGTCGTCGACATCTACCATTACTAAAGCAGAATCATGGTAATTATAAAATGCCTGAAAATGAAAATTATGCATAGATTACACCGTAACAGAGGGATGTTTACTAGAAAATAGATAAAGGGATACAAATAGATTCTCTAAGGCATCAGGACAGAACTCCCTTCAAATACGTGAAGTGAACCCATGTTGATCTCTCAAAGTAGATGAAGAAATGAGATGAAAATGGTGATTTACAACACAAACTGGGGTATTTATAGGCCAGAACATGTCGAGCCATGACTTATTATGGAAGTTGTCGCTTCGTTTGGAAGTATCGACACAACGTCAACTTCGTTCGGAACTCTTGAACCTTCAACCTAAACTATTACCTTTTGTTCTCACATTTTTATTTTTAGGTAATTAGTACCGAACTTGTATTTATGTGTTCCGTATCCGATGTTAACAACTTTTTTACATACAAAGACGCATGGTCCCAATAAGCAAGCATCTTTTCAGTGTCAGTTTCGAATCTTTGTTACTCGTTTCGATACGTCACCAGCAGATAAGTCTTATCGGTTGTACCATACGGTAGAATAGTATCTTCTCAGTTTAATTGCATGATGATTTCAGTTTAAGTTCAATTTTTGGTTCCTACCTGAAACTGTCTTCTCAGTTATAGTAGCCCCAACTACAAACATCCTAATTAAATACCCTGAAAATACCAAACAGTAAATTCTAACTTTCAACATAAAAGAAAACCTCAAGGTCCCTCTATCCGCTAAATACGTGAAGAAGAAGGAAGAATCAAAAATGGATAGATGGATTCTTTCTCTTAGGCGAAAAAAATTTTGACATGCAACTGTAGAAAGCCTACCGTGTTGAAGACATCCTGGTCAGATAACAATCCAAGAAGAATATTTTTTGGGTGTTCTAACCATGGAAAAAGATTTTGAAAATCATGTAATTTTTTTCTAATGGTATGAACCACCTATGAGTTTGCGTGCACAGGTACTTATTCTTGGACTCTTAAGGAAAGTCCAGGCCAATGATAGGGGAAGAAGAAAGAAAGGATTTCTTGGGTTCTTACGCTATTTTGTTTTGTTTTTCTTTTAGTGAAATGGTTTTGTCATGGATAGGAGATAAGGTTGCAGTTCAGGAATTGTTTTAGAAGGCACTTGAGAGTAGGTCTGTTACGAGTACTGCACTATGGTCTTGCCTTTAATCATTTACCCCACAAAAAGTGTCATTTCCTTATAATACCACATGTATCGAACGTTTGCAAATACAGTAGCGAATGTATTACGTCAAACCTCAAATGTAACATGATTGCCTAACAATTCCATTTTAACTTTCGCTTTACAACTTTGCATACCTGCATCTAGTGTTTCAAACATTAAAAGTAATAATATGTTAAATGTGGGGTGCAGAGTTCGAAACTAGTGTACAAAAAAAGTTGACTTCTGTACGGGATGTACAATAATATTTTTTTCAAAAAAAGGGGACGCTACCAGATCCGCACGAACCAAGATCAACCACTCACATTTTGAACATCTGCACAAACCTACTTCCATGCATAAGATCACCACAATTAAGTACACATTATCTTAGTTAGTTGTCACTAACATTTCTTAAAATTAAAACTTATCATTCGTCAAGATGGGACTGATGATAATTTCCCACAAAAAGTTGTCCGAGGGTTACAAAATCGATACAGAATAAGCTGTCAATCCAAGAAGGAATGAAGACCAAGTCGCATAACTCATATTATAAATTTTCCAAAACCCAATTTTGTTAGTCTATAATAGAAATCAATAACTATGATTGCATATTGAATTAATATGGTATAATTGTGCAAAGATAATGGTTTAGAAATGAACCTGGCGTATTTCTCTATGGTTTTGCTCAAATACTGACGTCGAGTAATACTTCTCGGATGTTTTGCATTCTTTCCCAAGTCATTTCCCTGTATCGATTTCTTATGTTCTTCCACATCACGGTGTAACGCAAACATGTTCGTGTTTGCTTCATATACACATAGTTGGTATAGCAGCGCATCCTATCACATTCTTTAATTCCCTATACTTGGAAATAAGTAAATATGTTTGTAAAAAATTCCTTTTCATCTTAAGCATTCAACGTTTGATTATAAATGAAACAGGATTGATAATTATTCACTTACGATATCTGACAAATCACTGATTTGGGTACCTGCCCGTATGCTTTTAATCCATGCAATGACAAGCATATCATTGTCCACTCTATCAAGTTCGAAGCAGTTCTAGTTATTTCATTACTAATTTCATGATAACAATAAAAGAAATATAGAAAGCTGAATACCGCCATTCTTCTTTTACTTTAGGATGTTCAAATTTCAACTTCTCAAATGCCATCTTCAATTTTCCAAACACCTTAACGAAGTCCTCATGCTTAGCAAATTCTGCAAAAGTGCGTACCTGAAGAATAATAAAAACATAGTAAAAAATTCATTCATAGAAGTTAATAGCATACAATGGTAACATGGTGACACGGCAAATGGATGTGTTCTCCCTATTTTCTTAACTGCTTCCGCCCTACGTTGCCTCCCATTAGTATCTGGTAGGCTATCTAGTATCCAAACTTCCCCATGTTCCATATGCAAAACACACAAGTACCAATCCCATAAATCATTCATGGGGATGAATACCTGCAAAATATTTTCTCCTCAACTAATTAAAATTTACCTTATCTTCAAACAAATTACCAAGTAAATCCTTTAACCCATTTCTACTTACTATATCAGAGCAAGCAAAGTTCCCATATTACATCATTGTACCAGCATAAGACTCTACAAACGATGACGCTGTGACATTTTTCATTCGTTCCTGAGTACGCATCAATTAATAACATTTGTTATTTACAATCAAAAACAATTTATCAACAATGACCTATGGAATAAACATTGTATAAGATGGTAACAAAAAAACATACATCAAGATAACAAGGCATAAAGGCCTAACACGGACCATATCAATAATCTTGCAAATTTACAAAACAATAATGATCATTTAGCAAAATAGGCTCCAAATGTTTCATATAATTTCAAGCCATACGCGCTATTTATTACACTAACCATATTGTCGAGCTATTCATTGGGTCGTAACGTATCAATTTCTCTAACAGTGCAATAAATGTTGTCGAATTTAATGACCACATAACTGCATACAAATATTTTATTATGTCTTTTATTTTACATTTCACAATATGACAACGTAAAGTTTTAGAGTTGAAGGCTTACTCTTGCGCCAAAGGGGTATTCTACAAATAATCATAGTATGCCCATTCTTCGTCATGAACCCCATCAGGTAGTTCAACATAGGAAGTTTCTATTGACTCATTGTCAACCTTTCAAAATAAAGAAAAGTATGATGACAACAACAACAATCATAAACTGTGTCACCAAAAATAAGAAATTCATAACCATTAAGGTACAACATTTGATTCGATGTCCTTAATGGCCAAAATAGTATAATTTCCAATGTTCACTTCGATGGGCTTAAGGCCCAATGTTCAATGCATATGGCAACCGCCATTTGCTATTATTGAAGTACATTGTACACACAACCAACACTTACCATTGAGAATGGTAATTACACAACATAATTATTCCTAATTAACTTCCCAAACTTTATGCAGATGCATGGTTATCTTTTGAAAGTCTAAGGGTTTTTCGACTAACCTGGTGGATAAGTGGTATATCCTACAATGGAAAATTACACTTGTCAAGACATGAACAAGATGAAAAGGATCTTTAAATAAGGTAGCTTTTACCTCATTCTTCATCAGCACTAGACAGTCATAGTTTCTATCTAAATTTAAGCAGCGCTTAGCTCCACCTTCAGATGTTTTAAATTTAGAAAATAGAGTAATATTTTCTGTTGTCTTTGTATGAATACGGCTCTGACCGCAAAATCTATGATGTGACGTCTCCATTAACTTACAGGAAACAATCCTATTAAATTCATTCACAATATTTACCCTATTAGCCTCTATATTCCTTGAAATATGTCTCAAAGTACCTTCCATTTCATACAAAAAGGCTTCGATATCCTGATGAACACCGTCGATTTTGACTTCAACATCATTTAGCTTCTCTACCAAGCTCTGCTTCAAGTAGGTCATGTCGGTCCATACTTTTGCGACATTTTCAAAAAGAATGCTCAATTTCTCTTCAATCTCCTTATCATCTACCCCCTTATATTGTCCAAATTCTCCTCAAATTTTATTTTCTTCTTAATTCCCTTATTGACAACCTCTTTTAGCCCATTCACCTTGGACATTATTTGCTCATCACCTTTAATTTGCTTCTATTTTCCCTATTGTCAACCTTTTTTACCTCTTCCACCTCCGAAATTATTTGTTGAAGCATCTCTGACATCATCTCCCTCGTTGCACCACCATCATTGTATCTCGCAACGTCATACTCTGCGAAATCAACATTGCAAATTAAATAAATATTAAAGATTCACCTTCCACATAATAAATGATTAATAAAATAACTCATAACATATTACCTTACGTCTCTTCAAAGCTTTCCTACCTTCGGTGCTTTCATGACTTCCACAGATTCCTTGACTTTATGTGATTCAAAATTTTGAGGTAATGGATGCTTCCAGGCAATAATCTTTAGAGTGCAAAAAAAAATACTTAACCATTATTGCAATTTGACATACTAGATGAATAATAAACCAACATATACCTTTGGTCTATTCAAAGCTCAATTTGTCTTCAAGCGGGCATAAACAGACGCGACCTTTGACTCCACCCAGTAAAGAATGCGAGCCTAACCACCATTAGAAGCTGCACTGCCTATGCTATCAAATCCAGACCAGTAATCATAAACCCAAACCTAAATTCCATATCATTCACAACACAACATTAATATGATAAAGCTTTGTTCCACTGATTTATCACAACTAATACTAATTTAACTTTACCTCTAAGATTGCAATACACCCTTTTAGGTAAACGTGCCTTCTTGGTTTTTATAAATAGCTTATTGCCTCAATAAGTGTATTGTAAACATACTTGGCCCAATTCACTTTACCCTGTAAGCAATTGTCGCACAACAACTTTAAAATATCTACACATGGCCATATCTCAGCAGTTGGACAAAGAAACACTCCAATAATGTACAACAACACCCTTGTTTTCAAAGCATCCCCTTCAAAAGCACCAAACACTATATCTTGCTTGATTTCTACATAACTTAAAAATGTGTTGAGGTTATACTTTGCACCGAGTTCTCTACCATTCGCACTCGACAATACTGCATAAACATCAACACCCTCATTCTCCAGGCCCAGTATAGTTTCTACATCTTCAACTGATAGAGTAATGTTGTGTCATTCAAACTCAATAACACTCCTTCCAACATCAAAACTTTCTATCAATTCCCCACATAGGTCTAAACATAGATTGCGCAATTTTATAAAAACTAACGACCCAAAACCAATTTCTTCAAGAACATGATCAATCTCCATTGTCTTCATTTCTTCTATGAAATCATACAATTTCTTCTGACTACACCTTGTGTCAAAAGATTTCTGTAGACAAGGGATAAGTTCCTACATCAATCTTACTGTATCAAACAAAGAATATCTTTATACTGCTATTCTCTATTACCTTCTTCGACTGTCCTGTTTTATACTCTTTGTATGCCGCCTTCTCCTTCTCAGTTTCATCAATGTAAGGTTGTTTGTTTTCCTTCGACATATTCTCCCACTTCTTGCCTAAATCTTTCCTAACCTACAAATTTAACTTATTCAAATGAATTTAACATTTATTACACATAATCAACTGAAACCTACCACATTAGTCACTTTTTCCTCTCTTTGCTTCAACCTTATACACTTACCTTTACTGTAAAACAATAAAAAAAAGGTATACATTCAATCATTCATTCATTCTGCATTTCATTTTAATAAGAACACGTAAATATCAACTTACTAAAACTTCATGAAGGGGTGACATGTTTTTTTCTCGTACGGATTATCACATATGGCCAGCATCTTAGACGGAGCAACTTCATTACAAACTTTATCATTACCATATTTATGTAAACATCTTTGGCATTACAATATTTACCAGCAACTACCTCAGCAACTTTATCAGAACCTTTTTACCAACTTCATCATTACCATCTTTATCACCAAATTCTTTACCAATTCTATCAACATCTTCGTCAAAAAAGGGATTCAGATTTGCAGCAGTCATCCTAAGAATTAAATCTTCACATGAATTAGTGCAGAAGCAAACCAACTCACTCATAATTAAACCCATCCTCATTACATACAAATCTAACCTTTTTTGGTTCAAACCGATGGAAAGGGTGCCATTCTAAAAAAAAACCAACACAGACATAATATTCAGTTTAAACAGATTTCCTCCAACATTAAATGTAAATCCATACCAAATTTTTGAAACAAAAGCCCTAGATTTCAAGTATTTTGCAAATAAACAAACCTTAGGGTTTGGGTTTTGCTTGTTTCCTTCACGATGGAGACGACTGCACAGGTTCAGTTGCAGACCTAAGTTAAGGTTTTGATCCTTTACACTAACTAAAACATTTTTCTCAACTTTAGAGGCTCCTCCATGTTTTCAGTCAAGAAATCAAGGTTCATTCTCATTCCAAGGAAGTTGGAGGGCTTTAAGAGGACCTGCAAAAAACTGAAAATATGAATCGTTAAACCGAACATATTATTAGAGGTGGAAAACGGGTCATTCGGTTCGGGTCATTTCAGTTCTGACTGCATTCGGTTTAAATTTGGTTCAGTTTAGTTTGGGTCTGGTTCAGTTTTAGTTCGGGTCTATGGTGATTTCGGTTCGGGTATCGGGTTAGGACGTCGAGTCGATTGATTTTTGGTTCGGTTGACTTTCAGTTCGGTTGATTTCAGGTCAGTTATTTTCAAATCGGTTGATTTCAGGTCGGGTGAATATTGAGTTAATAGGAGATCGATCGGTTTTAGTTGGGTTTTTAGGCCGAGTTGGGTTTTTCCACCCTATATATGACTTTGTATAGCATGTATATTTGACTTTTTGGTAAGTTGTACGACAGTTCACATCTCATCTTTATTTATTTATTTTAATATATTTTCTTAATTTTGGGTTGCCTTCGGTTCGGTTACTTTCGGTTTGGGTGAAATCGGTTTGGTTCCATTCGATTCGGTTGAAAATTGGTTCGGGTCTATTCGGTTCAGTTGAAAATTAGTTCAGGTCAATTTTTGGTTCAACTGAACTTCGATTCAGGTTCAGTTTGGTTTATTTTGGGTTTCGGATTAAATTCGGGCCATTGTGTTTAGATCAATTTCGGGTCTCGGTTCGGGTTTGGTTCTCGGGTCTTGGGTCAAGTTTGTCAGGTCTTCATATTATCATCTTGTACTTCAGGTTGCGAAACTCGTAGACGAATTCCGATACTCTGTGATTGCCCTAATATATTATCTACTTCCTTCACTTTTACGGTTTATATGTCTACTTCTTATTATCCAACATACTATACTCCAGATTTCGTTACTTATACGTACGTTCCGATACATCTTATACATACATGTATTGTTAAAGGCACTTAAAACATTTCTAGTTTACACATTTTCTATAGATTCTGGAACATATAAAAAAGTTCCGATATCAAGAGAAAAATATCAATTGTTACGCGTTAACCCTTAAAAGTTACTTTCACATCAGATTGTTTCGTTACCCTATATCTAATTCCGAAATATCTTCTTCCAACTTTACTTGTTACATACTTCACTAACAATTTTAATTTTACCTATTAACTATCGGTTCCGATACATATTTCATAGTTCCATAACATATACGTCATTTTATCTTTTTACGTTGCAACACAAATTTTCTCCACATACAGTTGCGAAACTTCTTACTACATTCCGATACTTACCGGCAATGACCTCTTCCCATTTCCACGTGTTTTTTATGGAAATTTAAATCTAACGCTCAAAATCATAAGTTTTCCCATCTGACGGCTCTAAAATCTCGTTGTTTATTAGCCATACACGAACTTGTCGTTCCTTAGACTCTCCCATTAAAAAGGGCAGCCACACTTTATGTTTATTGGATCATTTAATATAAAAGTAATTTTTTATACACATTATGTGTAAAATTACAAACTTTCACCAAAAAAATATATACACATATATTTAGCCTTTAAGAAATAAAATATAAATCTCTAATCTTAAAATATAAACTCTAAATTCTACTATTAAACCCAAATTATAAACCCCTACAAACAGTAATAAAGTCAAGAATCAAAATCAGGGAACAAAGTATAACTAATCATAAAAATGAGATGGCAAAGTTCAAATAATTAAAAATTGGGTCCAAATATTATATTTTTAGTGAAAAGATTGATTGGGGCCACGGCCTCCTAGGCAATAAATAGCTTTGTCACTGTCTACAAATTAAAACTCTAAACTTTAACAATAAATTTTAAATTATAAATTCTACAAATTAGATTTTTAATCCCTAAAATTTCGTTTAAATACTATATAATATATATTAATGAATTATTCTTTAATATATACACAATTGGAGAAAGTATAATAAATAAAGATATTTTTGTACACGATATTTTTCCAAGAAGTGAAAGATTAATGTTATCATTGACAGCCTCGTTATATCACATGTTTAGTGGACCAGTTGATTTGAACACAGTTGGAGAAAGTGTAATGGATAAAGATATTTTTGTTCATAAGATATTTATTTATTTTTTTAAGAAGTGAATGATTGATGTTAACGTTGACAGCAGCGTTACATCACATGTTTAGTCGACCATTTAATATGGACACAATTGGAGAAAGTGAAATGGACAAATATATTTTTGTGCTTGTTTATTTTTTTTTAATAATTTCTATATAAAAATAAAAAAATGTGAATTTTTTTTTATTGGGTCTTGAATTTATAATTTAAGAGAAGAGAAGAGAAAAGTGTTAATCGAAAGTTTTAACCACCTGTTCTAGAGATTATTGACTGGACTTGTTTATTTCTTTAAGATGTGAAATGAGAGAAATTATATCATACATTTGTCCTATTACATTATTTATATATGATCCTAACCAATAACAATCATCAATTTCATTAATTTTTTCATGTCATTCTTCTATCAAGTGAATCTTCACTCATATTTACTGTAAATCAAATTACAGTTTTTATCATGTGAAGATTCACTTGGTAAAAATATAACTTAAAAAATTTGATGAATGTATAATTTTTATTGGTTGGGATCATGGATGATGTGGCAGGACAGTTCTATAGAAAAAAAATTAATCTTCACTCATATCGACTGGCTTCTAGTTAGGGATGCCAATGGAATGGATTTTGCAGGGATTTTCCCTATTTCTTTTGGTCAAGGATGGTTACAAATTTTGCGGGTTATGGGGAAGAGAAGAGGAAAGTGTCAACCGAGAGTTTTAACCACCTGCTCTAGAGATTGTTGACTGGACTTGTTTATTTCTCTAATATGTGAAATGAGAGAAAGTATATCATAGATTTGTCCTATTACATTATTTATATATAATGCTAACCAATAACAATCATCAAATTCATTAATTTTTTCATGTCATTCTTCTATTAAGTGAATCTTCACTCATATTTACTGTAAATCAAATTACAGTTTTTATCATGTGAAGATTCACTTGGTAAAAATATAACATAAAAAAATTGATGAAATCAAATTACAGTTTTTATCATGTGAAGATTCTTATATATATATATATCCACAAAATTTAATTTTTTAATTTAAAATTTATTATCACCTCAAAATTAAATCAAAATGCTATTAGGATCAATCTAAAATTATTTTTTTTCAATTCGTTTGGGAATAAAAAACTAATTATTTTTTTTTATAAAAATGTATTAGATCATACTAAAAAAGTAACTATACGTAAAATAATTTGTTCATATACATGTCAACGATTTAAATATTATTAAAAATTATATTTTATTATAAACAAATATTATAAATTTAATTTTTAGAAAGTTTTAACATTAATTTTATAAAATAATTCTAGTTTAATATTCAATTTTAATTACATTTCAAGTTAAATAGATAAAATAATAAATTTAAATCTAAATATTTATTTTCAAATAATTCAAAATTTATATCATATCATAAATATATATTATATAGTAAATTTTTAGAATGATCTAATACATTTTAAAAAAATTAATGTTTTTATTCCTACAAGAATTAGAAAAATAATTTTAGTAGTATTTTGATTTATTTTTTAAGTGATAATAAATCTTAAATTAAAAATTAAATTTTGTGAATACATAATAAGTTCTCCGCCTAGTTTAGTGGTTAAACACCTAACTTTTAGTTCAAGGTGTTCCAAGTTTAAATCTCCTTAGATAATTTGCTCATTTTTTAGGTTGAGAAAGTATAAGTTAAATTTTAGTTTGCGTATAACTTTTTAAATTTTAATTCTAGTTTAGTGGTTAGGTATTAGACCACTTATGCAAAAAGGTCCCTAGTTCGACTCCTCCCCGAGTGTTAGATGTATAGTAATGTTCTGGATTAAGGAAGATAAAAGTCAGTTGTTAATTATAAAAGCGGTTACGTGGGTTACGTTTGTTATTAACCCTAAGAGGTTACGCTCTCTTTGTATATAAACAGGAATACCCTTCATGAATAAATAAGCTTAAGATTGAGTTTTTCTTTCATTTCTCTTTTCATTTCTTCGCTATATCTGTTATCCTTAAATGGTATTAGAGGTTTTTAGAATGGCAGAATCCACAATGAAACCTTTCATGAATAAGACGATATCCATTCGTTTGGATGATTCTAACTACCTGCTTTGGCGTCTGCTATCGAGAGCTTAGCTTTGCTTGATCATGTCGATGAAACATTGGTTGTGCCTCCGTGTTATGTTCTTGGTGAAGGAAATGTCGAAATTTCCAATCCAGATTATGTTTCTTATAAACAACAAGATAGCGCTCTGTGTTCTTGGCTCCTTTTTTCCATTGGGTCTTCGATTTTGCCTTCTTTGGTAAGTTGCAAGACTGCACTTGATATTTAGGAGAAGGTTCAACAGCTGTTTTCAGTTTCTTCCATGACAAAAATCATGCATCTCCATTGCTCTTTGAAGAGTTTGCGAAAGAGAGATCAATGTATGCGCGAATACTTGGCACAAATCCAAGCGATTTGTGATAGACTTGTTGCGTGTGGAAATCCTCTTATAGAAACTATACTCATCTCGGCAATCCTATCTGGTCTTCCACTAGAATATGAGCCAGTGGTGGCAGTTATTACTTTCAGTCAACAATCATACAAGTTGGATGGTGTGCATAATGTTCTTTTGGATACCGAAGAAAGACATCATGAGTTCTTGAATCAATCTGTTTCAATCAACGTGGTTCAAGGTCCCAGTCAAAATGGGATAAGGCAAGGTACGTTCTTTCATCATTCTAATAATACTTCTGGGTGTTATGGTGCACCAAGAAATTATGGTGGCAATATTCCTGGATTTTATTCCCAAATAACGCTCCAAGATTCATCAAATTCTCATAGAAATGGCCAAGATCAAGGGTTTCATTCTCAGAATAATGTTCCAGTTTACTCGAATCATTCTATGGCTCAAAGAGGTGGTAGAGGAGGAAGAAGTTATGGCGGATGGTCTCATCCACAGTGTCAGATATGTGGGAAGATTGGTCATTTAGCAAATAGATGCTATTTTCGATTTGATCAATCGTTTGATGGAATGGGTCATGCTGCTGCAAATCTTTGTTATTATGATGATGAGGCTGCAGGGGAACAAGTTGTTCGGTCTGATGAAGAACAAAGTGGTGTTGTTGCCAATATTGCAACTATAACAGATGACGTTAATCTTTCTAGTTACAATGATGCAGCTTGGTACCCAGATTCAGGTGCTACTACGCACATTTCTCCGGATGCAGGTATGGTTGTTAACTCTAAAACTTATTTTGGTTCTGGAAAAGTTTTAATTGCAAAGGGAATGGCTACATCCATTTCTAATATTGGAAGAGCTTCTTTGAAATCTTGTTCTAGGCCTCTAGTATTAAATAATCTATTACATGTACCTGCAATTAAGAAAAAATTATTGTATGTTTTCAAATTTACTAAAGATAACAATGTTCCCATTAGAATTTTACCCTGATATCTTTGTTGTGAAGGATTTGGTAACACAGCAAGTGATTCTACAAAGATCGAAAAGTAAAGGGTTGTACAAATTTTCATCTAGTAATGCTAATGGGTTATCATGTGCCTTTGTGTCTACTACTGCTTCTAATGACTACGTTCCTATCACCTGCAACGCTACTGCTTCTACTATCGGCATTCCTAAAAATGACTGTTGTTCTTGTGTTACTACTTCTAATAGTTGCATTCCTATCACCTGCAATACTAGTGATTGTCTTGTGTTGAATATATCTTCTAATGCTGTTGTAAATATTGTTTCTTGTAATAAAAAATCTTATATTTCTATGTTTGATAAAGAAGAATCTGTTCATTGCAATACTTGTAATATTTCTAGTAGACAGGATTTCGAGCTTTGGCATAGGAGGCTAGCCCATCCTTCCAATGATATTTTAGTCAAATTACTAAAGTCTTGTAATGTCTCTTGCAATGGTAATAAAATGATCTGTGATGCTTGCCAATGGGGAAAAAGTCATAAACTTTCTTTTCAAAAGTCTTCAACATCGTATGATCAACCCCTTCAGCTTGTTCAAATGGATCTATGGGGACCAGCTCCTTTGATTTCTAATAACTCGAGTTATTACATTATTTTTGTTGATGCCTTTTCGAGATATACCTGAATCTATTTTATTGCTCGAAAGTCTGATGTGTACAATGTTGTTGTTGCTTTTCATAAGTTGGCAGAAAGGTAATTAAATTGTAAGCTTAAAGTTATTCAATCATACTGTGGTACTGAGTTTCAGCCTTTGAATGCTTATTTCAATCAACAACGAATTGTATTTCAACATTCTTGTCCTCATACATCATAGCAAAATGGGATTGTAGAGCTCAAGCATATACATATTCTTGAGCTTGGTCTCACTCTCATGGCTTAAGCATCCATCCCATTTAAGTATTGGTCAGATGCATTTTATACATCTGTGTTTTTTATAAATAGGTTTCCTACCAAAGTTCTTGAGGGGTCAACTCTACATGAAAAATTGTTTAAAAAGAAACCATATTATAATTTTTTGCGAGTGTTTGGTTCTCAATGTTTTCCTCTTGTTAGACCTTAAAATCAACATAAAATGTAGTACAGATCGAAGTCTTGTGTGTTTTTAGGGTACAGTTCAAATCAACATGGCTACAAATGTCTGAGCAAGGAATGAAGAATTTATGTGTCACGTCATGTTCGATTCAATGAGCACAATTTTCCATTTAAGGATGAGTCTACAACTTCAGTTGATGGTAGTCAAGATAAAATTCAAGCCAAAGCTAAGAAACTCAAGTTCTGTTCACCAAGGATTAACAACAAAGTATTAGTTGGCAGCAGTCCCTCCACTAATGTGACAGAATCTGCAATTGGCGATGACAGCAGTCCCTCTACCAGTGTGACAACCTACAAATGGTGATCAATTTGTGATCAGGTAGGAATCTTCAGAAACTGCTTCCAGTTCTGAGTCAGAAAGGTGTCATACTTCTACTCAAAGGCTTCAAAATGTTCAAGATTTTTTTCTAATCCCCAAATGTCAAGGAAGTCTATTATGGCCAAGGTGATCAATCGTTGTCAACTTATGTACCTCTCAACAATTCAAATATACCAGTCATGTATCTGTTGATGTACCACAATTACACCAATCTTCTTCCAGTACTGTTCCAGTTGATAGTGTTTCAAGAGTTTTACTAGTTGCTCAATCGTCTTCAGACAGCCAGACTTCAGGCAATCAGGCTTCAGACAATCATGCTTCAATATCAAAAGGTGTGCATCGTATGGTTGTCGCAACCCTTTTTAGGAATTTTGACATTTTGGAAAACTTTATAAAGATCATAGAGTCGCCACTAATCTTTTTTTAGAAAAAAATGTGATTAGATCACTTTTTAAAACAAGGGTTATTTTAATAAAACGTTTTATTTATTAAAACAATAATTTTGGTCTACGAAAACAAGAGAAAATAGGTTCTGGGGTCGGTTACGTGTGGGGAAGGGTTAGCACCCCACAACGCCCAAAAATTGGTGCCTAATTGATTTCAAAAAAGTATTTTTAAAATTGGAATTTGCAAGTTCTCTAAATTTCGATTTATTTGTCCGCAAGGTGAATGTAAATCTATTTTAACGGCCTTATCACCCGGGAAATGAACTTTAATCACCGCCAATACTCCTGGCGCTAACCCGTCATTCTCGTTTGATAAGACACCGCATTAATTAAGTTTTCACTTTTTAACAAACCAACAGAGAAAATTAAATGTGTTAAAACCTTTTAATTTTAAACTAATCAGTGATTAATCCCTAAGGAAACATCTACATTCATTTTAAATATTAAAGTTAAAATACAATTAAGCGTGTCTTATTGAAAATGTGAAGAATGTTTTACAACATACACTATTCTAGGTTTTAAGTACCTACTCCTAAAGTTTAACACACATATATGTACATATAAAAACAAAAGGAACAAAATTACTTAAATTAAATTATTTATCAAAATAATTGCTAAAATAAAGAAAAGGATAATTATTTTTACTTTAAAAAAAACTGTATCGGTGACTAAATTGTAAGAAAACAAAATGTGAGAGTTAATTTGGAAACAATTAAAAAATCAGTGCCAAATTGAGAAGAAAAATGACGAAATTGAAACAATTGAAAACTGAAGAGCTGTGGTGCAAGATCCAAAGAAGAAAGGTGTGGGTTATAGCAGGTATGGGTCGGGTTACGGATTAATGTATATAGTACTTATTAGAAACAAAAATCATTTCTCCCCCTTTTATAAAAGTGGATCAAAATCGGTCCTTTCTAAATTCTTAGATGTGTTCATCGTGTTCTTCATAAACTGAAGAACACGATGAACATCCGCCGTGCCGACCGCCTTCCACCGGCGCCAGCTGCCGTTGCCGGCGGCAAAATTTCCTAGAAACCCTAGTTTTCCAAATTCCGGCGACCTCAAAATCGTGTTTTTTCGTCGGAGCTATGTCGAAATCAAATCACAACGGTATTTTAAACAAAATAACAGGTAAAAACAATCTTCTTTTCTTTGTTAAATTTGAAACAGAAAAGAAAATGAGAGAAAATGTTACCAGAAACTTGCTTCTCTTATTGCTTTGGAATTTCGATTACAATTGCTTGCTTCTGCTGGGAATTCAAATGCTTCTAATATATATGTATTGTGTATGAATTTCTCTATAAACTTGTTGTGTTACAAGAAATTTACCGTGCTATTTATAGAACAAGTATTGCTTAAATCCTAAGCTCAAATCCCCGATTTCTTCTCCTCTAATTACTAGATTATTGCCATGGCACCGGTTTAGGGATTGGTCTTTCCCATTTTGATTTTCCAACTAGGGCTTCAAATTAGGGATTTAATTCCCTTCTGATTTTATCTTGAATTGTTAATCTCCAATATAGGGATTTAACCCTCTTGTTTCTTTGTTTGCATATTTCTAATGACTCGAACGACGCCAGCGAGGAACGGTTCATTACAGAAGTGGTGCGGAAGTAGCTCGGGTATTCGCCAAAGAAGATTGAACGAACGGCCGAAGCTGAAACGTCGTGCGCGTGGCTACCACGCGCGAGTGATGATCCGTGTCTTTGCTTTGGAGCAATCTGGGTTGTTCGATTGCCCTTGGATCAACGGTGATAGAGATGCGGCGCTATAACTCCCTACTAGCATGATCTGCGTCGTTGGATCAACCCCTTGATTCAACGGTCCTGCTTTAGCTGCGCATAAAAAATGAAGGATTAGGGTTTTATTTGATTATAAACGGGCCAGCAGGCCCTTATTGTAATTGGACATGTAATTTATTTAATGGACTCTAAATTATATCTAATGGATCTTCTATTCATTTTTTTTTTGAAATTACAATTGGGTTGTGTATTTTATATTTTGGGTTTTAATATCTAACTACTATATTATTAACAAAAATGCATATAACCTATGTTAATTCTAACTACCATACAACAATTATAATACACCAAGTATACTAACAATATTATATGACACCTAGATAATTCTAAATACTAATTGCTACGTTAATATTTTATAACACTAACGTATGGCACTTATACTAATTATGATGTAACACTAACAATGTAATATAATACTACTAAACCGAAAATGTCATAATTAATACAATGAAAGTAAAAGAAGTTAGGTGAAAATTCAGTGACAATGCTGCCCCTCTTTGGTCATTCCGGTGAAACAGGAATAGAGCAAAGAACAGAAGACATTGATTTTCACCAATTACCAAACCGTCAATGCCTAAAAAGACAGGCGGGTTTTGTTCTCCTTGCGCTCGAATAGATAAGCAAGTTTCATTCTCCAAATGCCCGAACGGATAGACGGGTTCTATTCTCCTCATGCTCGAATAGATAAGCAGGTTCTATTCTCTAAGTGCTCGAACGGATAGGCAGGTTCTATTCTCCTTGTTCTCGAATAGATAAGCAGGTTCCATCCTCCAAATGCCCGAACGAATAGGCAGGTTCTATTCTCCTTGTGCTCGAATAGATAAGCAGGTTCCATTCTCCAAGTGCCCAAACGGATAGGCAGGTTCTATTCTCCTTGTGCTCGAATAGATAAGCAAGTTCCATCCTCCAAATGCCTGAACGGATAGACAGGTTATATTCTCCTTGTGCTCGAATAGATAAGTAGGTTCCATTCTCTAAATGCCCGAACAGATAGGCAGGTTCTATTCTCCTTGTGCTCAAATAGATAAGCATGTTCTATTCTCCAAATTCCCGAACAGATAGGCATGTTCTAAAAGGTTCTATCCTCTTTATGCTTGGATGGATAAGCGGGTTCCAAACCCTGTCAAAAAGAAATGCAAATGATCCAATTAAGATGCATATGTCCCTAGGGATGCCTAGTCATGAATGCATACCTTATTTCTTTTATAATCATTTTATTAGTCTTCTTGAGTTATATCATCTCAAACATTTTCTCAACTCTGGCAACAGATGGTAAGTGTCTATTCTAGCCCATCCCATTAGAAAATATAGTATGATTTCTTTTCATTCTTTTACACTGAATGGCTCTGCACTATGCTACTTGGATCACAAGAAAGCTTGCAATAACTCATCTTTCAATGCTTGTTGTCTTCACCAATTTCTTGTTGTTAAAATTCCATCGACCACTCCCTTGGAAATAAATCTTCACCATTACCCTCTTAACTTCTTCAATCATCACGCTGCAACATGGATTCGACATCACTTGGGTCATAGCAGATTACACAATACATTCATCCTTTCCTGTGAATTTTGCCTTGATTTTCAAACAGGGAAGCTCCTTGTTGCTAGGACACCTAAGAGAGAAACTCCGTGGGGATATGGGAATGCATTGGCTTGCGTGGGAAATCATCTGAAAGTTGTAAATATATGCTACGATGATTGACAAAATAATCAAAGATAGTCATCTCCATCGTCTCTACTTTACCATTCTAATTCTTAGTACTTCTTTGCTTCATATGATCTTTACACATTTGCTTTCTCAATCTGGTTATCTCGCATTCTCGGTTGCAAGGACTGACTTTATCCTCATATTCTTCAACACTCTTTTAGCCTTTACCAAGTTATCATTGTAGTTGATACATCAATGTTCAGTGACAGGCTTCCTAGAATCCTACTGTTCTTCCAATGTCTCATACCCTTTGCTATTTCCTCCAATGTCTGTAAAATTGTTCTCATTGTTGTAGAAAACAAATTATCTCGTGTAAGTATCTCTGTTTTGTAACACGTTGCTTTTTGGTACTGTCAAAACATCTCTTGTGGGTCCTCCGCAGATATTTGCAGCAAAACCTATTTCCATCTTGAATCTCATCATAAGTTTGCTGCTCTTTATGCCCTAAGCTCCAAATTTGACCATGAAATACCTCATAGTTCTAATACCTTTTAGACAAATTTCAAAGTAATGCCCAAAAATCTTTTGTATAATTCAAGTGATGTCAAATTTATTAATTCTCATTTCAATGCAAGATGCTTTATGGAAAGGGAAAAATATCAAAAAAAGGTCTTCGCAAAATTTATTAGTATTGTGGCAAACACAAAAAGAAATTACAAGGAAAGGAATAGGCATTCAGATATCAGAAACCAAAGCTCCTCATGTTATGACTTCATAAGATGTCTTGAACGTCAACTATGCTGAGCGGACCCTGGAAATAATGATTCTGTGGAAGGATATGAAGCTTCCAAACCCCGAGGAAAGCCTTATTTGTAAATTATCTGAGCCGCCATGTTATGGGTTTTCAACTCAGACCCTCGTTTGGTTTCAAAACGCCCTTTTTGGGTTTTCATTTTGAACCCCCTTTTCCTTTTTCTTTCTTTTCTTCTTTCTTCTTTCTTTCTTTTTTCTTCTTTTTTTCTTTTCTTTTTCTTTTTTTTCTTTCATTTCCTTTTTTTTCTTCTTTCTTCTTCAAACATAATATTTTTTAACCGAATCTGAATGTATTGGGCTCTGGAGTTTGTCTCTATCCATTTTGGCTAAAATTAACGCTCCCCCTAAGAAAACCTTTGTTACAATATAAGGTCCCTCCCAATTTGGTGCCCATTTTCCTCGAGAATCGCTTTGGATTGGCAACTTCTTTCTCAACACCAAATCCCCCTCTTTGAATCTTTTGGGTGAACTTTTTTCTCGTGAGCCCTTATCATCCTTCTCTGATACATTTGCCCATAACATAATGCTTTCAATCTTTCCTCTTCAATTAAGTTTAGCTGGTCATATCTTGCTTGAACTCATTCTGCTTCTTCCAACTTTGCTTCCATTAAGACATGGAGCGATGGTATTTCAACTTCAATCGGTAATACAACTTTCATTCTATATACCAATTAGAAAGGTGTTGCCCCAGTGGAAGTCCATATTGCAGTTTGATAAGCATATAAGGCAAACGGTAGCTTCTCGTGCCAATCTTTATAGGTATCAGTCATTTTTGCAATTATCTTCTTAATATTCTTATCGCAGCCTCCACTGCCTCATTCATCTTCGGGTAATATACAACAAAATTATGATTTTTGACATTGAACTGCTCATAGACTCCACTTATCATCCTGTTACTCGAATTAGAAGCATTACCGGTGATGATACTTTCAGGCAGGCCATATCGACAAATGATTTTCTTTTTAAAAAACTTGCAAACCGTGGATCTGGTGACATTTGTATATGAGGCTGCTTCTACCCATTTCGTGAAATAATCAAGGGGTTGTCATGACATGAAGAGGTTGAGGTGGCGTATGAACCTTGTCAGCGTAGATTTGGCACTTGTGGCATTTGCGAGAATAGTTGATGCAATCACCTTCCATGGTTGACCAATAATATCCAAGGCGCATGATCTTTCTGGACATGGTGAAACCACTAGGATGGGTTCCGCAAACTCCTTCATGAACTTCCTCCATAATTAATTGAGCCTATTTTGCTCCCACACGTCTTAGAAGCACTTGATCACGACTTCTTTTGTATAAAATCTCTCCATCAAGGACATACCCTGATGCTATTTTCCTAATCATTTTCTTTTCATTCTCTATAGCTTGCGGCAGGTATTGCTAGAATTTTACATATCGCAAGATGTCATGGTACCATGGCAATCCATCCATCTCTTCTTCCACATCATAACAATAAGCTGGAGAGTCTGGCATATGTAACCTGATGGGCACCATCTCAAAACCCTCACTTACCTTAAACATGGCGGCTAAGGTGGCTAAAGCATCGGCCATTTGGTTGTCTTCTCTAGGGAGATATTTGAAAGTGATCTCATCAAATTCTTTGGTCAACTCAAGGACCAACTTGTGGTATTCTACCAACTTTGCATCTTTTGTCTCCCATTCACCACGTATCTGATAAATGACCAATGCAGAGTCCCCAAAAATTCTTGAAGTATGGATTTTCCTCCTTATAGCTTATCGTAATCCCATTATACAAGCCTCATACTCCACTATGTTATTAGTGCAGAAGAATTTCAAACGACTGGTAAAAGGGTAATAATTTCCTTCTGGCGAAACCAAAACTGACCCTATACCTCGTCTTAATGCTTTTGATGCACCATCGAAGTTCATAACCCAAAATTCTGTTGGAGCCTCATCATCTTCTGAGATACACATCAAGTCTTCATCAGGAAAATTAAAATTTAACGCTTCATATTCATCACAGGCGCGACTTGCCAAAAAGTCAGCTATAGCACTCCCTTTTATCGATTTTTGGCTCACACACTAGATATCAAATTCTGATAGTAACATCTGCCAACGTGCTAATCTTCCTGATAAAATTGGAGCTTCCACCATGAACTTTAGTGGGTCTAACTTTGAGATTAGCCATGTAGTATGATATAACATATACTACCTGAGCCTTTTAGCCGCCCATATTAAAGCACAACATAGATTTTCAATTGAAGAATATATGGTTTCATAATCAGTGAATTTCTTACTGAGGTAATATATCGCTTTTTCTTTTCTTCTAGTATCGTCATGTTGCCCTAACACACAACCCATGGAATTTTCATAGACCGTGAGGTATAAGATCAGCGGTTTTCCTGAAACTGATGGTACTAATATTGGAGGATTACTCAACTGCTCATTGATCTTTTCCAAAGCCTCTTGACTTTTTTCATCCCTTGTCCCCGAGTTATTCTTCCTGAGTAACCTAAATATTGGATCTCAGTTATCAGTTAGATGAAAAATGAAACGTACGATGTAATTTAATCGCCCCAGAAAACCTCGAACTTCCTTTTGTATTCGAGGTGGTGGGAGTTCCTGTATAGCTTTTATCTTATAAGGGTCGATCTTAATTTCCTTTTTGCTAACAACAAAACCCAATAATTTTCTAGATGTAACCCCAAATGTGCACTTAATCGGGTTGAGCTTCAACTGGAACTTTCTCAATCTTAGGAAGAGCTTTTCTAAATTGACCAGATGTTCCTCCTCAGATCGAGATTTGGCGATCATACCATCGATGTATACCTCTATTTCTCTATGCATCATATCATGAAAGAGGGTGACCATGGTTGTTTGATAAGTTGCCCATGCATTCTTAAGTCCGAAGGGCATCACTTTATAGCAAAAGGTTCCCTATAGTGTCACAAAAGTCGTCTTTTCCATGTCTTTTGGGCACATCTTAATCTGGTTATACCCAGAGAAACCATCCATGAAAGAGAAGAGTGAATGGTCAGTTGTATTGTCAACTAGAGTGTCAATATGTGAGAGCGGGAAATTGTCCTTAGGGCTTGCCTTATTAAGGTCCCTATAGTCAACACACATTCGTACTTTTCCATCTTTCTTCGGTACTGGGACAATATTTTCCACCCATTCCGGGTACTTGGCTACCTCGAGGAATCCTGCATCATATTGCTTCTTTATCTCATACCTAATCTTAAGGAGTGTTTCAGCCTTCATTCTTCTAAGCTTTTGCTTTACAGGTTCGCATCTTACCTTTATAGGGAGCCTATGCATAACGATGTCGGTGTCAAGGTCGAGCATATCTTGATACAACCAAGCAAAAATATCTTTGAACTCATTTAAGAGCTAGATCAGACTTTGTCTGGTTTTGACTATGATGGTAGTACCAATCTTCATCTCTCGCTTTTCTTCTTCAGTATCGAGGTTTAATATTTCTAACTCCTCTTTATACAGTAGAATCTATTTTTCCTCCCTTTCTACCATTCTAAGCAAAACGTTGGGTAAATCATATTCTTCCTCATCGTGAATATTTCCAACTTCTTCCAAGCATAGAGGTAATTCAAAGTCAACCTCAAAGTCAGACTTGGATTCATTTACTCCACTGATATCTGAAGACTTGAAAAAGGAATAAGCAAAAGATATATACAAAGGGAAGAAATAAAATGAATGGAATTTTTTTATGCTTTTAACATTATGGTTTTCATTTGGTTTTGGTTTATTTACGAGGAAAAGTTTGCCACAGGATTTAAGGAAATGCATCTTTTATTGAATTCATATTAAAAGTTTGACATGGGCCCTTTACATAAGATCCCCTATTGTCTCCGGGCCTATAGCAAAAGGGTTAGTTTTGAGAATTACTCTGAACATGTCTTAAAGACTACATGAATTTCTTCAGCAGTCCAATTGTCAAGCTCAGAGCAAGGGCGAATCATAGACAGATACTGACTCTTTTCTTCCTCGTCGATCACAGAATTAATACTCAGCTTTTCAAATGCTTCACATAAAGTGCTCCCTCCTTTTTCTTCCTCACTAAATGGGGCACTTGGATCCAGCATGCCTCCGGATATAAAGCTATAGCTCAGGGGCAGGAAAGTCATTGGCTCCCACTCAATTTCTTCTCCCTTCAAGCTAGCTATTCTCTTTTCTTGATACTTTCTGATTTCAGCCCTTCTTTGCCATTTGTTGGATTTAAAGCCCAAGCCAAACTGGTCTTTTTTCACTGGGATTACTACGGGATACAACCTCCCTTGATGTCTCTTTCCAAACCTTTTTCCCAATTTCAGCTCCTTCTCCAAGCATTTGTTTTACCTGCATTTTCGCACAACTTGATAATTTTGGTTCTGGCATCTTGCTCCCTTCAGTGACAAAGGTTGCATTGACATGCTCCAATGTCCTGAAATAATACTCGAGCGTACCCTCATCGATCTCAATAAAGGGTGCATCAGTGGTTACTGATGCAATGATTTCCTCCTCTACACTGACAGTTATTAGTTGACCATCGATTACGAATTTCAGCTTCTGGTGTAAAGTAGATGAGATTGCTCATACAGTGTGGATCCACGGGCGCCCAAGCAGACAGCTATTGCTAGGTCTTATATCCATGACCATAAACTCAATATCGAATGTCGTTGGTCCAATTTGCAAAGGCACCTCAATTTTCCCTAACACATCCTTCTGAGTTCCATCGAACGCTCTTACCGTGTTTTGATAAGTTCTCATATGAGAACTATCTATTGGCAGCTTCTTTAGTGTAGCTAACGGTAAAACATTTAGTGCCGACCCATTATCAATTAGGATACCGGGTAACATATGTCCCTTACATCTAGTAGTGATGTGTAAAGCCTTGCAAGATCCCCTTCCTTCGCCGGGTATTTCTTCCTCGTTGAATGAAATAAAGTTGTTGACAGCAATGTTATCGACTAACATATCCATCTTATCAGTTGTGATCTCCTTTCATACGAATGTTCAGTTCAGAATCTTTAACAAGGCCTCACGGTGGCCCTCAAAACTTAATAGCAGAGAAAGCATAGAAATTCGAGCCGAAAGCTTGTGGAGTTGCACCACGACGTTATATTCACTGTGTTTTAAAAATTTCAAGAATTCTTGAGCCTCTGATTCCTTCACAAGCTCATGATATGCTGTCAGTTTTTCTTTGAAGAAATCTCTGTTATCTTCTTTCTCAGGCTGCTCAGCAGCAGCTTTCCTTTGCGCTGCATATCTATCTTCTGCTATTGGTTGGGAATAGAACCTTCCACTCCTCGTGAAACGGCTCACCTCATTGACTATTTTTTTTCTCTTTAACAGATGTTTCTCTTGGAGCTGCCACCGTACAAACGTAATTACAAGGGACCTGCTTGCTATCCTTGTATGGAAACAGAGTCGGCGCCTTAATTATGAGCCGCGGGGTTACACCTCTTACTGGCTCACTAACTCTCGTTTTAGCCTTAATAACTAAAGGCTTCATTCCAGAGTAGTCTCTTCTAGAGGGTGACTTCTCTAATGCACATATATCTAGCATGCATTTCTTGTCTTCTTTTTAAAGAACTCAAGTTCTTTTTCATTCATCTTGTCTTGAGCTAGTTGCCTAAATTCTAAGCAACAATCAATCTCATGTCCTTTCTTCATGTGGTATTCACAGTACAATTCATCTTCAATTTTCAGCTCCTAGAATCCTCCTTCCAACTTCTCAACTGCCACCATTTGAGCCCATACCCACTTCATGAGAGCTCTAACTTCAACAACACATTTCTTAACCACGTTATCCTCTTCCTCCATGATTGCATACACACTTGCCTTCTGATGATTTGGCAGAGGGTTTCCCTTGTCTTCTGTCTTATCGAATAATAACATCCCTGATTCTCTTAAGTCACCCACCACCCTTTTGAATGCAGTGCAATTCTCAATGGTATGCCCCCTAACTCTTGCATGATATTCGCATTGTGCTTTCTCATCATACCATGGTGGGTATGGTGGTGAGAATGGGGGAACATGTCTTGGCAGCACCATCTGGGATTTGACCAATTCAACAAACAATTCTGCATATGTCATTAGAATAGGAGGGAAATATGATTTCGAGATCCCATGATAACTTCGTTCTTCTTTCAGAGGATTTTTGACTGCTGGAGCTGTGGTCGAGACAATGGGTTTGTTAAAAACTACCCCCTTTGAGTAACTGGGGTTGTAGACATTAGTGGCATTGACTTCGTTGTCTATCTTTTTGTATGACTTCTTTGCTTCCCCACTATCCAACTTTCCACTTTTCATGGCCGCAAGAATCAACTCTCTATTTATAAGCATGTCTGCAAAACTCTTTATGGCATGATTGAGCATACGATCATAGAAATAACCCTTTAATATCTCTACGAACATTGGGGTGATCTCATTATCCAGCAATGTTGGCTAGACTTGAGTAGCCACATCCTTCTATCTTTGTGCGTATTGGCAGAAGCTCTCATGATGCTTTTTCTCCATCCCTTGCAAAACTAAACGAGTTAGAATCATGTCTGAAACGTACTTGTACTACTCACTGAAGGCTCTGGACAAATCCTTCCACGATCTGATGTTAACTCGACTTGGTTGCGTGTACCAACGTGCAGCTGATCCTACTAAACTGTCTTGGAAGCAATGGATAAGCAACTTCTCGTTGTCAAGATACATCAACATTTTCCTGCAATACATAGTTATATTTGTTGCAGGGCACGTAGTTCTGTTATATTTTTTGAAGTCAGTGACCTTGAACTTTGGTGGTAATACCAGATCAGTTACTAGGCTTAAATCCTTGCCATCCACTCCTCCATATATACCTCTTTCTTGGAAAGACTTAATCATTCCTTCCAACTTCTCATAACGATCTTCTCATTTCTTCTCAGCTTTCACCTTATCAGAAATTTCATCAAGATTAGGCCCCTCAAGGACCTCTTCAAAGTTTATCTTTCTATCATTTTGAGCCGAGGTTTCAACAAAATGTGGTGAAATCCTAGCCTTAGAAGATTGAGCTTCTCTTTGCATACTTGGATGAAAGAAGGCCATCCCCTAAAATTTTGGCACAGTATTAGCTTCCTCGCTAGTTTCCACCACGTCTGGGTCCTTATAGCCTAACTTGGCTGCAATTGAACCAATCGTCTTTTGATGAACTAAGTTCATCTGTTGCTTTAGATTCGTCTCCAGCTTGTCTAATCTATCCTTGGTACTTTTATGGTTGCTTTCTAAGGCCGTCACTCTGTCTTCCATTGCTCTGACTTGAGACCGAGTACCATACTTGTGATTTGTTTTTGCTATTTTGATTTTCTGTCATTTTTATTTAAGTTAGATTCTTATTATGTCATGTATGCGTGCACAAATGTAAACACACATGCAAAGAAAAGCTATAAAACATAGAAGAATGAAATGCAAATGCATGAATGCAAGAGAAGGGCCATTAATTCCATGAAATATATGCTCAATAAACAATTCTTTTATTAAATATGAAAAGGTACATCAAATTTCATTTACAAATATTTTTTAGCATGAACTCCTAGTTCCTTGATTTCTTCAACGAGCCACATAAGCCTCAGTCCCACTTCTCCTACTGGCTTGACATATTAACGAAGAGCTGCAGCTTCAGTGGCTAACATCATCACGTGTCAAGCCACATCATGTACCTGAGTCATGACAGCCTTATCAAACTAATCTCATTCTTGAAATCTTCTAGCAATGTCTCTAAGACGAGTGAACCAGTAATCATTACCTCCCTTAGTCATATCTTCAAGAACCAGGATCTTCGTCCTTCCTGGATGATGTTATCCATTCCTTCAACCTATTTCTTCAAGGTAACATTCTCACTTAGATAGGCCTGAAGTTCCATATGGGTGTGATGATTTTGGAGTCTATGAAACGAGTGGTTCAAATCATCTATCTTGGCTTGCAACTTAGCAACACAAGCCTGACTTTGCTTCAACTTCTCACATGTTTCATCATATGATGTCTGCAGCTCGAATAAACGGATCTTGTTGTCATGGGCCTTCCTTTTCCATGCAGCCACATTTTCCTTCTCCTTTTCCAAAACCTGCTTGCTACTTCCACTTTCAGTTGCCAGTTTATCTTTCTTCTTTTCTTCAGCAAGGGCTCATCTATATTTCTCAACCTCGCGCCTTCCCCTTTCCTTTTCTTTTCCTACAACATGCTTAATTTCTTGCTTTCACTGCTCCGTAGTCTTTCTTAGGTCAGCATTTTGGATGGCAGTCTGGAATTTGAGGAAATCACCCATTTGGATCTCAAACTTCTTTTCTAGGTCTTCACACAACTTTATCACTCGCTTCGTCTCCCCTTTATACATTTCAACATCGAGGCTTGACTCAAACTTGTCTCTTTCGTTTTGTTCTCGTAAGGCTTCTGTATCCAACTTAGCCCTTCTTAACTCTTATCTTAAGATGTCAGCTTCTATAGGGACTACCTTTAAGTGTTCTTCTAGAGACTTGGTCTGTCCGGGTGTAGGTGCTATGACTTTGTCATTTACTCTCGTATGCCTCCAAATATCATAGTCCGGGGTGTACATGCAATGTTTATCAGATTCTAACTTCATATGATAACAGTGGTTCCACGCATTATTGATTGTCTGAACTCTCTTTGGAACTCAAATTATGATGAGCCAAGACTGGTAGTGAATGGGATGAACTACCGAGACCCAAACTGACGAGATACTAGTAAAGAGCACATCCAATTCCTCCCCACAAACCTAGCAACATTAGGAAGTTAAAATCTCCACATTTATATAGGACTTTGGTATGACCCATTGTTGCGCGTAATAAGTGCTACGCAATTGTGCAAGTATACACGTCGCAAGTTATAGTATAAAAGATATCGTCTCCACAGGGATTGGTGCCACTTCAAGAATCTAATCTCTTACACTGTAAAAAGTAAAAACACAAATAGAAGATTATAGGAGTTTAACTAATAACTAAACTAGAAAGCAATAAAGTAAAAGAATAAATGAGATCAAATGAGAGAGATAGGCCAGGTTATCATGAGCTGAGGTGTGATAGTCGATTGGATCGTCTTGGTAAAAGAGTGCAAGGGCAACTCAGTTGTCATGGCAACTTGCACAACGGGGTTGCCTTGGCAACTAATCAATGGTTGCCTGGGCGACTAGTTGGGCAACTTCTCCGGCGTCTGGGTAGCAACCTTCAAGGTTCGGCAGAGCGTTCTTCAATGGTTTCTTCTTATCCCTAAGTCGAAACTCTAGCTATTTGTGCATGCCTTGATAATACATCCCTGCGTGAATCAAGGGTGAACAACAACCAATCTTGCGCTCCTCTTAGCCGTTGAAATCCTTAACTTATTCTTAAGCCGGATTAATCTTCACCATCAATAGATTGAATAAAGATCATATTCATTCGTTTCTTGAATCTAACTCTCCCGATATTAGATAAATAGATAAAGTTACGAGATCCTCTCCCAATTCACTCGCAAATAAGAATAAGAACCAAGAATAAATAAACCTTGAATAGAAAGTGCAAACTCTTATTACCTAAACAAAATCCAATAGTTTCTCACAACCACAAGACACAATAACCTTAGCCAAATAGATTTAGTTCATGGCTAGGTTCCAAAGAAACACAAGATAAAGAATTCCTAGCATGAACCTAATTGAACAAGAAAGAAAAAGATGAAGAATGGATGGAGCTTTGTCGAAATCCTCCTTGCCCTTAATGTTGTCGAAAATTCTCTCCTCTGTCTCTCTCTTGGAGTTGTCGAAATTCCTCTAATTTATAGGGCTAGGTCAAAGTCCTTCTTTGAGGAGGAAGTTAAGTTGGAAATAAATTATCTTTAAAGAATATAATTCTTTATTATAATTATATTCCTTCTAGAACTTCTCATATCTTCTTAGGATTTAATTTTTCTTTAACCTCTTCATGGAAATCAAACTCCTTTGGGATTTAGCTTTGCTCCATGTCATCTTGGGTTTGTCTAGTCATCAATTCCGACTACCATATCACCTTATTCTTTGTCGACAATTGCCCTGGCAACTGGCTCGGCGTCTCTTTCATACATTGCCCTGGCAACTAGCTCGGCATCTCCTTCATGCATTGCCCTGGCAACTAGCTCGGCATCTCCTTCATGCATTGCCCTGACAACTAGCTCTAGCCTTGCTTTGGCAAGTGATTCTGCACATACAGACAAAACACACCAAAGCAGCATCTTTTCCCACAAAAACAACCAAGTTATGCAATCAAGCTCAACGATGGAAGGAAACATGGATTAATG
Organism: Hibiscus mutabilis; assembly: GCA_019671005.1. Taxonomy (NCBI): domain Eukaryota; kingdom Viridiplantae; phylum Streptophyta; class Magnoliopsida; order Malvales; family Malvaceae; genus Hibiscus; species Hibiscus mutabilis. The sequence goes on from CM033714.1 coordinate 30,374,103, forward strand.
CATGAATGACTAATTATGCAACTAATATGAGCCTAAGTCTAACAATAATATCAGTAAAAGGGTAAGAAAAATACTACTTTTGAACACTTATCACCCATCGAAGGAACCCTCAATCTGATGTCTTAGTCACGACGATCCCTGAATATATCAAACCATTTATTCTTCTTAACAATGGGCTAATCCTTCGCCAAGAACTCTCGGAGAGGTGAGAAGTTCAGGGAAAACACATTTGATAAAGCTAATATTGGGCACTTCCAGAAATAACTGAAGGCCCAGACTTGTAAAAGCGGAGCACATCCTCCAAAACGGACACCTTTAACTTTTCGACAAGAATTAAGGGCAATAAAGGTTTCAGCAAGTACAACTGGCACTAGATTGACTCCTCTCTTTAGTTGTTCAAGGAAATCAAGTAATGCCACATCAATGTTCCCTAGCACATTCAGAAAAATGACTAAACCATAAATTGCAATGGCTAGGAGGTTAATTCTCTTCTCACTGTCGGGGTGAATTGAAATTATACTTCTGATGCTTGACCAAGGGAAATTAAAGGTGCCTCTTCTCTTACATATCAACCCATTGACCCAACCATCACTCATACCAGCGAAAGCTTGAAGTTTTGCATGTGGGTTTTTATTTTTAGGAGGCTTGGCATAGACCCAGTTCTTCTTCACTTTACATATACTGAAAAGGGCTAAGTACTCCTCAAATGTAGGCATCATATCTTCTTTATTGAAAGTGAAGCAACAATACCTGGTATTCCAGAATTGGAACTAGACTTTCAAAAACTGTTCATCAACCTTCATGTACAATAGGTAGGCTATGTCACCATAGAGTTCATGGAATAACTGCTTAGTCTCATAATCAAAGTGCTCCCAGATTTCCCGCAGTTCTTGCACGTTGCTCTGTTTGATACTAATATAGGCATATTCTAAAGTCTATGCCTCATGATCAGCTGCTAGACTGTCCCCAAATGTTCATTGATTCACCTCAGACTAATGTCGTACCTTTGCATTCTCATCTTCACTTTTCAAAATCCTTCCGTCCATAACAAGAGCTTTTCAAAGTTGAGCAATTATTTTGAGAATCAACCCCTTCTGGATATGTAAAATGTTGCTTGAATGGATATGCACAACAACAAGACAAGGGGAAAGAAGATTAAAATCAAGAAAACACAGAGAATTCAAAATAATTTCACGAACAATTCTTGGCAGCACATTCCAACACTCTAGGACATGTCTCCCTTATTACTAAAACCCTAGGTTTTCCGCATGTCTTTATTGGGGTGGGCTCTATGTTCTCAAATGGTTGAGTTCTAAAAGGTACCCGAGTTGTCCTTGTTGTCCCCTACTAAGGATAGCAAGGCCCCTGGTTCTCACCCATTATAGGCTTCAAACGAACCAAGTTCAATCATGAGGATTCACTTCATATGTCTTCTCGAAGGATCAATATTCTTACGAAGACATGAGGCATATGAGTCCCGAAGGTACTTTCTAGGCTCATACAGAGAATTAATATTCTGACATGAGCAAAGCGTTTTCCCTTCACTTAACAATTGGGTGAAGCTCAGAAATAGAGCTTTTTGCAACAATTTTAAAATGCGTAAAATAGAATTACTTTCATTAAGCGGACAAATAAATTGAAACCATTGTGAACTTGCAAATTCCCCTTTAAAACATTTTGAAAATAATTTGTGGCCTGACCCTCTTTTTTTAAAAAAAAGTCCCCAGTGAAGTCGCCAAGCTGTCGCAACCCTTTTTAGGAGTTTTGACATGTTGGGAAACTTTATAAAGATCACAGAGTCGCCACCAATCTTTTTTAGGAAAAGTGTGATTGGGTCACTTTTTAAAACAAGGGTTATTTTAATAAAATGTTTTATTTATTAAAACAACAATTTTGGTCTACGAAAACAAGAAAAAATAGGTTCGGGGGTCAGTTACGTGTGAGGAAGGGTTAGCACCCCCGGAACGCCCAAAAATTGGTGCCTAATTGATTTCAAAAAAGTATTTTCAAAATTGGAATTTGCAAGTTCTCTAAATTTCGATTTATTTGTCTGCAAGGTGAATGTAAATCTATTTTAACGGCCATATCACCCGGGAAATAAAATTTAATCACTGCCAACACTCCTAGAGCTAACCCGTCATTCTCGTTTGATAAGACACTGCATTAATTAAGTTTCCATTTTTTAACAAACCAACAGAGAAAATTAAATGTGTTAAAGCCTTTTAATTTTAAACTAATCAGTGATTAATCCCTAAAGAAACATCTACATTCATTTTAACTATTAAAGTTAAAATACAATTAAGTGTGTTTTATTGAAAATGTGAAGAATGTTTTACAACAAACGCGTCTCTATTCTAGGTTTTAAGTACCTACTCCTAAGGTTTAACACATATATATGTACATATAAAAACAAAAGGAACAAAATTACTTAAATTAAATTAGTTATCAAAATAATTGCTAAAATAAAGAAAAGGATAATTATTTTACTTTAAAAAAACTGTATCGGTGACTAAATTGTAAGAAAACAAAATGTGAGAGTTAATTCGGAAATAATTAAAAATTCAGTGTCAAATTGAGAAGAAAAAGGACGTAATCGAAACAATTGAAAACTGAAGAGCTGTGGTGCAAGATCCAAAGAGGAAGGGCGTGGGTTATAGCCGGGTATGGGTCGGGTTACGGGTTAGTATATATAGTAATTATCAGAAACAAAAATCATTTCTCCCCCTTTTATAAAAACGGATCAAAACCGGCCATTTCTAAATTCTCTGATGTGTTCATCGTGTTCTTCATAAATTGAAGAACATGATGAACATCCGTCGTGCCGGCCGCCTTCTACCGTTGCTGGCGGCAAAATTTCCCAGAAACCCTAGTTTTCCAGATTCTGGTGACCCCAAAATCGCGTTTTTTCGTCGGAGCTACGTCGAAATCAAATCACACTAGTGTTTTAAACAAAATAACAGGTAAAAACAATCTATTTTTCTTTGTTAAATTCAAAACAGAAAAGAAAAAGAGAGAAAATGTTACCAAAAACTTGCTTCTCTCATTGCTTTGGAATTTTGATTACAATTGCTTGCTTCTGCTGGGAATTCAAATGCTTCTAATTGTCGCAACCTCTTTTGGGAAGATTTTGACATTATTTGGAAAACTTATATAAATACGGAGTCGCCACCAATCTTTTTGAAAAAGTGTGATTGGATCACTTCTTAAAACAAGGGTATTTTGATTAAATGTTTTATTTATCAAAATAACATTTTTTGGTCCACGAAAAATTAAAGAAAGCAGGTTCAGGGGTCGGTTACGTGTAGGAAATAGTTTGCACCCCCACAGCACCCAAAAACTGGTACCTAATTGATTTCAAAAAGTGCTTTGAAAAACTGGAATTTGCAAGTTCACAAAATTTTGATTTATTTGCCCGCTTAATGAATATAAATCTATTTTAACGGTCTTATCGCCCGAGAAATGAACTTTAATCACCGCCAACACTCCTGGCGCTAACCCGTCATTCTCGTTTGATAAGACACCACATTAATTAAGTTTTCACTTTTTAACAAATCAACAAGAAAATTAAATATGTTAAAGTCTTTTAATTAAAATCTAATCAATGATTAAACCCTAAAGGAATGTTTAAGTTCATTTTAATTATCAAACTTACGATATTTTAAGTGTATTTTATTTTCACAATACGAGAAAGTTTTTCATCAAACAAGTCTCTATTCTAAGTTTAAAGTCCCTAATCCTAAGGTTTTACACACAAATATATATGCACATATAAAGGAACAAAATTACTTAAATTAGATTAATTATAAAAATAATTGCAAGAACATTGAAAAAGGATAATTATTTTTACTTTTTTAAAAAATGTATTGGTGATTAAATTGAAAGAAAACAAAATATTAGGGTTAAAATGAAAACAATTAAAAATTCAGTGCCAAATTAAGATGAAAAATGACGAAATTGAATGGATTTAAAACAAATGTGCTACGGTGCGAGAACCGGGAAAGAAGGGCGCGGGTTATAATCGGGTACGGGTCGGGTCACCGGGTTGGTATATATAGCAATTATAATAAACAAAAATCATTTTATAAATTTCCCCCAAATGGATCAAATTTAATTTCCTTTAAATCCTCTGATGAGTTCATCCGTGTTCTTCATGAATTGAAGAACACAGCGATGGTCCGCCATGCCGGCCGTCTTCCATCGGCGTCGGCCGCCATTGCCGGTAGCAAAATTTCCCAAAGACCCTAATTTTCCAGATTTCGACGACCCCAAAATCACGTTTTTCCGCCAGAGCAATGTTGAAATCAAATCACAATGGTGTTTTAAACAAAATAAAGGTAAAAACAATCTCATTTTCTTTGTTAAATTCGAAACAGAAAAGAAAAAGAGAGAAAATGTTACCAGAAACTTGCTTCTCTTATTGCTTTGGAACTTCGATTACAATTGCTTGCTTCTACTGGGAATTCAAATGCTTCTAATGTATATGTATTGTGTATGAATTTCTCTATGAACTTCTGGTGTGTAATTGTTGTTTTTTACATGAAAAATACATGGGTTTATATAGGTACAATTGTGCTTGAGTTTCAAGAATAAATCCCTAATGTTCATCCCCGAAAATGCATCCTCTTTGATTCTGATTGCTTGATTATTGCTATGGCACGGATTTTAGGATTTAATTCCTCATGTATTGGTTGACTTTGCCTCTGATTTGATCTCGATTTGTAGCTAAGGTTTCGTTCTAGAGATTCAATTCCCTTTTGATTTTATCTTGATTTTTACCGAATTGTCAAGCTCTAATTTAGGGATTTAACCCTCTTGTTTCTTTGTTTGCATATTTCTGATGACTCAAACGGCACCGACGAGGAACAATCGAAGCAAGTGGAGCATCAGAGAAGATAAAACGGCCAGTTGAAATTGAAACGTCAAGCACATGGCTACCACGTGCGAGTGGTGATCCACGTACTCTATTGCTGAGCACCTTGAGCTGTTGGATTGCTCTCTGATCTACGGTCCAGATGACAGGTCGTTTGCCTTCCTCCAACTGGATCCTGCGTGCAAGGCGTGTTCAATCCATACCGTTGGATCTATCTTGATCCAACGGTCCCTTATCTGCGCAGAAACACAAAGAGTTAGGTCCCCCTTTTAATTCAAATGTAACCAGGCCTAACAGGCCTTTGTATAATGAAAAAATAGACTCTATGTATTTTAATGGGCTCTATGTATTTTAAATGGACTCTATGTTTTTTTTATAAATTACAATTGGGCTGTGCGTTTTATATTTTGGGTTTTAATAACTACCTATATTATTAACAAAATGCATATAACCTATGTTAACTCTAACTACCATATCAATATACTAACACATAACAATTATTATAGTACACTGAGTATAATATTATATGACACCTAGATAATTCTAATACTAATTACTACTCTAACATTTGGCACTTATACTAATTATGATGTAACACTAACAATGTAATATAATACTACTAAACCGGAAATGACATAGCTAATACAATGAAAGTAAAAGAAGTTAGGTGAAAGTTCAGTGACAATAGCTGCCCCTCTTTGGTCATTCTGGTGAAACAGGAATAGAGCAAAGAATAGAAGACACTGATTTTCACCAATTACCAAACCATCAATGCCTGAAAAGATAGGCGGGTTCTATTCTCCTTGCGCTTGAATAGATCAGCGGGTTCTATTTTCTTCATGCTTGAATAGATAAGCATGTTCCATTCTCCATATGCCCGAATGGATAGGCGGATTCTATTCTCCTCATGCTCGAATAGATAAGCATGTTAGATTCTCTAAATGCCCGAATAGATAGGTAGGTTCCATTCTCTGAATGCCCGAACGGATAGACAGGTTCTATTCTCCAATTGCCCAAATAGATAAGCAGATTCCATTCTCCAAATGCCCAAATGGATAGGCAGGTTCCATTCTCTGAATGCCCAAACAGATAGGCAGGTTCTATTCTCCAATTGCCCGAATAGATAAGCATATTCCAAAAGATGACTTCATCCTCCATAAGCTTTGATGAATAAGCGAGTTCCAAAACCTATCAAAAACAAATGCAAATGATCCAATTAAGATGCATATGCCCCTAGGGATGTCTAGTCATGAATGCATGTCTTATTTCTTTTGTTTTTAACAATTTTTCTCAAGCAATAGACACGGAAGAAACTGTGAAGCTCCGAGAAACTTGGATTATATCATCTCAAACATTTTCTCAACTCTGGCAATAGATGGTGAGTGTCTATTTTGGCCCATCCCATCAGAAAAGACAATATGATTTCTTTTCATTTCTCTACACTGAATGGCTTTGCACCAAGAAAGCTTGTAATAACTCTTCTTTCAATGCTAGTTGGCTTCACCAATTTCTTGTTGTTAAAATTCCATTGACCATTCCTTGGAAAGTAATCTTCACCATTGCCTACTCTTAACCTTGAAGGTTGTAGGACACGTCCTTCGTTTTGGGTGAAATTGGAGTTCACCAAAACATCACCATGTTGTACCATAGGTTTAACGCCATAGATACATTCATCTTTTCCTGTGACTTCTGCCTTGACTTTAAACCAGGGAAGTTCTTTGCAAGGTGTCTAACGTTGCTAGGACACCTAAGAGTGAAAGTCCGTGGGGATATATGGGGGATGCTTTGGTTTGCCATCATTAATGCATGGGAAATCATCTAAATATTGCAACCATATGGTACGATGATTGATAACCATAGGTAGTCATTTTCATCATCTCTGCTTTACCATTCTCATTCTTAGTACTTCTTTGAGAACATTTCTAATCTTTTGCACATTTGCTTCCTCAATCCAGTTATCTTGTATTCCTGGTTGGAAAAGCTAACTTTATCTTCATATTCTTCAACACTCTTTTAGCCTTTGTCAAGTTATCATTGTAGTCGATACATCAATGTTCAGTGACAAGCCTCCTAGAATCTTGTTGTTCTCCCAATGTCTCACATCCTTAGCTATTTCTTCCGATGTCTGTAAAATTATTCTCATTGTTGTAGAAAACAAATGATCTCGTGTAAGCATCTCTGTTTTGCAACATGCTACCTTAAGGTAATTTCAAAACATCTCATGAGGGTCCTCCGTAGAGATTTAAACAAAACCTATTTCCATCTTTGATCTTCTTATAAGTTTGCTTCTCTTTATGCCCTAAGCTCCAAATTTGACCAGGGAATACCTCATAGTTCCAATACCTTTTAGGCAAATTTCAAAGTAATGCCCAAAAATCTTTTGTATATTTCAAGTGATGTCAAATTTATTAATTCTCATTTCAATACAAGATGCTTTATGGAAAGGGAAAGATGTCAAAGGAAGGAAATAAAAGTTCTACGCAACAAAATTTTATTAGTATTGTGCTAAACACAAAAAGAAATTACAAGGAAAGGAATAGGCATTTAGATATCAGAAACCAAAACTCTTCCTGCCATGACTTCATAAGATGCCTTGAATGTCAACTATGCTGAGCGGACCCTAAAAATAATGATTACGCGGAAGGATATGAAGCTTCCAAACCCTGAGAAATACCTTATTTCCAAATTTTCTGAGCCTCCCTTTATGGGTTTTCAACTCAGATCCTCTTTTGGTTTCAAAACGTCATTTTCGGGTTTTCATTTTGAACCCCATTTTTTCTTTTTTCTTTTTTCTTCTCTTTTTTCTTTTTTTCTTTTTTCTTTTCTTTTCTTTTTTTTTCTTTTTTTCTTTTTTCTTCTTTCTTCTTCAAACATAATACTTTTTAACTGAGTCTGAATTTATCGGGCTCTGAAGTTCGTCTCCATCCATTTTGGCTAAAATTAACGCTCCACTGAGAAAAACTTTGCTACAATGTTAGGTCCCTCCTAATTCGGTGCCCAATTTTCTCGAGAATCGCTTTGGATTGGCAGCTTCTTCCTCAACACCAAATCCCCCTCTTTGAATTCTTTTGGGCGAACTTTCTTCTCGTGGTCCCTTATCATCCTTCTCTGATACATTTTCCCATGACACAGTGCTTTCAATCTTTTCTCTTCAATTAAGTTCAGTTGGTCATATCTTGCTTGAACCCTCTTGTTTCTTTCTTTGCATATTTCGGATGACTCGAACGACGCAGGCGAGGAACAGTTCATGGCGGAAATGTTGTGGAAGCAGCTCGGGTATTCACCGGAGAAGATAGAACAAACGACCGGAGCTGAAACGTCATGCGCGTGGCTGCCGCGCGCGAGTGATGATTCGCGTCTTTGATCTGGAGCGATCTGGGCCGTTCGATTGCCCTTGGATCAATGGTGATGGGGACGCGACGCTATAACTCCCTGCTGGCGTGATCTGCGCCGTTGGATCAACCCCTTGATCCAACGATCCTGCTTTAGCTGCATATAAAGAAAGAAGGATTAGGGTTTTATTTGGTTATAAACGGGCCAGCAGGCCCTTATTGTAATTGGACATGTAATTTATTTAATGAGCTCTAAATTATATCTAATGGATCTTCTATTCATTTTTTTTAAATTACAATTGGGTTGTGTATTATATATTTTAGGTTTTAATATCTAAGTACTATATTATTAACAAAAAATGCATATAACCTATGTTAATTCTAACTAACATACAACAATTATAATACACCAAGTATACTAACAATATTATATGACACCTAATTCTAAATACTAATTGCTACGTTAATATTTTATAACACTAACGTATGGCACTTATACTAATTATGATGTAACACTAACAATGTAATATAATACTACTAAACCGGAAATGTCATAATTAATACAATGAAAGTAAAAGAAGTTAGGTGAAAATTCAGTGACAACAATGGTAACTAGGTCTAAAGTTGGTGTTTTTAAGCCAAAAAATTATGCTACAGAAGTGCTTTCTTCTGAGCCTAAAAATGTTCATCAAGCTATGGAATCTGAGGAATGGAAAGCTGCAGTTCACGATGAAATTACAGCTCTTATTCAGAAAGGCACTTGGGAGTTAGTGTCTCTACCTTCTAATAGGGTGCTTATTGGATGTAGATGGTTGTTCAAAATCAAGCAAAATCTAGATGGAATTGTTGCTCGATATAAAGCCAGGTTGATGATGTGGTTGTTACAGGAGATAGTGTAGAAATAACAAATAGAGTTATCAAATCTATTAATGTTGCCTTTTCATTAAAAGATCTTGGTAAACTTAATTTCTTTCTTGGAATGATTGTTCAGCATGTTCAAAAAGGCATTATTCTTAGTCAAAGGAAACATATTATTGATATCATGGAGAAGACAAATATGCTTGAGGCAACACCAGCTCCCACTCCCATGGTTACAAAGCCTCATCTATCTTCTTCTAATGGGGATCCATGTCAAGATGCTACATTATATCGATGAGTGGTTGGTACACTTCAGCATATATGTACAACAAGGCAAGATATTCAGTTTGATGTCAACAAGGTGTCTCAATTTATGCAGTCTCCCTTGGATACACATTGGAAAGCAGTTCGGAGGATATTGAAATATCTCAAAGGTACTATTGATCATGGGTTGTTCTTTGTTGTTGCACCTACATCCACTACACTTATAGGATATTCTGATTCAGATTGAGTGCCAAATCTGATGATAGAAGGTCAACAACATGACATTGTTTGTTCTTGGGAAACAATCTTGTGGCTTGGAGTTCAAAAAAACAAGGGGTTGTCTCTAGATCATCTACAGAGGCAGAATTTAGAAGCTTGGCTAATGATATGTGTAAAACTATATGGGTAAAATCACTGCTAACAGAACTTGGAATTCAACTCGATGCAACACCAATCATTTGGTGCAACAACACAAGTAAAATTGCACATTCTGCAAATCCTGATCATCATACAAAGATCAAACATGTTGAATTGGATTTAAGTTTTGTGCGAGAAAAGGTCATGGATGGATCGTTCCAGATTAACCATGTTCCAGTTGTTAACCAAATAGCAAATGTGTTTACCAAAACCTTGTCTGGTTCGTTCTTTGTTCGACTTTGAGAGCAGTTGAAAGTTTTTTCAGGAGAGAAGCTAAGGTTTAAAGATATCAATTTTTGTTTATCTGAATGACGTTCACAATGGAGTTTACATTTGGAGAGGTTCAAAACTTCAGCACGGATATAAGCATCTTCTGCAAGACGTGTTTGAATGTTAAGCAAAGTCAGATATGTGTAAGATGTGATTATGAAAGAAATCAAGTTTTAGAAAAGGAAGAGGTAGGAATTATATTAGATGTATAGTAATGTTCTGGATTAAGGAAGATAAAAGTCATTTGTTAGTTATAGAAGCGGTTACGTGGGTTACGTTTGTTATTAACCCTAACAGTTAACCCTAAGAGGTTGCACTCTCTTTGTATATAAACAGGAATATCCTTCATGAATAAATAAGCTTAAGATTGAGTTTTTCTTTCATTTCTTCGCTATATTTGTTATCCTTACATTGAGGAGTACTTTTTCCTCCTTTGATTTGTTCAAAATATGTCACCTCTTGGCCGGTCGATTAAAATAATAAAAATACTATATAATATGCTAACGAGGAAAGAGAGGATGACGTGGAAAATAAAAATATATTAAAAAATTGCCAAATCAGCAATGTCATTGATTTTTGGCTTAACTACAAAATAAGTGCCCAAACTATATCTCTTTTTGTAATATGTGCCTAAAGTATTTTTTGGTTGAAATTGGTGCCTACAGTTTCATTTTTGGTTGAATAGGTGTCAAAGTAGGTGCCTCGGTTGACTTTAAAGCAAGCCAAAAAAAAACTTTAGGCACCTATAGCAAAAAAGAGACATAGTTTGGACACTTATTTATAGTTTAGCCTTGATTTTTGAATGGTCAGTGACCAAAGTAGGAAATATATCTAAGGTTAGGGGTGGTTTTGACGAAAATTTTAATTGGGTGGCCAAAATAGGAAATGGTGATACTTTGGTGACCACCCGTGTAGTTTTCCCTTAAATATATTCGTATTTCTTTATTCAAAATTTGAGATTTATTTTTTTTAGTTATAAAGGAGTCGAATTGTATACAACATGTTGATGCTGGTTGGAGAGACCTTGTGTGTTGGATTGTATGCAAATGTTGATGTTGGTATATGGTTCAATAAATGAATTCAAACGGGTGGTCCCTTAAATCAACTGGTACTACTCTTTACCTACAGCTTCAATAAATGAATTCAAACAACTTTGCCATATGTTTGTGGGAAAATTTTCTACCAATAAAACCATCTTCCGTTCGAAAACTAGTTTGCTTAGTGTGGCCCAAAAGCCCAACGAACTACAAAGAGATTATACTAGGAGATCTTTTAGAACCACTCACAACATCTCTGATCTCTCGGACGATTAATGGACAAAATTTTACGTATATCTTTGGACTCAGGCATGATCCTCTGAAGTATGCCATAATGAATAACACGCTGACACAGATCAGTTAGTTGTATGACTTGGCTAGCATCAAAGGAGATGACTATCGTTGATGATTGTGTATACATTACTAATTTTATATGTCGATGACATTTTACTTGCCATCAATGATATAAGTTTATCGCACGGAACCAAAAGATTTTTATATGAGCATTTTGAAAAGAAACCAATGTATAATTGATTTGTAACTTAGAGCTCCAAACCTATATTTTATGTTTATTCAAAACAGTTTTTTATGATCATGTTCAAAATTAAATGACTTGGGTGATTTTTGAACGATGTAAATTGATAAATGATTTGAGTGTAATTTGAGCTTGTGTGGTGACTCGATGAGACAATCGCGGACTCACTGAATATTTTGATTTGAAGTGTTACAACTAGAATAGCCCTAAAAGTATTCTCCAATGAAGCGGAGGTTTTCATGCCATTGCTCATGCGTTATCGCTATTACTTGGTTTGAAATGGTGTCATGGTTTTCTCATTGGGGTAGAATCGGACTTTATGGTGGCCATCTCTTGGGTATTACATCAGCATCGTCTCCCTTGGCGCATGTGATCTTGGTTCTGAATTATCGATGAGGCATGCTCCCAATTTGATTGTGTGGAATTCTATCATATTTTCCGAGAGGCGAACAATATCGCGGATATTTTTGGCAAAGAGGGTGTAGAGAGATCGATTTGGTTCCAAGCCTATATGGACTAGCTTACTCCGTTCCATCTATGGTTCATGTGTTTTTACTTTCAGTACATTTTGGTCTTGTTTCTTGGAGGTTATTTGTGTTTTATTCCGCTGTAAATATTAATACAGATACTATTTTCCTCCTACTAGGTTTAGAGATTTTTTAATGAGGCTCGTATAAGTATTTATCGTATAATTTGATCTTAATAAAATCATACTTGCGATAAAAAAACCCTAAAAGTATTACAAACTTTCAAATCTATGAATCAAAAGGTAATTTTTCACAAAAACTCCTTACATCCATGAGGATCAAACCACTAATTAGCTGTAACGAATTAATAAGTTGCAAGTTCTTTCTAAAGAAGAAGCATTTGGAAAGCTTCTTTGAAGAAATGTTTGAGCATGATGGTATTCTGTCATATGCCACTGTCAACTTATATACTCCATTTGGATATATACCCAAGGAAGAAGAAGAAGAGAGCAATTCCATAAATATGAAAAAAGTCTGCAATTTGAGAATAAAATATTCTCTCTTTTAATGGTAATGGTTAGCTAGTGCACACACTTCCATGGGGCACGTGAAATTCAGAAGGCTGATTGTATACTGTTTGTCACCATTGATATTATTGTACTATTGTACCATTTTCCACTATAATCCCATGTCTTATTTGTGCCTTACAATACAATTCGACTGATTAAATCGAATAGAATAGTAACATCAATGAGTTGTTGGGTATGGAATTGTGAATTCCATTGAATTTGGGAGAATAATACCTTCATGAGCATTGATTAGCAGGGTCGGCTAATCAAAGAGTAACATGAGCTTCCGTTTATGGCTCTTACGTCATGATTAAGGATCCAAAATTTAATTCTTTTTCTTAGTATTCTCCAATATCAATCCAAACGGTAAAATGAATAAACGATACAACGTTCTTCAAAAAAAATATTTATTGTTCAAAATCAAATTTTGTACCATACCTACAAATCAATTCATTTAAATTCTGAAAGAATAACATTAGATATTTTGGACTTTCTTTACAAAATTTATTTTTTAATTTTCGTTCGGAGTCCTGAAAATATCTAAAACAGCCGGGGATTTAGTGCAATATAACATGCATTATCATGTCTACGAAGCTGAGAGAGGGAGGGAGGGAGAAGTTTGTGAACGACAGCTTATTCCTGGCTAAGGTACGGCGAGAGAGATATTCATTCATATTTGAACAGAGGCGAGGAAGAAGACAAGAGAATCTTGAGAACGCGGGTGTAATCATTCCATGGAAGTTGAGATGAATAACCTGGAAACCCGGCCATCCAATCCTCTTGTTTTCTTCTTCCTTTTTCCTTTTTAATTATCCACATATTATACTAAAAAACATATATAAATTCATTACGGAGTAGATGTAGCAGAGGCGGTTAAAATATTTAAAGGATCATGTACAACTTATTAAAACGAGATCTTCACGTTATAAAAAAAAATTATTAAAAAATGAGTATTACATTCTTACGTCGAGATTCGAACTCATACAAAATGGGACAAGATGAGCATCTTTAGCCACTAGGCCAATTAATGGAGGCTTAGGACAAACTGAAAAATTAGGCCGTTATAAAACTTTAAATATTTTATGATTTGTGCATGCAAGGCAGGGCCAGTCCTAAAATTTTGGAGGCTTGGGGCAAACCGAAAAATTAGGCCGTTATAAAACTTCAAATATTTGATGATTTGTGCGTGCAGGGCAGGGTCAGTCCTGAAATTTTGGAAGCCTGGGGCAAACCGAAAAATTAGGCACCTAATAATAAGTATTGAAAATATAAATTTTAAGATTACACTCATAATTAAAAAGATTTTTAAAAAATAAATTTTAAGAATAAGCCTCTAATAACAAATATAAGAAAAAATGAGCCCCCATAAAAAATATTAAAAAATAAATTTTAAGAGTATACCCTAATAACAGTTATTGAAATTTTAAGAGTATCTTCCTAATAACAAATATTTGAAAAAAAAATGAACATCTAATGACAAGTATTGAAAAATTTAAACCTCAAATAACAAGTTATTGAAATTTTAAGAGTATCTCTCTAAGATTTTAGAGGCTTGGGGCAAAACGGAAAATTAGGCCCTAATAATAAGTATTAAAAACAATTGAAAATATAAATTTTAAGACTGCACTCATAATTACAAATATTTAAAAAATGAATTTTAAGAATAAGCCTCTAATAATAAAATTGAGAAAAAATGAGCCCCCAATAAAAAATATTAAAAATGAATTTTAAGAGTATGCCCTAATAACAAATCTTGAAATTTTAAGAGTATCTCCCTAATAACAAATATTTAAAAAAAATGAGCATCTAATGATAATTATTGAAAAATTTAAACCTCAAATAGCAAGTATTAAAAAAATTGGACCACAAATAACAAGTATTGAACAATCTAGACCCCTAATAACAAATATATTGAAAAAAAATAAATTTTAAGAGCAGACCCTTAATAACAAATATTGAAAAAATTGAATTTTAATAATAGGTCCTAAAAGCAAATATCATGAAAAAATGAGCCTCTAATAACAAGTATTTAAAAAATTAGGCCTCGAATAACAAGTATTGAAAAATAGACCTCTAGTAACAAATATTGAAAATGAATTTTAAAAGTAGGCCCCTAATAAAAAATATTGAGAAAAAATTGAATATCTGATAACAAGTATTAATTGAAAAAATGAGTCACAAACAACAAGTATTAAAAAATGAACCCAAATAACAAATATTAGGAAAAAGACTAAACTATCATTAAAATCTCAATTATGACACTAAGACTCATTCATGTTTAGATTAAATAAAATTTTTAATTAGGGATGATAAACTCCATTAATAAATATTTAAATTTTAAATATATATATAATTAAAAAATATAAATAGTGGGCCGTGGACGGGCGCCCTTCCTGCCCCCCCTAAGGGTCAACCCTGGTGTAGGGATGGAAGGATATATGGGTAGGTAGGGAATAGAAATCATATGCCCATTTTCGGTGCCATTTTCTATGTCCCACGTTAAAAAACTAGGTTTATGGATTATGATCATTGTTTAAGGTTGAGGTTTAGGATTTAGAAAATTATATGTAGGGTTGTAACGACCAGAATTCTCGAGTCAACGATGGGACATTGGCCCGGGTCATGGACTTCCATGGTGGGTTGGATAATTGGACACATTGGGCCTTATTGGATGAGTATTGAACTATATAGGCTTGAGAAGTGATCATTATGTGACAATGGAGAAAGTTGGAGACCTTGTAAGGTAATTACACCCTTTTTAAAATTAAATGTTGGCCTCTCCCTTGCTTGGGGTGGCTTTCACGTGGGTCTTTAAGGGAAAAGGGGGTTTGGGTGAGATCACCCTCTCCCACTTTTCCTTTTCACCTAACCTTTTCATCTTTCTTTTCTCTCAAAACACCCATGGATATTTTAAATTAAAGGAGCCAACTTTGTCGTTCATTTCTTTCACCTAAGGTTCAAGATTCAAGTATGTTGATCTCCTCTTCATGAGCTTCATGAAAAGTGTATTCTCGTGGAAAAGGGTAAGATTTTCATAAATACGATTTTGGGAAGCTTAAGGCTTTAAGAATATTTCTCTTGATCTTAAGGTTGCAGCATGTAGAAAATTCCTCCATGAACTCTAGTCCAAGTTTTGTTTCAGATTTCGTGTTTGAGTGACAAGTGGAAGAGGTTGGAGGACTCTTGTAAGCATGAGGTTTGGAGAAAGTGTGAGAAAATTTGAGTAGAAGCTTGGGTTCGAGGTTCTTGCTTAAGGATAGTACACACTAACTCCTATACATAAATTTGATCACTTTGTTGTTGATGTTTTGGTTATTAGGTCTTTATAGACCCCTTTAATGGCAATAACTTGGGATTCATGTTAATAACATGGAAAATGGTAGTAAACCACCTTAAACACTCCCATAAGATGTAGTATCGAGTTATGGGGCTAATGGTTGTGTTTTGGAGGCTTGGAAAGTAATTTCTCGATCCTAGGAAACCATTTCGGGCTTCGGTATCAGTACACGGGGAGATAGTACTGATACCCCAATGTTTTAGGTTTTAAGAACATTGTTTCATCGGATGAACTGAGATGGGGTATCAGTACGGTGTTCAACTTGTACCGATACGCCTTGCAATTAGGTACCGGTAAGCTCAATTTGTATCAGTATGCATGTGAGTATCGGTATCCAATGGGTAATCTGCCTAAAAAATACGTTTTGAGTTTGAGGAGCTTACGATTCGAGGACTATGGCCAAATTAGCTTCTAATGTGGTAAAATAAATGGTAAAACTAAGAAACCCATATTCAACCCTCATTTACGAACACAATATGGAATAACTTGGTAAAACCTTGGGTTACTTGTTTGTAATAGCGACCGTAGGGATCCTTGGTGGATCGTGTGATATTACTTTCCTAGTAATAGAACCTATGTGGTAGAGTCACCTTGGTTGATAGGATCCAAATGCCTAGAGAGCGTGTTGCAACACCAAGAGATGAGACATCAAATGTATGCTCCCGAGGCTATGTGATATCAGGCCTTATTCGAAGACACTCGATGAGAGATTCTGAGTGTAGGTGTTTGTTCCCGAGGCTGTGTGACAGCGAGCCTCACTCCAGGTTTATGTTGTATGATGCATATGTTTTCTTTATGAGATTGATGCATCTATTGTTGATTGCTATGTGTTTAGGCGGCTAAAGGTAGCGTCGTATGTTGATGGATATGCCATGTCATCATTTCTAGCTACATGCTCATGTTTATGATTTGCGTGAAGCATGGTTAACATGGAAGTGTATCCATTGAGCTTGTTAGCTGAGTGCTCGGAATCGTTGTTTTTGTTCGCATGTTAATAGGTTTGGCACGTTCCTTGGAGGAGCACCATCAGAGAAGGATTCCAGCGCCTCGTCTCACCATAGTACAATACTTAGATATTTGGGCTATGTATTCGTAAAACCTTATCGTGTGTTTTGCAACTTGTATTTTGGATTTTAAATGATTGAGTCGAATGTTTTTATACTGTGATTTTAAATGAACTCCCTTGTAAACGTTTTCTAATATTTATCCATGTTTTAAATGATTGAAAATCTAATAGATTTGGAAATTGATGATGGATTGGGCTAAACTATGTCAAATTTTATGGTTGTGTGTTGGGCTTGAAACCTAAATGTGACATCTAGGTTTAGGGTGTTATAAGGGTATATTTTTAGGGTTTATGATTTAGGATTTAGAATTTAGGGTTAGTGTTATGGCTTAAAATATAAGTGTTCAGTGTATAAAAAGGGCACAAAAAAGGGACATAGGATTTTTATACGTTGGGAGGAGCTCTTGCCTCTCCCAAAATTTTTCGGTATAATAGTATTCTGGGTCATTCTTAGTTAAATACTAATCAAATAAGGTTTTTGTCCCTTCTAATTTTTAGATTTAAAGGCTTAATAGACTTTTGTCCCTCCTAATGTTTGATCCTAGCTTCGTCCCTAAGTGCATGGTATGTTGACTTTTGAATAAAAATAAATATAACATGACTCAAAATCTATAAATACAATAATAGTTTGTTTTTCCTCGCATGTTTTACTACTAGTTTATAACTCACATTTTATTTTTATATGGACATTTAATTTAACTCATTTAAAAAAAATCTAAAATCATGCACAATTACTTTTATTGTAACCGTTCAAAATCATCATGATCGAATATTACACTTTTGCTGTGACGTGTGTAGTTCCAATAGGTAAATCCTAAACAAAAGAAAAAGTGAATGGCTGCTACATCCTACTAATTCATTCTCACCTTTATGTCCCACTCAAAGGCAACTCATCATAGTCGTATATTTTTGCTCTGTCTCTCTTTTTCATGCCTTTCCTTTTGCAACTGCTCCCAAATCACTTCCTTTCGATTTGCATATATGCTGATTCAAATACTATTTCCCTTTCACTTCATCTCTTAGCTTTTTACATAGCTAATGATTTATTCAATCGTTTTCTTTTTATAATCGATTGATTAATTTAAATTAAATAATTACAAAAATTCATTAAAAAACATTACGCTTAACCTAGTTTGTTTTATTTACAACACAACATCTAATATTACATAAAAATCTAACATCTCACCAGTTAAATCAACTTACAGTTAACCTTTTTAAGACTAGAGTCTGCTGATTTATCCAAGGAGATATCACATACTTAGTGGGATTTTACAACTTCAATTTAATTTTTAAATGATTTTTTTTTTAAAAAAAGAATACCATTATAAACAAGGGAAAATATTTCATTTACTAAACGTAGAAAATTTGTTTTTTCACAGGGAGATTAGAGTTTAGAAGTTTAGTTTAGGGTTTAGAATTTAATGTTTAAGGTTTAAGGGTTAGGGCTAGAGATTTAAATTTCAATTTTTAGTACACTCTCAACATTACTCCTTCAATTTAACCTTAAATTCCACCCAATTTTAGTACACCTTGAACCCTAAACTAAACTCCTCCAAAACAAGGGGAAATATTAGTGTAACACCCTAAACTCGGATGTCACATTTAGGCCTTAAGCCTAACCCATTACCATAAAACTTCTCAATTCGGTTTAGCCCAATAAGATGTTTTTCCAAAAACATTTAAATCAAATAGTTGAAAATATAGATAAATTATCAAAACGTTACAAAAGAGCTTCAATTTAATTTAAAACATTTGAACATCCGATTTGATTAATACAATTCAAAAATAAGAATTACACACTCCACCATGTAAGGTCTTATGAATACACAACCCACTAAACACAAGTACCGTACTCTAGAAATCACCATGATCTGACGATCAACCTACGCACGAAAATAATGATTCTGAGCGTTGAGCTTACAAAGCTCAATGATATACATCTACTCTATATATGTTAAGTGTCTAAAAGTACTATTTTATTCACCTTTTTTATTCATATTATTGCTAGACTTAGGCTAATATTAGTTATATTATTAGCCATTCATGCATGTTTGCATTGTTTCCTTGGTGGACAAGCTTGATTTCATATTTTGCTTAATTTTGTGGAAAAGTGGTGCTGCCGATAGTTGTTTGTGTGTGTGTGTGTGCAGAATCACTTGCCTAAACAAGGCTGGAACCAGTTGCCAGGGTAGTGCATGAAGGAGATGCCGACGTAGTTGCCAGGGCAATGCATGAAGGAGATGCTGAGCTAGTTGCCAGGGCAATTATCGATAAGGGATAAGATGATATGGCAGTCGAAATTGATGACTAGATAAGCCCAAGATGACATGGAGCAAAGTTAAATCCCAAAGGAGTTTGATTTTCATGAAGAGGTCAAAGAGAAATTAAATCCTAAAAAGATATGAGAAGATCTAGAAGGAATTTAAATATAATAAAGAATTATATTCTTTTAAAAGTATTTAATTCCAACTTAATTTCTTCCTCAAGAGAGACTTTGACCTAGTCATCTCCTATTTAAAGGAGACCAAGCCGTCAACTCCAAGAGAGCAAGGGGAGAGTTCGATTGAAGAGAGAGAAAAGGGGGAGAGTTCGATTGAGGAGAGATCAAAAGGGGAGAGATTTCGACAAGGGCTTTCAACCATTCTTCATCTTTTTTCTTTCTTGTTCGATTAGGTTTATGTTAGGGATTCTTTGTTTTGTGTTTCTTTGGAACCTAGCCATGAACTAAATCTATTTGGCTAAGGTTATTGTGTTTTGTGGTTGTGAGAAACAATTGGATTTTGTTTAGGTAATAAGAGTTTGCACTTTCAATTCAAGGTTTACTCATTCTTGGTTTTTATTCTTGTTTGCGAGTGAATTGGGAGAGGATCTCGTAACTGCATCTATTTATCTAATATCGGGAGAGTTAGATTCAAGAAACGAATGAGTATGGTCTTTATTCAATCTATTGATGGTGAAGATTAATCCGACTTAGGAATAAGTTAAGGATTTCAACGGCTTAGAGGAGCGCAAGATTGGTTGTTGTTCACCCTTGATTCACGCAGGGATGTATTGTCAAGGCATGCAAAATTAGCTAGAGTTTCAACTTAGAGATAAGAAGAAACCATTGAAGAATGCTCTGCCGAACCTTGAAGTTGTTGCCCAGCCGCCCGGCCAGTTGCCCAGGCAACCGTCGATTAGTTGCCAAGGCAACCCCGCTGCGCAAGTTGCCACGGCAACTGAGTTGCCCTTGCACTCTTTTACCAAGACGATTCAATCGGCTATCACTCCTCAACTCACGATAACCTGGCCTATTCTCTCTCATTTGATTACATCTTCTTTTACTTTATTGTTTTCTAGTTTAGTTGTTAGTTAAACTCCTACAATCTTCTACTTGTATTCTTTTACTTTTTACAGTGCAAGAGATTAGATTCTTGAAGTGGCATCAATCCCTGTGGAGACGATATCTTTTATACTATAACTTGAGACGTGTACACTTGCACAATTGCGGAGCACTTATTACGCGCAACAATATACTTCATGCTAGTCATAAACATAGGCATGCAAGCTAGTACGAGAAATAAAGATAGATAAATAAACATGTGGTGCTACCACTAGTCGTCTAAACACATACTCTCATCATGCAAGCATCATACATGGCACACAAGACCCAATCATACTTGGGATCTCACTAGATCATACGAGAAAAACACACAGTCATAAACACAAACCTGGAGTGAGGCCAGGTGTCACATAGCCTCAAGAACGTACACTCTAAGTGAGGTTCGGCGTCACATTGCCTCGAGATCTTACACTCTTTAGGTAAGGCCCGGTGTCACATAGCCATGGGAACGTACACCCATACTCAAAATCTCTCATTGAGTATCTTCGAATTAGGCATGGTTCACACAGCATCGGGAACATGCATTCGTTATCTCTAACCATAGTGTTGTAGCTCGCTCTCTAGGTATCCAAATCCCAAAAATCAAAGGTGACACAACCAAACAAGTGTCTATACAGCACATAGCATTGACACGGTTACCAAACAAGTGCCCTTACTTGGCACGCAACATCTCAAGATCCACCAAGGATCCCTATGGTTACTAATACAACAAGTCACCCAAAGTTTACTGAGTTGCTAATACATTATGGTGGAGTACATTAATCATTCTCATTAATTATCTTTATTAATCTTTATTATCTCATTAATTAAGGCATAAATTAATTCATTAATCTTTCGGGTCAATTTTTATCTTTAATTGGCATTATAGATTACTCAGCTCAGTAGGTACTAGTACTCGAACACGGGTATCGGTACAATACCCCTAGGTACCGGTACTCGCAGGCGTACCGATACTGACATTGTTTATTGGAAATTCTAGATTTCCACAAGTACCGGTATGGTTCAACCCGTATCGATACGATCCCCTAATCGTGTACCGATATGGCTGAAGCCCGTATTGATGCCCTACTCACGAGTTCATGCTATTTCTGCGAATTTTGATGTCGCAATGGTTTATTCGATCCCTAAAGCTTATGAAGGTCATTAGGATTTGTTTATTAACGTATTTAATCATTTAATATTAATTATCAGCTTCACGCCCATTTAATCAAATATTACCGTTAATACTCTCTTAAGCATAATTTTCATTAGGGGTGTTCATTCTTGGGTACCCAATTTTTGGGTATCCGATTCTTCTAGGTACCACATATGTCTGCATGTGTTCCAGCTCACTTTAGCCGGGTACCCGTGAAACCCGTGTACCCGAAAAATTGAGTAACGGGAACTCGGTTCATATTTTTTATTTATTTATTTTTAAATTTAAAAGTTTTAAAAAATCACATAGTAAACCCATAAAATTTAAAAGTTCATAATACATAGTCCAAACACAGAAATTAGTGATTTAAATTTAGTTTTAAGATGAATATTTTGATATATATATATATATATATTAAAGTTTATCACCAAAAAGATATTAAAAATATTAATCTCGTTTTTTCTTTCAAATCTTGTATTAACAAATTAATAAAAATATATTTGAAAATTTTAAAACTTAAAAGTACATAATACAAACTTAGAAATAATTTAGAGATTTAAGTTGTAGGTAAAAATATTAAGGAACCTAAAATAAAGATATAATTTAAAACTAAAAAATAAATATATTAAAAGTATCAGGTCGAGTCGGGTACCCGGTCACCAAAAATAATTGGCCCAACCCGATCCAACTACCCGGAAAAAATCCCAGGTTGGGTAATTATTTTTATAAAAATACTCAGTTTTTTCTTTTCGGGTCGTCGGGTAGTCGAGTCGGGTCAACCGGGTCGGGTAGTTTTGAACACCCTTAATTTTCATCGAACATGTCAATTTCATACAAGGCATCACAATTATCAATCAATCAAATAGTCATCAAGTAATTATACGAGCATGTCAATCGACCCTACGTGGTCTCTAAAGTCTCAATGAGTCTCATCATTATCACAATATCATCATGAATCACACATATATCAAGTCTCATACTACAGGTCTCTAAACATGCTTATTCAACGTCTACCTATGTTGCAGATACTAATATGCAAAGCAATCACATTTATGATGCTTATTAAGCAATAGGAGTTCGATGTGTACTAACCTTAGGCAAAGTGATAAATCCTCAACCAAGCTCCTCCAAATATCTCTTTAAATCCAATATTCGAGTTTACAAATCCCCCGAATAAAACAAATACGACTACCTAAGTCATTTCACGTTATCTAACTACTTTAGGATATAAAACGTGTAAAAACAGCTTATTAGGTTCAAATTTGGGCAAAATGGATTGCGCCAACGGACTCAGAACATTGAGAAACTCTCGGTTTGGTTCCCCGAAAAAAGTCAACCTTAGTCAAAAAGTCAACGATCAACAGTCAACACCTAGTCAACAGCTCAGCCCAGCTTAGTTTGGCTCGGCTCTGTTCAACTCGGCTAGGTTCAACTTGGTTTAGAAGGTTTCTCTACTACAGAATGCCCACACACGGTAGGCAACGCGTGCAGCATGCTTCAACGGCGGACGGCGACCAAACTTTGCAGCTCAATAGATCTCGAGACGGGGATGCTAGTTGTGGCAATGACTTTCGATGATGATCGGCACAAGGTGGAAAACCACTAGCCGATGTAGGACGTCTTTGATGGCGACGGAAAACCACTAGCCGATGTAGGACAGTGAGAGGAGTCGATTGACGTTGGCGGTGACACCCACGGCGGTCCGAACAGTTATGAAACGAAGCTTGAACGTTTCCTCTCTCTAAAAACTCTCTACTCATTTTCTCCCATTTTCATTTTTCTCTCTTCATAAAATATTTTCTTCCTTTTTTTCTCCCACACACCACCTATTTAAAATTCAAAAGTCACATCCCAATAAAATAATTAATCACATGTCATCCCCCTTATCTTTACTCTAGACTTCACTTTAAATCCTTAGTCTAAAAATCTATTTAATGAGCTTCTACAATAATTTTTTTTTTATAAATAGCCACTGAATTTTATTAAATCCATAGAAAAATCACAATTACAACGCATCCAAAAAGAAGAATATTTAGATTAAACAACCCAAAAAATCCTTACAACCCAAAAACAAAGAAAAATGAAAAATTCTATGGAGATAAGCATACCAACAAAATTCAGAAGCTTCCTGAATCTCCTTGTCTTTGTCCAAACGAGACGCATAAAGAAGAAAGAAGGAGTGGTGCGCGATCCAAACTGTCATGCAAAAAGTACCGCTACCTAGGATTGATTTCATCGGCAAACAACCATCAACCGAGTGGGGATATAACTTTTCAAGTGATCACCGACAAAAACATAAATCAAAAACTAGCACCGATTGAATCTCTGTGCGAACAACAATCGATCGCTAGGGTATGCTGAAACATGCCACAAAGACAGATGAACCAAGCCACAAAGCAAAAACAAAAACATGTCACAAGGACAGAAGAAAAAGCGTGTCACAAGGACAAAAAAAGAGCGCGCCACAGGGGCAAAAATTCTTATTAAAATAAAAAATAAGAAAACTAATAGATTCGGTGGTCGACAACCAATACTAGGATTGATTGCCGACCACCGATCAAAGGGATTGATCAAGGTGGAGAGCGACTAGGGTTGAAAGTATTTTGGCAGTGGTGAGAGGCTAGGGTTGATTGTTTCCAGAGCTCCTAAAATAATTCTTTTTATTTTAATTACCAACTTAAAGAATTGAAACCCGAATCTGAGACCTATTTAACTAACCCGAAACTTGAATCGTTACAATTAGTTTCACCCACAGACACGGTTTCTCAAGTTTCACTACAGTTTCAACATTACTACTTCATTTTTTCAATTTTTACATATGTTGAAATTAAATTTTAATTTATCAATTAGAGGGTCGCATCGACTTTTTGTAAAATGGTGATTGTTGGAATAATATTATATATGATGTGAGTTCGAAGGACGATCATTACATATTTTTTCATAAAAAATTATATTTATTTAACTGATATTTACAAATATATTATATGAAGTGGGTCGTGGGACGTGTATAACGGAGATTGTGTTAGGCATCTTTTGAGTTATTACCTAATTTTTTATTACTCCCAAATTTGTAAGTGAACGTCAATTTCATCTATTGTTTTAGAACTTTTATTAATGGTGTCATTTTTGATATTATGATATCTTAAGATTGTTCCTCGTGTTAATGATGTTGTTACCAAATTTATTTTAAAATATAAAAATTGTAAAAATTTGTTCATAAGTAAAAAAATATATATAAGTTTTTGAAAATAAAACAAATTAAAATTTTCAAATCCAATAAATTTAATGCTAAAAAGAGTTCAAATTTCATATTTTTGACAAATCTTAAATCTAATCTTAATCCTACTTAAAATGAAGGGGAGACTCTAGAAAAAGAAAAAAAAAGTGTTCATATTAGGTCTAGAACCCATGATCTAAAGAGAAATAAAGAAACAAAACATTCTCTTTATGAATCCTGGAAATCTATAATATAAGTCTAGATTTAAGGTTGCAGTTTCACAATTAAATATTGTTGCAATAAAGTAAAGTCACCACCGATATATCCATTGAAAAGCTTATTTCAATGGCAAATACACATTTATTTAAGTAATTTTAAGAAAATTCCCAATCAAATTAAACAAAATATAGAAAGAAAAAAAACTAATAAAAACGGTGATGAGGACCGAGGAGAATGAAGTACCATGATTTTACACTTGGAAAAAAAACAAGGCTTGATAGTATTATTGGCCTCTAAAGTATATATTTCATATGAGTTGACTTTAAAAAAATTGAGGATATTTTATCTTCTAAACTAAAAATTATGACTTCAGTTGGCTTTTTTTTTGTAACGTCCGTTATAAGAGAATAAAGACCAATTAGACAACGCCATGTGGCACTTCTTGACCAAAAAAGTGTGAAGAATAAAATTATGGCATCAATAGGATTTGAACTGTGAAAAGCCAAAGCTTTGTCACTAAACCAAATTAGAGAATTGTTTATTGATTCTTCTTTTTATTATTAAAATCTTAATAACATATGTTTAAGTAACTGTTTATCTTCTTCTCGAAACTTGGTTCTTCAGTGTGCTGCCATGGACATCTTTGAAGAAGCAATTGTTGTTTGACAATGATGAGCAGATTGTTTCCCAAGAGCGAGCTGAAAATGTGAAGAACGCGAGATAGCGGTCGAATTAATTTTTATTCATTTTCTTCTTCTCACCTTTTTGTTTGTAGAAAAGATGAAAAAGAAGATTGATAAAGGAAGAATCAATAACTATTTGATTCATAAAGGAAGAATCAATAACTAAATCTTTAAGTTGATTTAGTGGCAAGGCCATAGATCAAATCCTACTAATGCCAAAATTAAATTCCTCAAATTTTTTCACCAATATTATTGGATGGTATTAATATATTAATTATTATAATGTTATAAAATAATATTAGATTAAAATGTAAGATTAAAAAAAATATATGGTCAAATTTAGATTAAATAAAAAAATTTAAGAGATGAACTGAATAAATATAAAAGTTGAGAGACTCAACATGCTATTTACCTTTTTTATTAAAGTCAATTATTTTTTTGGTCAAGAAGTGTCATGCGACACTATCTGATTGGTCTATATTTTTTTGTAACAGAAGTCACAAAAAATGGCCAACTAAGATCAAGATTCTTAGTTTAGACGGTAAAAAGTCCTAAAAAAATTTTAGAGATCAACTCGATATAAAATATATACTTTAGGGACTAATGGTGCCATTAAGCCAAAAAAAACTAAATTTCTACTTTACAAGAAGCAAAGCCCTTTCCAAAAAAAATTAGTATAATAATATTTTATGTCCTATTTAATTTAAATATTAATTAAATAAATTATTGTTTCTCTTATGTTTTTATATTTAAAGTTACAATAAATTCTTTTCTATTTCAATATTTAGTCTTAATTTTGTCCTTATTTTATGTCCCGAAATACTTGTATACAAGGACGGATCGAAGGGGTAAGGAAACAATAATTCTCTAAAAATTTAAATTTTATATACAATTTAAAATTTTTCTATTAAAAACATATTTTTATACCCTAAAATTTTACAAGTTCGTCCCCTAAACGTAAACACACAACCTTAGCGAGTAAAATGTTGAAGATTTGAATATGAGGAACTCATGACTTGGAAAATCCAATTGAAATGATGGCGTTTGCCGCCCACCCTCTTCCCCCAAAATTAGGGACCATATTATTATAATATTACATCATTTTAACTTATATTTTAATTCATTTCAGAATACCCCCAAATGGGTCACTATTTGATATTCTCCACATTTTACGTACTGGTGTGACATAATGTCTACGTTATCCCTACGTCACGTTCTATTTGCCTAAATCAATATATAAAGGCAAAATAACAAAAAATGCCCTCAACGTTTGCATATTTTATCATTTGGCCCCCTATTCTTTTTTTTTTTTTGGAGCAAGCAACCTCCAACGTTTGCATGTTTTGTCATTTGGCCCCCTATTCTTTTTTTTTGAGCAAACAACCCCCAACGTTTCAATTTGGTCTAAATATGCCCCAGTTGAATAGAAATCGTTAGTCAACTAACTGTCAGCGGCTGATGTTGACTGGACTTGCCACATGTTAAGAGTTGTCGATGTCAGAATCAATCGTTGACACGTGGCCGAACCTGATGATGACACATGGCGAATATGATGCTGACACATCAACAGCTCTTAACACGTGGCAAGTCCAGTCAACATCAGCCGATGACCGTTAGTTTACTAACGGTTTCTATCCAACTGGGGCATATTTGGACCAAACTGAAACGTTGGGGGTTGTTTGCTTCAAAAAAAGAATAAGGGGCCAAATGACAAAACATGCAAACGTTGGGGGAATTTTTTGTCATTTTGCCTATATAAAAAGGGAAATTGAATTAGCATTGTCTTTTTAATGTTCTTAAAAGTGATTATAAGGTAATATATGTTCATACATTTTATTAACTATTTGATAAGGTATACACCTTGCAAACAAAATTGCTTGAATCCAAGTATTTTAGAATTAACATTATCTTTTTTACTAAGATCACTCGTTGGGTTTAATTAGCATTGATTTTTGTGTATTAGAAAAAAGAACCGTTGTCTATATATAGGGATGGACCCAAGGGGATTGGTGGGGGCAGTCCCCCGTGCTAAAAATTTGAAATTCATGTATGATTTAGAATTTTTTAGAAATTTTCTATTAAAAATCTATTTTCGTCTCCTAAAAATTTATAAGTCCACCCCCTTAGAATTTTATAAGTCCGCCCTAACATAAAATCATACGTTCATCCCTGCCTATATAGATAGAGATCGAGAAGAGTAAATTTTACTATATTCTAAAATAAATATTTTTTCACTAGTAACTTTTTTCGCAAGCAAAGTTTATTGATATTAATATTTTATACCACAAAAGCGGTGTAAAACACACAATAACAAAATAAGTTAAATGAAATTTATTGTTGGTCTAATGACGAGTGAGAGTTGAATCTCTCTATCTAGATTAAGAGTTTGAATCATTATATTGATAATGTAATGTGTAGGTTTGTATAAAAAATAATAATAATAAAATAGCATATTGAAATTAAGTATATGTTGCTCATTTTTCATTTAATTTTCTCAAATTTGTTTTATACTTTTAAAAATGCATTTTAAAGGAGAGAGAAAAGGTTTAAAGTAATATTTTATCGTTACAACACTCACATCTTAGAGATTATAGATATTTAGTTTAGGTTGTTGACGTTTAGAGATAAATAAAATTATGTTGCTGAAAATGCCTCTCTAGTGACACGTCTCCGATAGTGCTCTCAATAACAACTCTCTCAAATATGTTCCATCAAGAAAAACAGTTACAGAACAGTTCGTCGTAGAACAAGATTATGTTTTACTTATTAGGAAATTAAGAATTAGAAATCTATATCCAAAGTTAAAAACAACACTATAAGATCATAATTAGAATCCAATGAACCGGTAATGATTGAGAGTACAGGTGGAATATAATTTATTGAATTAATATTCTATTTTATCAACCGGTTTAATGGAATAAAAAATTATATTTTTTAAATAAAGTTATGAATTCGAACATTAATGTTGTAAATGAAACAAGATGGATTGAGACGATTGCTCTTATAATAAGTATTTGTAATATCCTATTAGAATATTGGCGTTATGAATGGAGTAAATTAGATTAGAATAAGGATGAGCATTTTACCTGACTCGATTAGGTCGGAATTTTTGTTTAAAAAATTATATTTGGTCGGGTTAGGTCGAATTTGGGTTTAGAGTAATAAATATTTGACCCGACCCTAAACTAATAATGTAATTTCTCTTATATTTTTTAAAGATATTTGTAATAATGACCCCTTATAATTTTTATAGTTAGGTTCTTAAAATTATTTTTTTTACAATTGGTCCCTAAAATTAATTTTTGCGTAAACTTCACAAGTGACCACCGAACTACAGCGGCATTCCTATTTTGACCAACCAACTAAGAAACTCTTCAATCATACTATTGAACTTTTTAAGTGTTCCTATTTTGACCACTTGCCATTAAAACCTAAATCTGACGGAGGATGTGACGTAACGGTTAACGAAAATTTGTATAATTATACATTTGGTCTATGTTACTTACTTAATTGTATAATTATACAAATTTCAGTTAATTGTCATGTCACTTCCTCCATTAAATTTTAACGGCTGGTGGTCAAAATATGAGCACTTTAAAAGTTCGATGGTATGGTTGACAAGTTTCTTAGTTGGGTGGTCAAAATAAAAACGACCTCATAGTTCAATAGTCACCTGTGTAGTTTACCCGTAATTTTTTTTACAATTAGGTTCCTATTTTTTATAAATCGGTTGGGTCATATTCGAGTTGATGTATATAATTTTTGGATCGAATTTTTCTAAGGATGTAGTCGAATTCATGTTTAGAGTAATTACTTTTGGGTCAGGTTCGAGTCAGTAAAAATCCCAACTCGAACCAATCCCTAGATTCGAACGATTAATTCCATAATTTTCTTTTGCTATTTCAGATTGGAATCAGTCAATCAAAACAATATTATTTTTTATAATTATTATGTTAAATTGGAGGGATAATGATAACAAGGGGTTGTTTTGGAATTTGAGAAATGGTGGGTAAGGTGGGGTTAGATTGTGTTGTTTTAGAGAATGTATGTAAAAAGTGAAATAGCAAAAAGGAAAAAGGTTACAAGCTTTTCTTTGCGTCGTAAAAAGTCAAATAGGGACTCTTCATCTATCATAATGATATCCTCACCGCCGATAGCAGAGAGCATAGATTTGCACCCAAGATTTATCATCATTGCCTTCCATATTTTCTTCTCCTTTTCTGTTTGTTTGTACTCCTAAAACAAACCCTACAAACTAAGGCGTATATTATAAATTATACACAAAAGAAAATTACAGAAAACTTAGAAGGAAATTTATAAATTTTGTTTTAAGGTTTGTTTTTTTTTTAAGTATGATTTTTTTCTGAATTAGTACGTTTGCTACAATACCCTAAAAATTAGTTCAAGAAACTTTGATTTTAAGATGTAAATTACAAAAATGCCCTAAAGGCGGGTTTAAGAGACTCCGGCTTTGAGCATTTTGGGGGGCTTTTTGAGAAAATTACTGTTTATAGTTGGAATTAAAATGAAAAGGGTCATATTTTTGGAGAAAAAAACCCTAAAGCCATATTTGAGTAAAAATTCCGAAAATTTGATAGTGTAAAATTTTGGCATAAAGCAAAAATGCCTATCGTTTGGTTCTATAGTTGTTTTGGCCTCTATTCTTTTATAAAATAATTTAACTTTTATATTTTATTTTGAGTTAAAATAATTCTTTTGCGGATGAAAATTGTTAGTCAATTAACGATAAATGACTTGATATTACGTGACAAACCTACATAACAGTGCACGTTGCCATGACAGTGTTATATAGACAAAAAATATTGACTTGAAAGAATGTCACATTAGTCAAAAAATAATTTTTTAAAATTATATAAAATATAAAAAAAATTATGTTGGCGTGGAATTATGTCAAGTCATTTCAAGTTGTTTATTATTAGTTGACTAACAGCTTTCAACCATAAATGGGTCATTTTAATTCAAAACGAATGTTGAGTGTTAAATTGCTTCAGAAAAAGAATAGGGGTTAAAGTGAATATTTGGTCAAATGTTAAGGCCATATTTTTGACATTATGCCTAAAAGTTTTTGGGTAAATTATACAAATAATCATTAAATTAAGTAAAAAAATCTTTTTGCTCACTGAAGTTTTAAAATTATGAAATGATCATTAAAATTATCGAACTACTGCAAAATATTCACTACATATTATAAAATAATGATAATTTTAACAAGCTTAAAAACTGTAATAATTTGATAAATTCTTAACTGATCATTGTATAATGATTTAATAAGTTTAATAATCATTTCATAATTTTTAAAATTTCAGTGACAAATTATTTTTTTGCTTAGTTTAGTGATCCTTCGTGTATTTTACTTTAATTTTTTAATTTGGGTACTCATGTTTTTTTCCCTCACTTTTGGGTTACCTTTGAAGGTTAGTTGTGCTAACAAACTTGGATGACAAAGGGAGTGCATGGATTTTCCATGCAATTGAGCAAAGGGAAGCAGCTACAAGTTGAACCACATTGTCTTCTATTGTTGACCTCCTTAAAACAGTAAATTCACACTAACAAATGGGACATAAAATTTTCATGCTTTTGAGGTCAAAAGGTGACATGTCTTGCACTACTTAACTCTAAAATTGAACCCACATAAATAGCATTTCAATTTAAACTCTAGACACCAAATTATTTCACTTAAAAATAAAGTTTAATCGATTTATCTCTTTCATTTCACCCTTTTCTTCATTATATATTTACCTTAAATTTGAGATAATAAAAGATAAAACTTTTCAAATAAAGGTTGAAAAATTTCATGGTATGTAATTTATTACTTTTTATTATTAATTTTAAAAATAATATAACATTTCTGGAAAAAGAGCAAAAAATAAAATCCTAAAAAATAGATATAAAAAGTTCAATTATTGAATTATTTTGAATCAGGAATAAACTAATAAATTGTATAAATTTAGGGTATTAAAATTGTTATCATACTAAATCATGCCACTATTTTTATCTAAAATTTAACGACCAATGACCTATTTGTAATCATATTTTAATTAAATAACATGTTTGTAATTTTTAGAATAAAAATGACTTCTTTATTACTAAACTCATAATCAAATAACATGGATTGTAGTTTACTCTAGCTTTTATAGTATATAAACTAAAAAACGATTAAATTTAGCTTGATTAATATTAACGTCAATGCAACATATATGAGTAGGAGAATCGAACATGTCTAAACTGTCAATATAAGGATGGTTTTTTATCAAAATATATAAGGATGGGTTGGTGTATTGTATTTGAAAAGAAAATATAAAAACTAAACCAAAGATGCGGTTGGTGACATTAAAGGTATATGGTTAATAATAATAATAATCTTTGTATGTACAAATTTTGATTGTCCATCTCTCCTAGAACTTTGAGAGGCTTCTTTTAATCTTACTGCTTCCATTTGTGGTCGGTCATTTAAAATCCAGCTCCACCCAAATCTATTCTCCTACAAAAAGGATTCAAACCCTAAAAATTCCATTTCTCATCGCCTTCAACATAGCTACACAGACAGCAAACCAAACCAAGATGTCTTCTACCTCAGAAGCCATGCTAAACCAGGGCTTGTTTCAGGAACAAGAGCCGACTTTCTTTTCTGCTTTTCCTCAAAACTTGAGCTCATGTCCTCAATTAATGGCTGCTGTTCCTGATTCTGCTGCTAACCTGTCTGAAACCCTACTCTCATCTCTTAATTCTCAAAAGCATAGGCAGCACCTTGCTTCTGATTTTGGAGGACCCCAACTCCTTTCCTTGCAGAGATCCAGTGCAAATTTCTGGTAAAAATACTTCTCTTTTATATGAATTATCATGCATGTATTACTCAGTATTCTTTTTTTTTCTTTCACCCTTTCATTTGCATGTAAAATGAAATAATAAACTTTGATATCAGCGATGGATGGCTCTAAAAGTTTCAAACTCTCACATAGTTTATGTATTTTCTTTATATATTTTTTTATTTTCTATTAATTATCTAAGTTTGTATCGCCTAAAATTTTATAATTTTGCAGCCCTAAGTTAGCAGGTCTGACATAAAATCTTGCATCTGTCTATGTTTGATATGGTTTTAGGGCATGGGGAGAGACAAACGAGTGTTTGGGAAGCAAGAAAATGGATGCAGATCATGATCGCCTAGGGGTTTCAGCAATGAAAATGAAAAGGATAAAAGCAAGAAGAAAGGTGAGGGAACCCAGGTTTTGCTTCAAGACCATGAGCGATGTGGATGTGCTGGATGATGGGTACAAGTGGAGGAAGTACGGCCAGAAAGTGGTGAAGAACACCCAGCATCCCAGGTATATTTAATCACATTTATTACTAAAGGCGTTAGATTTTTTTAAGCAAGGTCAGAAATTTAAATATTAATATTGTGAATAAAAAAATTAAATTAAAAGAGTAGTCAAATTTCTATAAAACTTGTTTTGAATTAGTCGACAAAAAATTGCAGACATTCAAAAACTTAATAATATAAAATTTTCATGAAAAGTTACCAATATTCACACTAGGCTTATAGCCTTAGTTGTACCCCATACACATGCTATGTTCCTTTGTTATGATGGGTTTTTTTTTTTGGCTTTACAGGCCTGATACTGCATGAGATCTGAAAGGGTAATTATGGGGATTATCAATCATGAAATTTTAAGGACTAAAAGCACACATTATTGCCTTCAAAAGATACAAAATCTCAATGGTGAAGATGAAAAAGGGGGAAATAAAGCATACAACAATTGATCAATTATAATGCACCATAAAAAGGAAGCTACAGCATATCTTTAACTATGCCAGAATATCATAAATGAATTACTATGCTTATTTCTTTGAACATGCATCCTATGTTAAATGTTGTCCATATGGTCAATGATTTCTAATAGAGTTTGTGACTCCAATTCTATCTTGATCTGGTCTAATTTGCATTACAATTTTGACTTATCCCGGACCGGAACCCCCGGTAATGTATATGTTACTTTTTCCGTTAGACTTTGGTTCAAAACAGAAAACCTAGTTTGAGTGGATTCTTTGATATGCAAGTTTATTTTATAATGTGTATAATATGGTTTAGGGTTTTTGGCGTGCACTTAGAGTGTGTTTTGAGTGTCCTTTAAGTATAGGTTACACAAACTCATTCTTTGTAATTCTTTTGACATTATAATAAACTTATCCTCTTCTATATGTGATTTTTCTGATTTTCCACAAAAATTCTTTTAGAAAGAAGGTAATGACTCCGTGTCACAATGCTAATGCTAATGCTAATGCAGGAGCTACTACCGGTGTACCCAAGATAATTGTCGGGTGAAGAAACGGGTGGAGAGATTAGCAGAGGATCCACGAATGGTGATCACGACATACGAAGGCCGGCACGTACATTCTCCATCACACGATCTTGACGACTCCCGACCTCCTACTTCTCAACTTAACAATTTCTTCTGGTAGCCATTCTTCAATCTGCTTTGATCTGAATCAACTTTTGCATATAGTTTTGAGGAACATTCAAAATAAACTCTTTTATGGTCTAGTTCGTTCTTCTTTCTACCACCCTCTTGCTCTTATATGTATGCTCTATCTACTATAAAAAAACAACAGTAACTTTTCTTTCTTTCTTTTTTCTGTAAATTTTGTTGAATAGATAATGTTTAGGGTGTAAAATTTACGTTTATATGTACTTGAAAAGGAGATTAAAGTATCAACAATCACTTGCTCCAGCAGGATGAAGTGCTATTGATGAACTCTTTTGAGTAAGGTAATGATTCGAATTTTGATGTTGTGAATGGAGAAAACTGGGTTAGAAGGGTCACCTTCATATTGAGCTTTTGCAAAATCCAATTTGGATTAGTCAACTAATTCGTCGGATATCAGTGGTTAAACAAAAAAAAGAGATTAAAGTGAATAGATCTAGTTGGATGAAACACTAAATTCTTTAAGTAAAGTCAGGAGTTTAAATCTTAAGATTATAAATAAAGTAAATTGAGTTAGGAGGGTCAACCCTAAAATGAGTCTCTGCAATACTCGATTTGAATTAATTAAGCAATAAATTAGATATTGGTAGTTAAACGAAGAAAGAGTATGTTTGATTCTAAATAATATATGCCGTTTTCATTTTCATTTTTTTGAAAAATAAAAAAATTAAAGAAAATGTATTTTGTTGTAAAATTAGAAGATAATTTTTATAAAAATGAAATGAGTGAAAATTTTAAAACATAAAAAATATATATTTTCACTATTTTCATTAAAATTGTTTTAGGATAGTAAAAAAGATGAAAACAAAAAATTCTAATTTTAATTCTATTTAATCTGAGTTCGAGTCCTTCTAATGATAATTTTAAAATTTTAGTTTATTTAATTATATTTTATTTTTTATTATAATAATAATTTTCAAATAATTATATTTAAATTTAATTATTTAATAAGTTCGTTTATTTTTATTTTAAAAATTATACATCAAACACATTTTCACAAATAATATATTATTTCTATTAACTAAATATGTTTTCTAATTTTTAGAAAACTAAAACCGAAAATGAAAAACAAAATTAAAAAATGTGATTTCTAATTTGTAGGGGTTTAAATTTGAATTTAGAATCTAAAAGTGTATCCTATAAAATTTATAATTTATAATTTATAATTAAATAGATTTGACATTAAGGATTTAAAATTTTCAGAAAGGTTTTGAAAGATCTTTTATGTTGATGTGCCTCTCCCCGGGACATGCTTTTTGCCCCTTCTTTTGTCGCACAGTAAATTTTTAATGCCTGTGCTCATCTTTCAAAAAAAAAATAACATGTTAATTACAGAATTGATAAGAAATACGTTATTTTAATTTATAAAAATAATTATTAATTTAATTAATTAAAAAACTCTGATAAACATATTATTCTACCGATAAAACTAAAATAGTATGATTTGATATAGTAACGATTTTAATCTTAAAATTTTATATATTTTGTCGGTTGATCAAGCTGCTCATCTGTGTTCCCTCATATTCCTTTAGGTCATGATCAAGAACACTCTCTTTCCTTCCCCTTGAGTCGCCTTCCCTTCCCATCTAGTTAGAATTAGGATTAGATTTAGGATTGTAAAAAAAATAATTTGATAAATTTTGCCTTCCATATTTGAAGTTTGAATTAGTTAAGTGATTGTGTTTACTACCATAGTGAGTCTCTTAGATTCTAAATTCAAATTTAACGAGATTTGTTGATTGTATATTAGTTATTTTAATTCTATTTTCATTAGCTAAGGTTATAGTGAGTCTCTTCCATTTACTTGTTAGTTGTCTAGTAATGAAATAATTATGTCTTTCAAGTTATTATATTTGTTGATTATCGAGCTGAGAGAAAATAGCATAGAGTGTGACAAGTGGTTGGAGGGGTGTCAAAAGGATGCAGTATCAAAATTTTGAAATATGAATGTGTCGCGGCCTGGAACTCAGCCTCTTATAAGACAATAAGTCGCTGCTAATCTTTTAATTATAGGTAGACCGAAAACTTAAAAAAAAAATAGATTTCAAAATCTTGAGTTTGGGGGCACGGTTACGTGTGGGGAAAGGTTAACATCCCCTCGACGTCTGTAAAATGACGCTTATTTGGTCACTAATATTTTCTAACATACTTCGGTTCCACACAAATTAATATCTAAATTAAAGGACTGATTAGTGGTTCTAATTAGGAAATCAACTTATTGAAGGTCTAAACTTAGACTAAAGCTTATTCAATATGAAAAATATTAAAGAGGCTAGACTGATGGTTTAAATTATTATTTTTACGGATTTAATTAAAAGGGGATAAATCTAATTAAATTATTAAAGATCTAGTTTACAAGTCTTGAGGGATCTAGCCTATGTAACATAAGTCAAAATTAAGAATTAAATCTAAAGAACTTAACCTAAAAGTTAATGTATTAAAGAAGGGGTAATTGTACCATGTACCGACGGTAAAAATATTTTGTTTCCACAAGCGCCTTAATTTTAGGGGTTAGAGATTCAGTGGTTCATAGTTTAAGTTTATATGCTTAGAATTTAGGGACTATGGTTAGAATTTAGAGTTTAGGGTTAGAATTTAGGGGTTATAGGTAAAAACCTATATCCCTAACATATTACCCTAAAACCTAAACCCTAACCTTTAAACTCTAAATCTTAATCCTAAACCTTAAATTCTAACAACATACCCTAAATTCTAAACCCCTAAACCCAAACCCCTAAATTATAAACTCTAAAATGGATCTCTAACCCCTGAAATCAAAGCGCTTGTGGAAACAAAATATTTCCACCGCCGGTGGATCATATATTTTCCCTTAAAGAATTAGTACTTCTAAAGCTAAATTATAGATAAATTACGCTAAAGGACTTATTTTAAATCTCTAGATTAACTTAAGATTTAAAAAACTCATGGATTATTAATTGAAAGAGCAAATAAAGAAAGGAATTAAATAAGAGGTTAAAAAGGAAAAAGGACAATAAATATATAAAAATGAAATAAGGAAAATAAATAAATTGAAATCAATAAAAAGATCTAAAATAACTAAACAAGGCATGAAATATACGATACTAAAAATATGATAAACAAGCATTTAAATTATGAAATTAGATATGTTCAAATTAAATCAAATGACGGGAAATTAAAATTTGATTTTTTCTATAAAAAAAAGTGTATCTTTTCATCAATAGGTCAACACTGGTTCTTCTTTTTCTTAAAAAATGGATGAAACATCACACCCTCAAATCTTCTCACCGATTTATCGTATTCATCACGACGTTCTTGGTGTCCATTGAGGAAGATGCCTCAAACCACGATTTTGGCGACGGGCCACCGCACTCTACCACATCAACCGTCGTTTGTCGACGATAGAAGAGAAAAAAATAAGAACAATAATAAAAACGTTTGAACCCTTTTTGAATTTCGAATCCGAATCAAGTCTTAAAATCATCCGAAAAGTAAATCTAAACCCCCAAATCTCATAAAAATCTTTCGAATCCCCAAAGTTTTAAAATTTAAGAAAACTTTTATTTGGCCTTTAGCCTTCCCGATCGTTCGTCGTCACGACCTCGAATGGCTACTAGAATAAACCACGAGTCTACGAGCTCGGGTTCACTGTTCATCGGCGATGGTAATCTCGATGACTTATTTACGAATAGTTCACCTTTTTTCCTTCTCTTCTTCTTAGTCGAAATAAAATAAAGTAACGCAAAAGAAATGCACAATGAAAATACCTTTGCAAAATTCAATTGCCTTCTTACTCTTGTATTGATGAAAAAATCGTTGTTGTAATTACAAAATAAAGTCTATTTATAGGCCACCAAGAAACCTTAAAATAACTTACACATTGATGCTAAATCTTTTTTTTCGAAAAGGGAATGATGCATTTACTTGGGTATCAAATCACTTTTTTAGGGATGTAAAAAGCTGACTAGACCTGCAAAACTGACTGAAACCAACTTGAGTCATAACTGCTTGTGACCCGAACTGGTGGTAATCCAAAATCAATTTGAGTCTGAGCTGGCGTTGACCTGAACCCGAACTCAACCTGATAATGTGATAACTAGGGTGTGCAAAAATATATGATCTGACCGATCCGATCCATTTATCTGTTGATCTGATCTGAAACCTTAGATATCCAATCCGTTTTTTATTTTTCAAATAATTCAATACGGATGATTATTTCACATTCGGATCGAATATCTGATTATTCGAATCCGAAAATTCAAATTTGTATAGATATGAATCTTGTTATATTTGATATTTTCACTTGCTATATATGAAATTTTGAAATTTCCATGGATACAAATCTTGTTATATTCAATAATTTGTTGATTGTTATATTCGAAAGCCCAAAATTTTAATGGATATGGCTGTCAAATTTAAAAAAAATACTTAAATCAAGTCATTAATTCGCATATTTGATTATCCAATCCGAAAATTTGATATTCGAAATTTCGAATATAAGATTTTTTCGATTGGATACGGATCGCTAAATTACCCATTCAAAAATTTCGGATATCCAAAAAGCACACCCCTAGTGATAACCGAGCCCGACCTGCATCCGACCTGATATGAACCCGAACCCGAGATTAACTTGGTAAATAACTAATATTACCCGACTTGTTATGAACATGATCTGTAATTGACTTGTAATCATTAATTTTGTCCAGGGTAAACCCGCTTTTTTGTTTCACTTTAGTTAATGGGCTTGTGATGGGTTGTTGATTAATTAGTAATTATCTATATCTATATGTGTGTATTAAAACCAAAAAAGGGAAGAAAAAAAAAAGAAAGACAAAAACACTACTAGAAATATATGTGTATGCATTGCATGTTATTGCAGGTTGTGTGCATATGTGTCGTTTGTTTATATGTGTATATATATTGTACGTATGTATTTACTATTATCATTATCATGTAAGTGTAGGTAGGTATTTCATGTATTAGGTATATGTATTAATGCTAGTATGTTTGTTATTTTAGTATAATAAATGTGTGTCTCATGTACATAGGTGTTATGTAATTAATATTGATATATTGTGTAAGCATGTATATTATATGTTTTATTATCATTATTATTAGTAGTAGTAGTAGTACCATCATCATCATCATCGTCATCATCATCATTATTATTATTATTATGCTAACAGATCTGAAAATATATAAATATATGCTATAGCAAACAGTCCATATGATAAATAAGCAAAGTCTAAGTCCATTACATTTCAAAAACCCACAAATATTATACAATAATTACAAGCCCATTTTCGGCCCAAAGCCATCAAGCCACAAAAAAAACCCTAAAAATATATAATATGATCTCTCATGTTTTGTTTTGCAGTTGCCCCATCTGAACCGTTGGATCAAATTTTGATCCAACGGCTCAGATCAAATGAAAACCAACGGCCCAGATTGATTGAACACTCTTCAGCTCCCTCATCTACCACGTGTCGCCCATCCAATGTTGCCACGTCAACCTTGATGAGGCCATCTGAACCGTCCATCTCAAGAAGCATCTCAGTTGTTGGATCAGATCTGATCCAACGGCCCAGATCAAGTCGGCCGTTCGAAGTTGGCGCGTGCAGTCCATGCTCCAGCCATTCACCTTCTCCACGTGCCCACGCACCGGTGCCGTTTAGTCTCCCCATCCACGTGGCGCCGCTGCTGTATGGGCACCGACTCTCAACCACCGAGCAAACAAGAAAGCATAAAAAAAGAAGGAAAAATCAAAACTATATCATCAACAATGATAACAATTAAAGATTGCTTCAGATTTGAAACAATAGGTAATAGCATAGATTAGGGCAATGAGTGTCTAAGATTGATATAAGCATGTAATGCATCATTTGTAACCACGGCAGTTAAAAAAACAGAAGCAATAAACACAAAAATGCAGCCTTTCGAGGTATATCTTCTTCCTTTTTTCAGTTTATCTACATGTATATACATAAAAAAAATGATAAAAAAAGTTAGGGTTTTACCCATGTAGATTTTCCTCGCATCGTTTCGGTTTCCTTTGACCTACGGTCCTCCGTTGATAATATGGGGCCTCTTCAAGGCTGGGTACGGTGAAACGGTGGAAGCACGCAGCGGCGGAAGCCCTCTATGTCGATTTTGCTAGAATAGGGTTAGGATTTAGATTTGGGTTGAAAACGGGGAATTTTTGGGCCGATTTAAGTTCACGGCGGTAGGCCGGCCGGTTTCTGGGATTTACGGCGGAAGAAGTCGCCAGAATCTGGGTTCATGTTGTACCCAAATGAATATCAAGAACTCTCAGAGCGTTCTAGGGGTGGGGGTTTGTTAGAACAAAAAAATGGTCGAAAAGTGTTTAAAGTTCGGATAAAATGGGTATATATAACGTTATAATTTTAAAAATGGCATAATACCACTTTTAGTCCTTCTGCCCCAAAATAATCATGCCAGAAGGGCTTCCCCATGGTCCGATTGCACTTTCAGTCCCTCCGTGTGGGATAATTACCCTGGGGAGCCATTCCTCCTTTTTAAATTATCCCCGGGTCCTTCGTAGTTTTTAAAATTTTTCAATTACATCCTTGTTATTTCTTTTATTTTTGTTTTGGTATTTTATTTTCTCATAGTTAGGTCCTTTTTCCAGTTTTGAATTATGTTATTTTACTCACCTTTTTATGTTTTTAGTTTAAATTTTGCATATTTATGTTTAATATTTGTGATTTATTTTTTTATGTTACTTTACTCGTTTGTGATAATGATTTTAGGGATAAAATTAGTTCGAACAGAATGCATGTTTAATATGTACGTAGACTTAGCATAAATCAGAAATATGATGCATCCTATGTTTAACATGTATTTGTTGGTGAATTAAAAATTGGTAGAATGTCATGAATAGCTCTCAACTTATAATACGTTTTAGAATAAAAGTCGGAATTTGTAGGGAAATAAATAAATAAATAAATAAAGTATAAATAAATAAAAATATAAATGTTTTAATATATAATATATTTTTATATGGTAAATTTTTAGATATGTATATATATATGTATATACGTACATACAATAAGTACTTTCGATATATATGACAATTTTAAAGAATAAGATAGAATTTTGTAAAATATGATATATATATATATATATAGTACCTATATTTTGAAGGTAGGAAGCATAATTTTGAAGAGCATACTAATATATTTTGGTACATAAAAAATATAGTTTTTGACGTGTATAATAATGTGAAAATGAAATATATATATATATATATTAGCAAAATGAATAATGTATAATAGTAGGTTTTTTCTTATGGAACTTTAACACATAATTTGCTTTAATGTATACTTTTGAATAATAGGTTTTTTTATATATACATTTTGTAACTTTAATTCATAATTTATTTCAATACATGTTTTTTTAAATAATATTTTTTATATACTATATTATTTTAATACAATGAATCTTAAACCTTTAGGGCTTCCATTACATAAGAACAATTTGGGCCTTGGTTTTTTTACATTAGTTTCAATAGTTTGGGCCTATGGTTTGCGCTTAGATTGCAGAACTTAGTTAGTTCCTTTTAGGTTTAGATTAGGAATAGTCAAATTAATTCGAACAAATCGTGTGCCCGACTTATAGGGGCGTGATTGTAGAATTAAATTTGTCTTATCCTTTTTAAGACTTTAATTAGATTAGTGTTCGGATTAATTTAGCGAATTTAAATTTATCCTTGACTCATTGGGGTAAATGGTAAATTCATTAAATTAATTGAACATTTCTTAATTACTTTAGGGGAAAAATCGATTTTAAGCCTAACTTAGCATTAAATTACAATTTAGTCACCATAAATTGGGTTTCTTAAACTTTTAAGGCTAAGTACGTAATTAGGCTATATATATCAAATTGGACCTTTCCTTTTAAATGTTTACATTTATGCCCTTGACTGACATACCTTAATTGACATTAATGTATTCTTTAATCTTAGATGCATCGTTAATTAATCTAAATTATAAAAGGGGAGGTATTTATTAATTCAAATATTTGTGTCGTAACAGTCTAAGTTTAAAGGATGTTGACCAAATATTCGGATTAATTCTTACAGTCCCGAGGTGAATGAATTTAAAATTAATAAAATCATCATATCATACTTAAATGCTTGCATCATGCATAAAGGTGACGTACGGGGGTCGAACCATAAATTAACACGACAGTCAGGCTTATTCGATGTCTTTTTAATTTATGGTCCGACATATCGTCAACCTTATTAATTAAATGTTTAAGTAATTTGAGTCCACCAACTCGATAAGGCCTGTGCACTCAAGGTTAATTTTTTATCTAAGAACTTCAAATTAAATTCAATTTAAATTTCAATAACTTTCATCCTTTTAAGGGCAACAAATTTTTTGGTACCGATCTTCAGGCGTGATGGGGGTGTTAATCCTTCCCCACGCGTAACCAACTCCCGGACCCTTTCGCAAAGAATCTCTGGTTTTATGGTGTCCGGCCTACCTTGCCCAAGTGGCAGGTGGCGACTCCAAATTTTCATCATATTGGAAAATTAAAAGTTTTCAAAAGAAATCCCCCATTTTCCAAAGAATTTTCATTAACAATTCATGGGATAATTAGTAGCCGACTTATTTTCTAACCAAACACCCTTAACACGTCAAATTTTCTTTTTAAAAGTGGGGAAGGAAACAAAAGGTCGCTACAGCTTGGCGACTCCGCTGGGGACGTTTTTCTTTAAAGCAAAAGAGAGTTAGGCCAAAGGAAAATTTGTTGCTCTTAAATAATGAAAATTATTGGGATTTTAATTATTTTAACAAGGATAATTCTTCCTTGAAAATGTGATCAGGATTGCACGGGTTTTGATAATTGGTGGTCCTGGAATTAACTCTTCATTTAATTTCTAAGGAGTCACCGACATGTGTTGCATCATATCATTAAGCTCTATACATGAGCCTCTCCCTTAAGTAGGAGTGAAACACCACATACCCACGTGAGTAGCCCTCCATAGGTCGGTAATTCACTTCTGGAATCCACGCATTTTGACACGTGAGAAGCCCTCCATGTAATCAGGTCGTGCTTTCCCTCGAATCGAAACCAATTGGCAAGCTTATAATAGGCCATAATTAGGTTCTTGTTGCCTTAGTAGGTAGTAAGATAGGTTCGGGTACCCTTAATTAGAACTAAACCCATGTGTGAGAATTTAGAAGCCCACCCCTATTAGAGCCGTGCGGACAACCTTAGCGAACTAGAATTCGTGTTGTTAAGTTGCTTTTCTTATGAAAATTGTTTGTGTTTATCCTTTCTTACTTTTGTGTTTTTATCTCACGACTAACTCTTGTCTTTTCTTTCTTTTCATTGTTGTTCCTTTGTTTTGCACATTATCGTCATACCATAAATAGCACATTGAGTTGGAAATAGTCTAAAGTTAAAGGCTAGATTGATGGAAGACCTAGTTCATAGCAATGATGAAAAAACTCTGACGTACATATATGGTCCGAATGGGAACAGTTGCATGAGGGAGACAGTATCCCTGCGGGTTTAGGTAAATATTGGCAGCAGAAACATTCATGAATACAGAATACAATGATACTTCCAGACTGAAGACAGTGTGGAATAGTTGGGACTTGGAAACAATGTGCATTTTCAGAAGGGAATATGGTGACATTGCATATTTGCTAGATGTTCCGGTGGACCAGGCACTGCTACAAGCCTTGGTGAGGTTCTGGAATCCTGCCTATAGTTGTTTCACGATAGGTAACTTCGATTTGACTCCTACGATTGAAGAATATCGAGATCTTTTAAATTGTGAGAAGATTGACGAGACTCGGGTATACTCGAAGCCTAGTAAGAACAAAGCCTTCCAGGGCAAGCTCAAGAGATTCTCGGACATGTTGGAATCTTGGGTCAAGCATCAGGTCA
The DNA here is from genome assembly GCA_019671005.1 of Hibiscus mutabilis. Taxonomy (NCBI): domain Eukaryota; kingdom Viridiplantae; phylum Streptophyta; class Magnoliopsida; order Malvales; family Malvaceae; genus Hibiscus; species Hibiscus mutabilis. Next base: position 30,418,165 of record CM033714.1, read on the forward strand.
TTACATGGATCGGTAAGGAGCATCTCAGATGGGATGGGATTCTAGCCCTGGCTTCTGTACATCTGGTAGGCCGAGTTCAACGGGATCTCTTCGCGTTGTTAATTTATGGGTTGTGCTCTTTCCCCGGGCGCGAGGGCTAATCGATATGACAGCCTTAGATCTGTTTGATCGTTTGAGTGGTGGAACCAATCCAGTGCCTATGATTTTAGCCGAAACTTTCTGATCTCTGAGGTTTTGCCGGGAGCATGGTGGGGTCGTTTCTATGGTTGCTTACAGCTTTTGACAGTCTGGTTCTATAGTCACTTGTGGTCAGATGCTAATTTCTCGAAGCCTCTCTACCATGTCTTTCTGCCAGGAGTATCCTCTACAGGTGCGGAGTACACTCTTGGGTGCCATTGCTTGGACTTTGGGGGCACACTGCTTATGCTCCGCTCCTGGTTTTGAGATAGTATGGCTCGAAGCAGTTTGTTCCAGCTACCAAGGGCTTAAATGAGTTCAACATGAATTATGAGAAGGAAAAAGGCTACAAGGTAATGGTGAATGATGTCTCTGCGTCCTGGAACAACGTGAGACGGGTTAGAGTTATGAGTGCTACCCACATGACCACTCCTGAGTATGAGGCATGGAGATTCAGCCGCACCAATGACAACGTTCCCCAGTTGAAGCCCGATAGAAAAAGGACCATAGAAGATAGGTTAGCCACACTTTCTACTGAGGCCAAGTTGATGAGGAAACAACTTGAAGAAGAGCATGAAAGATATCTCAAACTCGAGGAGAAAGCACGCCAAGAGAGATTCGACTTTGAGTTGGAGAAGATGCAGTTTGAAGGAATGGTTAAAGGTTTGCAAAAGAGAAATGATGAATTGGAACTCGAGCTCAAGTTAGAAAGGGAAGAGATCCAGAAACTCAAAAGGCTAAGCAAAAGCAAGAGGGTTGTAGAAGGCCGATCAAGCGAAGGGATAGAGCTCTGATTCAGGGAGGAGAAAGTGAGAGCCGAGAATTATAAAAGGATGTATTGTGAGAACAAGGACCAGGTGCTCACTCTAACCCAAGAAATGAAGAACTTGCACACTTCTCACTCTAAGTAGATCGAGAAAGAACGTCGTCAAAATGAAGCTTTGAAGGATCAGGTTAAGTGTCTGGAAAAGTCCATTTTTAAGCACAAAGGTTCGACTAACAAGTTAAAGGAAAGCAAGACGGAGAACCATGCTTTGGAGACTCACATTGAAGAATTGGAAATTGAGGTTCAACAGCTCAAAGATCATGTGGCAAGCTTTAGGGGGTGATTCAAGACACCCGATGCTGAGTTTGGAGCAACTATAGTTCACTGCCTACACCATTTGGAAACAAGAGCAGGAGTTAGCACAAGGGTTGGTTAGGATGCAAGGAAATTCCCAGAAGATACAGCTCTTGGCATAAAACACTACTGAACTTCATGATTGTGTCGACGATGACTTTGAAGAAGGAGAGATGATTGTTTGGATCTTGAGAGAGATCATCGACCTCGATACTACCCTGAAGTCATATGTTTAGTTGGCTTTCTTTTGATTATTGTACCAAGACTATGTTTCTACTAATGAAAGCCGTTTAACGATGATATTTGCCAGACTCAGTGTTGCTCATTGCATTCATGCATATTTCATTTATTTGCATTCTTTGTTTCGTTAACAAATAATTGACTAAAAAGTGTTCTATTTCAGAAACAAAAAAAAGATTGCATTTTGGTTCTTTAAAATATCCATCATTCTACATCCATATTATACCCGCTTACGAACAAAGCAAATGGAGGAAGGTTTTGCGAAGCTGGAAGCCGATCTACGTAGTCAAATGGAACGAACCCAGCAGGAATTAAGGGAGACCATTCTTAAGTACCATCAAGACATGATGAGGGAGATATCGCAACTGTTGCAAGCTCAACTGAGGCAAGAGTCAAGAGATAAGGGTACCATCGAGGGCCCTACCCAGGACTCGGGGGATTGCCTTTATGCCCAAACCGTCAGGAATCCTCTGCTCATCGATTCTTCGTCAAACCCTACACAAGGCGCCTCTGCTTCTCATTCTGGTACATCCACTCAAACCCAACCAGGGGTGACCTTCGGGAATCCCGAGGTTGTCGGAGATGGCATCCCAGATTTTGATGAATTAGAAAAACTGAACCAAATGAAAGCGGAATTCACTAAGCAACTAGAAGACACTCGGAAGGACCTAGAAGAAAAGCTCCGAGTAAAAGAAGATGAGGATGACCGCTATGGGTTAAGTGCTAGAGAACTCATCATGGTTCCAGATGTGGAGATCCCATACAAGTTCAAGGCTCCGGACTTTGAAAAGTTTGACGGAAGTACCTGCCCATCTGCTCATATAGTGATGTTTTATCGGAAGATGGCCGGTTTTACTAGCAACAAGAAGCTCTTGATTCACTGTTTTCAAGACAGCTTAGTAGGGTCTGCTTTGAGGTGGTATAACCAACTGATCAAGGCTCAGATCAAGTCGTGGAGAGATCTGGCGAAAGCTTTTACTGATCAGTATAAACATGTAACCAACATGGTTCCCAACTGACTATTGTTACAAGGCATGGAACAGAAGTGTAACATCCATTTTCCCGTATTTATCACCAAATACGAGTCAGTGATGTTACTAACAAAGATTAAACCCTTATACTTACTTAATATAGAAAATTGGCAGCCTGCACTGCCTTTACTTAAAAATTTATAAAAAAAAATTATAGACATCAAAAATTCGTTCCAAAATTTTCTAATTAAACTAGATTCATTAAGTTTCTAACCATATAAATTATTAGCCTAAATTCATTACACAAGAATTCAAATAAATTCTTAGATTCAATTTACAGCCCAGAATTTCAAAAATTCTGCTACCCTGTTTTCTGACCTTCTGTTGAATAAAAATTCATAACTTTTTACATACAACTCGAAATCAATCACCGTTAATTTTTTAAGAAACTAGACAAAATTTTTAGTTCATACATATAAGATTCACTGTCTAATTCCAATTGTCGAATTTATGATGATTTTTCGAACACACTGCTTTTGCCTACATTTCTGGGCAGATTTTTGAACTTTCTATCTTAGAATCCATATTTACTAAAAACTTAGTCCATTACCATTTATAACCATAATAGGACTTACTAGGTTCATCATCCATATTCAAAAACTATTAACCCACCATATTTAGTGATAAGTTATTACAACCCCACTAATTATACATGCCATCTAGTACATTTCCAAAAGAAATGATGGATGTCATTACATTACTATGAGTATGGAGATATACCTCCCAAAATATGAAAGTGATGCTCGGCGACTCTTCACTCGAAGCTCCTTTAAAACCTACGCATGAAAGTTTAATACGCTAAGCATATACTTAGTGAGGCAACAACATTTAATTCAAATGCAATTTAACATAGGTATCAATATATTATAGTGACAATGCATATGATCACCTCCCATTTTATGCATTTTAACATATATGACATGATATATATATATAGTAACATATTACATGGTAATAACCTTGATACTTACCAATACCGTTGCCATATTCATCATCGAGCTTTCAAGCCTTTTTAACATGTTTTTCAATTCATTTAGCCCAAGTATTGAATTAAGGAAATTTTTGGTACGCGAGTCATCCCCCCTATACTTACTTGAGTATAGTATATTAGGTGCACTTTACTGGAAGTGCTTAACACCGAAGTGTTTTTGTATACTTATCAGAGTATACAATTATTAATTATTTTGCACTTTACCTGAAGTGCTTATAATAAATTGCACTCTACCGGGAGTTCTAAAATGTTTATACAGTTGTTTATGACTATGGATATCCAACTATACTTTTAATTTCCTATCTCATACTTTGGGCTTTATATCAATCATAATCTCATACATGGCAACATATATACATATTAAGCAATTCATACGTAAAATAACATTTCATGGATAAGTAGTGATCCATGCATGTATTCTCAATTCTGGACTTATGTTTAAATTGTCAATTATATAATGAATGACATAAAAATCATGCTATGCATGCATTGCACTCACCTTGACACTTTCAAATTTATAATTTATACTAGCCTCACTAAGCTCGATTGCACTTTCTATCTTCTTTCTTCACACGTTTGTACTCGAACTCGATTGTTATATGTTTGTACATTAAATACATGACACAAGCAACCTTAAGTACATGTCCAACCTTTACTAATACATGTACATACCAATATGGAAAAATTAATATTTTCAATCAAGTACTTCTTTGTAACCACCAAGCTCCCAATACTTTAATCTCATCTCAAATTACACATTACAACCAATAGTTTGATAATCTCCCTTTAAACCCTAAATTCTTTCTCTTAGGGTTTATAAACTAAAATTTGGAAACTTCCACATTTCATCTCCATTTTCAAAAATATTAATACCAAAATGATCATTGTACCATAGCAAACAACATACCCATGTTTCTTGAATATTTACCAATTTTTCACTTATTTCACCCAATTTACACAATTCACAAATTGATCCTAAAATGATGTTTTCTTCAATCCAACAACATAATTCAACTTAGAAAACATCATTCTAATCAAATCCATCATCAAAATAATTTTTACAAAATTTCCCCTAATATTATTCATTTTGCCGAAATGGTCCCTATAGGTTTATCAAGAAGTTTTCATCATTTCAAGCATCTAAACAACACTACAACACAATTTCCAACTTGATTAAGCCTTAAAACATAAAATCTTAACATGCTCTTCAACAACCCTAATCATCAAACTCAGCTTAGAGATATGGAAACTAAGCAAAACTTATGTCAAAAGATAGAGAATTCAAAGGAGATCAATTTCTTATTTCATGTCTCTAACCAAAAACCAAGTAAATCAAGCCAAAAATTGAATTGAATTTTTTGCTCTTACCTTGCTAGGGGTCTCGGCTACTTGGGAGAAAGATGAGCAAATTTCTAGTCTTTTCTATCTTTAATTTTAATGCCAAATGTCTTCTAATTTGGCTATATAAAAATAAAAATCTCTAAAATAGTCAAATGACTATTTCACCCCTTAGTTATAACCAATCACAAGCCAACGCCTATATTTTATCCTCTTCCATAATAAATTTTCATTAAAAAGTATAGGTGAATTGTCTAAAATGCCATTAATGAAATAATTTATTTTCAAAAATGCCATTCCACCACCTATACAAAATACTGAATAGAATCGAATCTAAACTGATTTAAAAATGATTCAAAACTTTGGTGCTATGCTCTTTGGGTCTTTTTAAGACTTCCTTCAAATTTTCATAAAATTCCGAGCTCATACGATTACCCGAATTACACTTAAACTTTAACCGTAATTTCCCAATAATAGAAACCTCGGATCAAACTATAGTTTTATATTCGATCCACACCCTTAGATGATCTATCTATTTATGAAATAAAAATAATTATTGGGAAAATTACCATGTTGGTCCTTGAACTTTTTTCAACTTTTCACTTTTGTCACCAAACTTTAAAACTTTACGTTTTAGTCACTGAACTAAAACCACTAACTTTTGATTCTTTACCTTTTGGTCACTAATAAAATAATGGGATATTACAATTCTCTCCCCCTAAAAAATTCGTCCTCAAATTTTTAGAACGTACCTGGATTAAACAAATACGGGTACTGTTCTTTCATTCGTTCTTCAGTTTCCCATGTGGCTTCTTCCACTTTGTGGTTTTTCTAGAGCACCTTAACCAATGGAATCGATTTGCTCCTCAATTTCTTTACCCCATGAGCTAAAATCTTTACTGGTTCTTCTTCAAATGTCAAATCAGGTTGCATCTCAACTTCCACAGGTGAAATGACATGAGAAGGATCCGACCTATATTTGCGAAGCATCGATACATGAAAAACATCATGAATCTTGCTCATTTCTGGTGGTAAAGCCAATTGATACGCCACCGGTCCAACTCTTTTCAAGATTTCATACGGACCAATGAATCTGGGACTAAGCTTCCCTTTTCTTCCGAATCTCATTATTTTCTTCCATAGTGAAACTTTCGAAAATACCTTGTCTCCTACCTGATACTCAATATCTTTTCTTTTTAAATCTGAATAAGCCTTTTGTCTATCGGAAGATGCCCTGAGATTATCTCGAATTATCTTCACTTTTTCTTCTACCTCTTGAATCAAGTCAGGCCCGATAATCTTGTGGTCTTCTAACTCAAACCAATTTAACGATGTTCGGCATTTTCTTCCATATAAAGCTTCATATGGTGCCATTTTAATACTTGACTAATAACTGTTGTTATACGCAAATTCATCCAATGGTAAGTACTTTTCCCACGAACCTGCAAACTCAATGACACACGCTCTTAGCATATCTTCCAAAATCTAAATTGTCCTCTCAGATTGTCCATCAGTTTGCAGGTGGAAGGCAGTACTAAAATGCAATTGAGTACCCAATGCTTCCTGTAGTGCTTTCTAGAATCTAGAAGTAAACTTGGGATCTCTGTCAGGCACAATGGAAATAGGAACTCCATGTAATCTAACAATCTCCCGAATATACAACTCTGCATATTTATTCAAAGAGAAATCTGTTCTGACGGGCAGGAAATGTGCTGATTTGGTTAATCGATCCACGATCACCCAAATTGAGTCTTTCCTACTTGGTGTCAATGGTAATCCGGTTACAAAGTCCATAGTCACTTTTTCCCATTTCCATTCTGGAATAGCAATTGGTTGAAGTAACCCTGATGGCACTTGATGTTCTGCTTTAACTTGCTGACAAGTTAAGCATTTAGACACGAATTCCATTATAGCTCTTTTCATTCCTGGCCACCAAAAATGGCTCTTCAAATCTTGATACATTTTATTTCCTCTCGGGTGCATCGTTAAAGGACTATAATGTGCTTCTGTAAGAATTTCCTTTTTCAATTCATTATCTTCAGGAATATAAGCATGTCCTTTATAATATAAACATCCATTGGACTTTACTTCGAAGTATGAAGATTCTCCCCTTTCAGCTTTCTTCTTTTTCTCTAAACAATTTTCATTTGTTTCTTGTGATTCTTTTATTTTGTCTATCAAAGTAGGTCTGATGTTCAGCTCAGCAAGTAGAGCACCATCATCCAATATTGATAATTGAGCATTCGATATCTGCAGGGCTGAAAACATCTTTCAGCTAAGTGCGTCTGCAACTACATTAGCCTTTCCCGGGTGATAATCAATAATTGCATCATAATCCTTAATTAGCTCAATCCATCGCATTTGTCTTAAATTCAGCTCCTTCTGCGTTAAAAGATATTTCAGGCTTTTGTGGCCTGTGTATATATAACATCTTTCACCATATAAATAGTGACGCCAAATTTTTAAAGCAAAGACAACCGCAGCTAATTCCAAATCGTGAGTAGGATAATTCCTCTCTTGAGTTTTAAGCTGCCTAGAAGCATCTATACACCACAAAATTCTTACCCGATTCAGGTTGAACTAACACCGGAGCTTCTGTCAAGATTTTCTTCAATCTTTCAAAGCTTTCTTGACATTCTTTAGTCCACAAAAAAAGTACATTCTTCTTGAGCAATTTGGTAAAAGGTGCAGCAATCATTGAGAAATCTTTCACGTACCGGCGGTAATATCCTGCCAATCCAAGAAAACTTCTAACCTCTGTAACATTTTTAGGAGGTTTCCACGCCATGATAGCTTGAATTTTCTGAAGATCAACCCAAATTCCTTCAGCCGATACTATATGTCCAAGAAATGTCACCTTAGAAAGCCAAAACTCACATTTAGATAATTTGGCATATAATTTCATCTGAAGAACAATTCTTAGATGAACATCATGATCCTCCTTGGTTTTAGAATAAACCAGGATATCGTCTATGAATACCACTACAAACTGGTCTAGGTATGGCTGAAAAATTCGGTTCATCAAATCCATAAATGCTGCCGGGGCATTAGTTAATCCAAACAGCATCACCACGAATTCATAATGACCATATCGAGTCCTGAAAGCCATCTTTGGAATATCCTGCTCTTTAATCTTCAATTGATGATAGCCTGATCGAAGATCAATCTTAGAGAACATTGTTTCCCCCTTTAATTGATCAAAGAGATCATCAATTCTTGGCAATGGATATTTATTCTTTATCATCACTTTATTAAGTTGATGATAATCGATACACAATCTCATCGATCCATCTTTCTTCTTTACAAATAATGCAGGTGCTCCCCATGGTGATATGCTTGGTCATATAAAACCTCGATTATGCAATTCTTGTAGCTGTGATTTGAGTTCCCAGAGTTCAGCGGGTGCCATACGATACGGAGCCATCAATATGGATGTTGTACCAGGTAACACATCAATTCCAAATTCTACCTCTCTATCTGGAGGTAGTCCTGGTAATTCTTCTGGGAATACATCTAGGAATTCTCGCACCGTAGGTATATCTTCTATTTTCACTCCCTTCTTCAAGGTATCAATTTTGGGAGTTGGATCTATTTCACAACCATCCATCAATATTTCATTTGCAACAAAATTCGAAATAACATCACTACGATGATTCAGCTTTTCCCCCACGAATATTATTCGTCATCTATTTGGTGCCTTTAAAATTAATCTTTTTAATCGGCACTCCACCACAGCATCATATATAAATAACCAATACATCCCCAATATTATTTCGAACTCACAAAACGGTAATTCCATAAGGTCAGCTGGGAAATCCACACTCTGAATTTTAATAGGACACTGACGGGAAATCCTCTTAACCTTAGCACTATGGCCTAACGGATTGGTTGCTACCACCTCACTCTTAATTAGTTCTACTGGAATGTTTCTTTCTAGTATGATTCTAGAACTAATATATGAATGAGTTGAACCAGGATCAGTTAGTGCAAAAATAGGTCTATTAAAGAGTTCAAGCATACCTGATATCACATCATGATCATCTTTACTCTCTGTGGTCTTGATTTATATACACGGGCAGGAGCTTTGCCTTTCAGATTTGATGCAACTTCCGATGCACCTTGATGGGAATTCCACCCTCAGTTCCCTTTATTTCTCTGAGAAGCAGCCACCGATTGATTCTCATGTAATTCTGGACATGCTCGTTTGAAATGACCCGGCTTCCCACATTGATAGCACACTGTCTCCGGTGCATACCAACATCGACCAGGATGTCTTCTTCCAAAAGTCTTGCATTTAGGTCTATTCCAAAGTCCATCACCTTTACTTCCACTAGTTTTATTGTGGACTTGCTTGGATTTACTCGCAGAAGAATTCTTCTTTACAGACGACACCGACCCAACTGATCCTTGCTGCTGAAAACCTTTACCCCGTTTAGACCAGGGTAAAACACTGGGGCCTCCAAGTTGCTTAATTGACTGTGTTTTCTTCTCAGAAGCTTCTTCTTGTTCCACCCTTTCCATTCATTTAGCTCGGTTAACCGCCACTTGAAATTCAGACAAATCAAGAGCAACCAAGAATTTCTTATACTCCGGATCTAGGCCTCCCACAAATTTATTAACTATGTGCTTCTCAGTCGGAAGGAGCTCTGTAGCAAACCGGCTAAGCTTATTAAACTCACACTCAGACTCATATATCGATCTGCTTGCTTGCTTTAGATTCATAAACAGATTCCTCATATCCTCGATAAAAACATCACCAATGTACTTGTTCTGGAACTCTTTTAAAAAGAATTCCCATGTAACTCGTTCCCGAGGAATCTGAGCAGTAATGGTGGTCCACCAAATTCGAGCAGGCCCCATTAGAAGTGATGTTACACCTTCCAGTCTTCCTTGATCATCACACAGGATAGAGTCCAACATAATTTTAATATCATTTAGCCAAAAGTCCGCATACATCCTATCAACATCAGATTCACCTTGAAACTCTAATGCCTTCAACTTCCTCAACTCCCTTGGCACAGACACTGGTTTCGGTCTATTTAAGATATCATCTAATGTCTGTAGGAACAGTCCACGATCCTGAACCGGCATGTTTTGCTGTCCTTGTGCAGGTTCCTGACCTTGATATTGCTCTTGAGGTACATTCTGATTTACCTGGTTACTTCCACTCTGCACAGAAACCTCCTGTTCAAATGCATGTCTAGAACTTTGATAGTCCGACATCTGAACAGAACACATTTTCAACAAGTTTCTTAATATAGAGTAGCATTACTAATTATAGAGCATTAGAGTATCTGCATATAATCTTTAGTAATTATGACATCCTAGTGGCATGTATACAATTCTCACTCATTTTTAAATTCAATTTCTATCCAGAATCGACTAAACCTGAGTTTCTAATACCAATAAATGTAACATCCCTTTCCCGTATTTATGACCAAATACGAGTCAGTGATGTTACTAACAAAGATTAAACCCTTATATTTTCTTAATATAGAAAATTGGCAGCCTACATTGCCTTTACTTAAAAATTTATAAAAAAAATATAGACATCGAAAATTCATTCCGAAATTTTCTAATTACACTAGATTCATTAAGCTTTCTAACAATATAAATTATTAGCCTAAATTCATTACACAAAAATTCAAATAAATCCTTAGATTCACGTCACAACCCAGAATTTCAAAAATTCTGCTACCCTATTTTCTGACCTTCCGTCGAATAAAAATTCATAACTTTTTACAAAAAAAAAACTCGAAATCAGCCACCGTTAATTTTGTAAGAAACTAGACAAAATTTGTAGTTCATACATATAAGATTCACTGTTTAATTCCAATTGTGGAATTTATGCTAATTTTTCGAACACATTGCTTTTGCATACATTTCTGGGCAGATTTTTAAACTTTCTATCTTAGAATCCATATTCACTAAAAACTTATTTCATTACCATTTATAACCATAATAGGACTTACTAGGTTCATCATCCATATTCAACAACTATTAACCCACCATATTTAGTGATAAGTTATTACAACCCCACTAAATATACATGTCATCTATTACATTTCCAAAAGAAAGGATGGATGTCATTACATTACTATGAGTATGGAGATATACCTCCCAAAATATGAAAGTGATGTTTGGCTACTCTTCACTCGAAGCTCCTTTAAAACCTACGCATGAAAGTCATCATACGCCAAGCATATACTTAGTGAGGTAACAACATTTAATTCAAATGCAATTTAACATAGGTATCAATATATTATAGTGACAATGCATATGATCACCTCCCATTTTATGCATTTTAACATATATGACATGATATATATATATATATAGTAACATATTACATGGTAATAACCTTGATACTTACCAATACCGTTGCCATATTCATCATCGAGCTTTCAATCCTTTTTTAACCTATTTTTCAATTCATTTAGCCCAAGTATTGAATTAAGGAAATTTTTGGTACGCGAGTCATCCCCCCTATACTTACTTGAGTATAGTATATTAGGTGCACTTTACTGGAAGTGCTTAACACTGAAGTGTTTTTGTATACTTACCGGAGTATACAATTATTAATTATTTTGCACTTTACCCGAAGTGCTTATAATAAATTACACTCTACCGGGAGTGCTAAAATGTTTATACAGCTGTTTATGACTCTATTGATATCCAACTATACTTTTAATTTCCTATCTCATACTTTGGGTTTTATATCAATCATAATCTCATACATGGCAACATATATACATATTAAGCAATTCATACGTAAAATAACATTCCATGGATAAGTAGTGATCCATGCATGTATTCTCAATTCTGGACTTATTTTTAACATGTCAATTATATAATGAACGACATAAAAATCATGCTATGCATGCATTGCACTCACCTTGACACTTTCAAATTTATAATTTATACTAGCCTCACTAAGCTCGATTTCACTTTCTATCTTCTTTCTCCACTCGTTTGTTATCTGTTTGTACATTAAATACATGACACAAGCAACCTTAAGTACATGTCCAACCTTTACTAATACATGTACATACCAATATGGAAAAATTAATATTTTCAATCAAGTACTTCTTTGTAACCACCAAACTCCCAATACTTTAATCTCATCTCAAATTACACATTACAACCGATAGTTTGATAATCTCCCTTTAAACCATAATCTTTCTCTTAGGGTTTATAAACTAAAATTTGCAAACTTCCACATTTCATCTCCATTTTCAAAAATATTACTACCAAAATGATCATTGTATCATAGCAAACAACATACCCATGTTTCTGGAATATTTTCCAATTTTTCACTTATTTCACCTAATTTACACAATTCACAAATTGGTCCTAAAATGATGTTTTCTTCAATCCAACAACATAATTAAAATTAGAAAACATCATTCTAATCAAATCCATCATCAAAATAATTTTACAAAATTTCCCCTAATATTATTCATTTTGCTGAAATGGTCCCTATATGTTTATCAAGAAGTTTTCATCATTTCAAGCATCTAAACAACACTACAACACCATTTCCAACTTGATTAAGCCTTAAAACATGAAATCTTAGCATGCTCTTCAACCACCCTAATCATCAAACTCAACTTAGAGATATGGAAACTAAGCAAAACTTATGTCAAAAGGTAGAGAATTCAAAGGAGATCAATTTCTTATTTCATGTCTCTAACCAAAAACCAAGTAAATCAAGCCAAAAATTGAATTGAAATTTTTGCTCTTACCTTGCTAGGGGTCTCGGCTACTTGGGAGAAAGATGAGCAAATTTCTAGTCTTTTCTATCTTTAATTTTAATGCCAAATTTCTTCTAATTTGGCTATATAAAAATAAAATTTTCTACAATAGTCAAATGACTATTTCACCCCTTAGTTATAACCAATCACAAGCCAACACCTATATTTTATCCTCTTCCATAATAAATTTTCATTAAAAAGTATACGTAGAATGCCTAAAATGCCATTAATGAAATAATTTATTTTCAAAAATGCCATTCCACAACCTATACAAAATACTGAATAGAATCAAATCTAAACTGATTTAAAAACGATTCAAAACTTCAATGCTATGCTCTTCGGGTCTTTTTAAGACTTCCTTCAAATTTTCATAAAATTCTAAGCTCATACGATTACCCGAATTACACTTGAACTTTAACCGTAATTTCCCAATAATAGAAACATCATATCAAACCATAGGTTTTATATTCGATCCACACCCTTAGATGATATGTCTATTTATGGAATAAAAATAAATATTGGGAAAATTACCATTTTGGTCCTTGAACTTTTCTTAACTTTTCACTTTTGTCACCAAACTTTAAAACTTTACGTTTTAGTCACTGAACTAAAACCACTAACTTTTGATTCTTTATGTTTTGGTCACTAATCAAATAATGGGATATTACAAGAAGCGCAATGAGACCCTTCGTGAATATGCTCAAATGTGGCATAACGTGGCAGCCTAAGTCCAACCACCGCTTCAGGAACGTGATATCTCTCATATGTTCGTAGACACACTAAAAGGGGCACTTTATGATCGGCTGATCAGTAACTTTGTAGAGATGGTCATGACTGGAAAACGCATTGAAGCGGCCATCAAGAGTGGAAGGATCGATGGAGGGGATCATTCACAGAAGCAGTTTAAGAAGAATGATCATGAAGTGAACATCACCAATGCTTTTAAAAAGACCAAGAACTTCACAATTTCCCAGCCGTAGGCTCCATCGGGGAATTCCAGAAATTTCAACAAGAGAGAGGATAAATGACCTAAGAAGAAAAGGGATGATAGGTCTTTCAAACCTTTGCCAATCACCTACAAAGAACTCTACTCACAGCTATACAAGGCCGATCTGGTCCGACCGTACCACGTTACCCCTTATAATCCACCATACCCGGCTTGGTATAACCCAAAGGAGCACTGCGAGTATCATGCTGATGTCCCGGGGCACTCAATCGAGAATTGTATAGCTTTCAAAAAGTTCATCCAAAACCTAATTCGAACTGGGGTGTTACAGTTAGGGGAACTCAGTACAGCCAACAATCCGTTTCCAAACCACGAGGGCAGGGTATAAATGCCATTGAAGACGAGTGTACCGCGAGAGCCAGGAAAAACGTGTCTGAAGTCTGGTCTCCCTTGAGATGGGTCTTTCAACAGTTGTGTATGGCGCGTCTCATCAATCGGGGGATGGTGTTGGTCAAAAAGGATGTAGCCTGTAGTGTGAGTACCATCAGTTAGAAGATCATGATATTTAGCATTGTGAGGAATTTCGTCATTTGCTCCAAACTATGATGGACAACAAGGAGATAGAGTTTTTTTGAGAAAGGAACAAGAGTGAAAGAGTTTGAAGTCTGTGCATCAGAGAGTCAAGAAACCAGATATAGTGCCAAGAGGTCACTTGTCCTCGATCTCCAGACGAATGAGGCGAGTGAACCAAAAATGGCTCCCAAAATCATAATCGCCACTGTAAAGTCTTTTCCTTTTAATGACACCATGATGGTTCTGTGGAATTACACTGCATGCGTTACGATCCCGGGGTCGTCTAGTGCACAAGAGGAAAAGAGGGTGATGGAAACAAAACTTGCTCAACCAAGTAGCAGAGAAGCAAACGACGTGGGGCATCTAACAAGAAGTTGTCGGTGCTACATTCCAGAAAACTTGAGGGATCCAAAGGAGAAAAACCAAGAAACTGAAGTAGGATTTGAAAGGTTGTTTCGAGAATACCCACCTGTAAAGATCAAGGAGCCCATCACAAAAACTCAAGCACAAGAGTTTTTAAAATTTCAGAAGCACAGTGAGTATAATGTCGTCGATCAACTCCAAAAACAACCAGCTCTCATTTCAGTGATTGATCTGTTACTGAATTCAGAAAAGCATCGAGAGGCATTGTTGAAAGTTTTGAACGAGACCTTCGTTTCAAAAAACATTTCTGTTGGAAGATCAGATCATAGGTTACATTACTGACGTCAGTCACATTACCTTCAGTGATGATGAAATTCCAGGGGAAGGCACGGGGTCCGTCAAAGCCCTGAACATCACTACCCACTGTAAGGGTAATGTATTGCCATGGGTTTTAATTGATAATGTCTCTGCATTGAATGCCATGCCATTAGCCACGCTACAACGGCTACCAATCGACAGCTCGCACATGAAGCCATGTCATAATACGGTACGAGCTTTCGACGGGACTCAGAGAATGTGGTCGGGAAAATAAAAATACCCCTACTCATCGGTCCCACTGAATATGTGGTCGATTTCATGGTCATGGATATCCAGCCATCTTACAATTGCTTGTTTGGAAGGCCTTGGATACACTCGGCCGGCGCCGTTTCGTCCTCACTCCATCAAAAGTTGAAGTTTGTCATCGATGGGAAATTAGTAACAGTAAATGCAGAAGTGGACATTATCGCTTCAGTGACTCCAGATACACCATACATCTGTACTGATGGAGAGGCGATATAGTTCGCCTTCAGAGCCTTGGAAATTATCAATGCTACTTTTGTTGCCGAAGAAAAGAAAGTTTTGCACCCCAAACTATCGAATTGCACTAAGATAATGGTGTTCAAAACCCTGGGAAGAGGAGCAAGAAAGAACATAGGTTTAGGGAGGAATCTACAAGGGCATCTTCGTCATGTTAGTATAATTCACAAGGTGGACCACTTTGAACTTGGCTATAAGCCTAACTTTCTGCAAAAGAGGCAAGAGTGGAAAAAGAGACAAGAACAGAGGAAAACCAGGTTGAGAGGAGAAGACATTCTCTGGGCTCCCATAACTTATTCAAACTTTGGAGGAATCTTTGTATCTGGAGGGATCCGAAACCCAGAGGAGGATATCCATAAGGCAAACCAGGAAGGTGAAAGGCGTCTCCAAGAAGAGCTGATCAGTGAAGCTTTAGAAAAAAAATAAGTGTGAACATGATCGGTGACGGGAGCAAGCCTAACCAGTTTTTGGCCAGAATTCGCTCGTGCCTCCTAAGGGAAGATCTCAATAACTGGACCTTCAGGGCCGTGCCAACACTCAATAGGAACCAATCAAATTAATGCCTAGAACCACTCGTTTACATTGGCCCAAAAGTAATAGACATCATTTGTAAAAAAATGCAACTATGTCATATTCATCTGCTTTGAATGAAATATACTATATCCATCTTTTCTTTCTCAAATGGAAAACAAGGCATTCATTCCATTCATTTCATTTCATTCATTATTTATTTACTTACCTATTCATTAGTTAATAATTTGTTTACACCATTCTTTTCCTATACGCACTTTTAAAATCGTGTAGGCCCCTTAATATAAACTGTATGAACAATGTGGAACCTAATCCCAAAGTACACTTCGAACGACCCATGTATTTGGCGGAGGTAGAAGAAGAAAATGATGAGATTCCTGAAGAGCTGCTAAGAATGATGGCCGATGAGGAAAAGCAAATCCTTCCGCACCAAGAGAAGCTAGAAATCCTGAATTTGGGGACCAACAAAGAAAGGAAAGAAATAAAGATCGGGGCCACCCTATCACCAAAAATCAGACAAGGGTTAATGGAATTGCTTGTGGAATTTACATACATATTCGCATGGTCATACCAAGACATGCCAGGCTTAAACACGGACATTGTAACGCACGAGCTTCCCATTAGGCCAGAATGCAAGCCTCTTCAGCAAAAGCTTCAAAGAATGAGAACAGACATGTTACTAAAAATCAGGGAAGAGGTGAAGAAACAATTTGAGGCTGGATTTTTAGAAGTCTCTAAGTACCCAGAAAGGGTAGCCAATATCGTGCTGGTACCAAAGAAAAATGGGAAGGTGCGATGTGCGTGGATTATATAGCCTTAACAAGGCCAGCCCCAAAGACAACTTTCCTTTGCCCCATATTGACACTTTAGTAGACAATACCGCGGGACATGCTTGGTTCTCGTTCATGGATGGCTTCTCATGGTACAACCAGATTAAAATGCACCTCGAGGACATGGAGAAAACCACGTTTGTGACCATGTGGGCATATTTTGTTATAAAGTGATGCCCTTTGGATTAAAAAACGCCAGGGCAACTTACCAAAGAGCCATGGTGACCTTGTTTCATGACATGATGCACAAGGAAATCGAGGTGTACATGGATGACATGATAGCCAAGTCTAAGACCAAGGAGGAGCACATCCAAAATTTGTGGAAACTCTTTCGAAGGCTAAGAAAGTATCAATTAAAGCTCAACCCGGCCAAGTGCACATTCGCAGTCATATCAGGAAAACTTTTGGGCTTTGTGGGAAGTCATAGGGGCATCGAGATTGACCCCGACAAGGTGAAAGCAATTCAAGAGCTTCCACCACCGCGAACACAAAAAGAGACTCCTCCGAAATAATAACCCGGGAGTCTGGGATGAAGATTGCCAAAAGGCATTAGAAAATATCAAGAAGTATCTTATTGATCCCCTAATCCTAGTAGCACTAGTGCCGGACAGAACATTGATCATGTATTTGACAGTCTTTGAAAATTCTATGGGGTGTGTACTCGGACAACACGATGACTCAGGCAAGAAGGAAAGGGCCATCTACTATTTGAGCACGAAGTTCACAGATTGTAAAATGAGATACCCAGTAATTCAGAAGTTATGTTATGCCTTGGTATGGGCCACTAAGCGGTTACGGCAATACATGTTGTATCATACCACCTGTCTAATTTCCCAAATGGATCCGCTAAAATTTCTAATAGAAGTGCCGGCATTGACAGGGAAGATGGCCCGCTGGAAAATGCTCTTATCAGAGTTTGACATCGTTTACGTGAACCAGAAAGCGGTAAAAGGAAGTGTCATGGCAGATCTTCTGGCAAGTCGAGCCTCGTACGATATGAATTGTTGGATTTCTATTTTCCAGATGAAGATTTGATTTGTGGTGTAACTGAAGGGAAACCTATTGCTAAGAAAGAGGGCTGGAAGCTTTATTTCGACGAGGCGTCGAATGCCCTAGGCCATGGAATAGGGGCAGTATTAAATTCCACTGAGGAAGACCACTACCCTTTTATTAGTAGGCTGGAATTCTTCTGCACCAACAATAGAGCTGAGTACGAAGCGTGTGTCATGGGACTCCGAGCAGCCATAAAGAAGGAGATTAAGGTGCTTCAAGTTTTCAGAGATTCTACTTTGGTAGTCTACCAACTTCGAAAAGAGTGGAAGACTAGGGATCCGAAGCTGATCAAGTATTACGATTTAATACAAGATTTGGTCAGAAATTTTGAAGAAGTCAGTTTCACCTACTTTCCAAGAGAGGACAACCAGGTGGTTAACACTCTAGCCACCATGGCCGTCGTGTTCAAAGTAAATGGGACGGCCGAAATGAAGCCCGTTGAGATGTAAACTTTTGAGGTGCCGGCCTACTATTATAGTTTGAAAGAGGAAAATGATGGAAACCTATGGTATTACGACATCCTCCAATACATCAAATACCAAACTTACCCAAAAGATGCCAACGATAATGAAAAAAGAACTATCAGAAGGTTAGCATCAGGGTACGTCCTTGATGGAGAAGTTTTGTATAAAAGAAGCAAAGATCAGATACTATTGAGGTGCGACAATGCTCGGGAGGCCGAAACTATTTTAACAGAGGTCCATGGAGGTTTATACGGAACCCACGCTAGCGACTTCTTGATGGCTAGAAAAATCATGAGATACGGCTACTTCTGGTCAACAATGGAAGGAGACTACATTAGTTATGCGAAGAGGTGCCATAAATTCCAAATCTACGCCGATAAAATATATTCCCCACCAATACCACTTCACGTTACGAACTCACCGTGGCTTTTTCCTGCCTGGGAATAGATGTCATTGGGCAGATATACCCGAAAGCTTCTAATGGTCATCGCTTCATCTTAGTAGCCATCGATTACTTCACAAAATGGGTAGAAGCTGCTTCGTACGCCAACATCACAAGAGCGGGAGTTTGCAAGTTCCTCAAAAAAGAAATTATATGTCGTTATGGTTTGCCCGAAAGGATCATCACCAACAATGATTCCAACTTGAATAACAAAATGATGATTGAGGTGTGTAAACAGTTCAAAATTGTACATCATAATTCTATTGTTTATTGCCCCAAGATGAACGGAGCTGTGGAGGCGGCAAATAAGAATATAAAGAAGATCATAGCAAAAACCACAGAAAATTATAAGGATTGGAATGAAAAGCTACCTTTTGCCATGTTTTCTTACCGGACCTCTATGAGGACCTCCACCGGGGCAACGCCATACTCTTTGGTATATGGCACGGAGGTGGTATTACCCATCGAGGTAGAGATTTTGTCGCTCCGAATTTTGAACGAAGTAAAGTTGGACAAGGATGAATGGATACAAGCCAGAATTAATCAATTGAACCTCATTGAATAGAAAAGGTTGAAGGTCATCTGTCATAGCCAAATGTATCAGAAAAGGATGATGCGAGCCTATAACAAGAAAGTTCGCCCTAGAGAGTTTCAAGAAGGGGATCTGGAGCTCAAAAAGATCTTACTCAACCAAAAGGATTTTAGAGGGAAATAGATGCTAATTGTGAAGGGCCTTATATTGTAAAGAAGGATGAGATGGACGAGAAAGAGTTAGGCAACCCAATAAACTCGGACTCGGTAAAAAAGTATTATGCCTGAAGAAAAAAAGAAAAAGAAAGAAAAAAAGATAAAAGATAAAGAAAAAAATAAAATAAAGAAGAATGAGGGTTTAGGGAGAAAACCCTAAAATGGGCATCCTAAAACCAGGAGGTGATCTGAATTGAAAATCCGAACAGGACGGTTCAGATATGCATGAATTTTGGCATACAATTGACAGACTTCATCAAAGGACAATGTTTCAATCCTTAGGTCGTAAAAAGATGTAATCCAAGAATGGCGAGTAAAATGTTTACTGTGGTCGATGGGTTCTCATTGTTCATGCAGTCAACGATATTGGCGCATTTTCTTTTTCATGTTTCCATGACTTTCAAAATCTTGTTAATGTTTCTTTAAGTATTAATATAAGATTATTTTTGTTCTTCGTCTTGTCATCATCTCGCAGATGAATTGACATAGGTTACGAAAAGCAAAAGATTTCTTGGTATTACTATGAGTTAACCTATTGAGTGCAGGTTATTCTAGGCTAAAGGGGGAATCTGCCGAGGTTAAGGCGAAAAGATCATTGGAGGTAAAATGGATGAGATTTACCAAAGAAAGACAGTGAGTACCTCACTTATTATTGAGGAAACTAGAGGCAAAACCCGGAAGGGCGCCCAATAAAAAGAGAAAAGAGCAAAAAAGAAAAGAAAAAAGAGCAAAAAAGGAAAAGAAAAGAAGAAAGAGCAAAAAAGAAAAAAGAAAAAATAAAGAAAAAGAAAAAGAAAAAAGAAAAAAAAGATGAAAAAAACGAAGTTAAAACCCATAAAGGGCACTTTAGAAGTACAAGTCTAAAAATGAAAACTTGAAAAGGCACTTTAGAATAAAGGAATCGATAGGAGGCATAAAGGGTGAACCCGAGTATCAATGGGGCACCGCCGTCACAAGAGAGAGAGGAAGAAAGTAAAGGAAAGTTGAAATCAAGCGACCAAGAAGAAGAAATGTTCGAGGGAATTATTGTTATACATGCATTATAATTAGTTAGACATTCCTAGGATAGGAGCATGCTAACTCATACCATCGCATCAATTCGTCTCTTTTTTACAGGATAAAAGATGAGACCTCTTGAGAGGAGAAACAAACACCATAGTGGAAAATTGGAGAAAATTTCCAAGCAAAGGATTTCAAAAACACCACTTCCCGGTGAAAGAGACTAGACAATAGAACCTTTCGAAAAAGGGGAAGAAGAAGTTAGCCTATCCGTTCAGGATCACAAAGAGGGGAGGCCTTCATGGAACCCTCATTTGAAGAATTTCTATTTGTTCGTTGCCGCTTCGGAGGAACATGACGTCTTTGTCAGGTTATGTCCGCTGTCGTTTCGGAGGGACATCCTGGCGTCACTAAGATTGCTTTTGACCGCTTCAGGAAAGCAAAGTTATTTGGATTCATTCACTGCCGCTTCTGAGGAATGAGTCATTCGGTAACTAGTTTGTTCAATGCCGATCGGGAAAGACATGCCAGCACTACCCCTTTGTTTTCTGCCATTTCGGGGAAACAAGTCATCTTAATTTGCTCGTTTCCATTTCGGAAGAGCAAATCATCCAACAGGAAAGTAGGACAAAATTAGTGCTTATGGTATTTGCTTTATTCTTGTTTCACAAGTATAAGCAAAGAGGGGCATCTAAAATCACTAATTTTGTCCAGGGTAAACCCGCTTTTTTTGTTTCACTTTAGTTAACGGGCTTGTGATGGGTTGTTGATTAATTAGTAATTATCTATATCTATATGTGTGTATTAAAACCAAAAAAGGAAAAAAAGAAAAGCGAAAACACTACTAGTAATATATGTGTATGCATTGCATGTTATTGCATGTTGTGTGCATATGTGACGTTTGTTTATATGTGTATATACATTGTACGTATGTATTTACTATTATCATTATCATGTAAGTGTAGGTAGGTATTGCATGTATTAGGTATATGTATTAATGTTAGTATGTTTGTTATTTTAGTATCATAAATGTGTGTCTCATGTACATAGGTGTTATGTAATTAATAATGATACATTGTGTAAGCATGTATATTATATGTTTTATTATCATTATTATTATTATTATTATTATTATTAGTATCATTATTATTATTATTATTATATCTGAAAATATATAAATATATGTTATAGCAAACAGTCCATATGATAAATAAGCAAAGTCTAAGTCCATTACATTTCAAAAACCCACAAATATTATACAATAATTACAAGCCCATTTCCAGCCCAGAGCCACCAAGCCACAAAAAAACCCTAAAAATATATATAACCTGATCCCTCATGCTTTATTTTGCAGTCGCCCTATCTGAACCGTTGGATCAAATTTTGATCCAACGGCTCAGATCAAATGAAAACCAACGGCCCAAATTGATTGAAGACTCTTCAGCTCCCCTCATCTGCCACGTGTCGTCCATCCAACGTTGCCACATCAACCTTGATGAGGCCATCTGAACCGTCCATCTCAAAAAGCATCTCAGCTGTTGGATCAGATCTGATCCAACGGCCCAGATCGATCTGGCCGTTCGAAGTTGGCGCGTGCAGTCCATGCTCCAGCCATTCACCTTCTCCACGCGCCTACGCGCTGGTGCAGTTTAGTCTCCCCGCCCACGTGGCGCCGCTGCTATATGGCCACCAGCTCTCAACCACCGAGCAAACAAGAAAGCATAAAAAAAGAAGGAAAAATCAAAAGTATATCATCAACAGTGATAACAATTAAAGATTGCTTCAGATTTGAAACAATAGGCAATAGCATAGATTAGGGCAATGAGTGTCTGAGATTGATATAAGCATGTAATGCATCATTTGTAACCACGGCAGTTAAAAAAAACAAAAACAATAAACACAAAAAGGCAGTCTTTTGAGGTATATCTTCTTCCTTTTTTTCAGTTTATCTATATGCATGTATATACATAAAAAATGGAAAAAAAAAGTTAAGGTTTTACCCATGTAGATTTTTCTCGCGTCGTTTCGGTTTCCTTTGACCGACGCTCCTCCGTTGATAATCTGGGGCCTCTTCAAGCCTGGGTACGGTGAAACGGTAGAAGCACGCGACGGTGGAAGCCCTCCATTCGATTCGACTTTTGGGTTTCTTAACTGGGAGGGGGTCGATTTTGCTAGAATAGGATTTAGGTTTGGGTTGAAAATGGGGAATTTTTTGGCCGATTTAAGTTCGCCGTAGGCCGGTCGATTTTTGGAATTTACGGCGGAAGAAATCGTCGGAATCTGGGTTCATGTTGAACCTAGATGAATATCAAGAACGCTCAGAGTGTTCTGGGGGAGGGGGTTTGTTATGACAAAAAAATGGCTGAAAAGGTTTAAAGTTCAGATAAAATAGGTATATATAACGTTATATTTTAAAAATGGCATAATACCACTTTTAGTCCTTTTGCCCCAAAATAATCATCTCGGAAGGGCTTCTGCATGGTCCAATTGCACTTTCAGTCCCTCCGTGTGGGATAATTACCCTGGGTAGCCATTCCACCTTTTTAAATTACCCCCGGGGTCCTTTGTAGTTTTTAAAAAATTTCAATTACATCCTTGTTATTTCTTTTATTTTTGTCTTGGTATTTTATTTTCTCATAGTTAGGTCATTTTTCCAGTTTCGAATTATGTTATTTTACTCACTTATTTTTATGATTTTTTAGTTTAAATTTTGCATATTTATGTTTAATATTTGTGATTTATTTTTTTATTTTACTTTACTCGTTTGTGATAATGATTTTAGGGATAAAATTAGTTTAAACAGAACGCATGTTTAATATGTACGTAGACTTAGCATAAATCGGAAATATGACGTATAATCTTATGTTTAACATGTATTTGTTGGTGAATTAAAAATTGGTAGAATGTCATGAATAGCTCTCAACTTATAATACGTTTTAGAATAAAAGTCGGAATTTGTAGGGAAATAAATAAATAAAAATAAAAAAATGAAGTATAAATAAATAAAAATATAAATGTTTTAATATATAATATATTTTTATATGGTAAATTTTTAGATATGTATATATATATAAATGTATATACGTACATACAATAAGTACTTTCGATATATATAACAATTTTAAAGAATAAGATAGAATTTTGTAAAATATGATATATATATATATATAGTACCTATAATTTTGAAGGTAGAAAGCGTAATTTTGAAGAGCATACTAATATATTTTGGTACATAAAAAATATAGTTTTTGAAGTGTATAATAATGTGAAAATGATATATATATATATATACATATTTTTTATGATATGGCTTAAAGTATATGAAAGATTTCAGCAAAATGAATAATGTATAATAGTAGGTTTTTTTCTTATGGAACTTTAACACATAATTTGCTTTAATGTATACTTTTTAATAATAAGTTTTTTATATATACATGTCGTAACTTTAATTCATAATTTATTTCAATACATGTTTTTTTAAATAATATTTTTTATATACTATATTATTTTAATACAATGAATCTTAAACCTTTGGGCTTCCATTACATAATAACAATTTGGGCCTTGGTTTTTTTAGATTAGTTTCAATAGTTTGGGCCTATGGTTTGGTCTTAGATTGTAGAACTTAGTTAGTTCCTTTTAGGTTTAGATTAGGAATAGACAAATTAATTCGAACAAATCGTGTGCCCGACTTATAGGGGCACGATCGTAGAATTAAATTTGTCTTAGCCTTTTTAAGACTTTAATTAGATTAGTGTTCAGATTAATTTAGCGAATTTAAATTTATCCTTGACTCATTGGGGTAAATGTTAAATTCATTAAATTAATTGAACATTTCTTAATTACTTTAGCGGGAAAATCGATTTTAAGCCTAACTTAGCATTAAATTACAATTTAGTCACCATAAATTGGGTTTCTTCATCTTTTAAGGCTAAGTACGTAATTAGGCTATATATATCAAATTGGGCCTTTCCTTTTAAATGTTTACATTTATGCCTTTGACTAACATACCTTAATTGACATTAA
Organism: Hibiscus mutabilis; assembly: GCA_019671005.1. NCBI lineage: Eukaryota > Viridiplantae > Streptophyta > Magnoliopsida > Malvales > Malvaceae > Hibiscus > Hibiscus mutabilis. The sequence goes on from CM033714.1 coordinate 30,442,648, forward strand.
TGTATTCTTTAATCTTAGATGCATCGTTAATCAATCTAAATTATAAAAGGGCTGGTATTTATTAATTCAAATATTTATGTCGTAAAAGTCTGAGCTTAAAGGATGTTGACCAAATATTCGGATTAATTCTTACCATCCCGAGGTGGATGAATTTAAAATTAATAAAATCATCATATCATACTTAAATACTTGCATCATGCATAAATGTGACGTACGGGGGTCAAACCATAAATTAACACGGCAGTCGGGCTTATTCGATGTTGGTTTAATTTAGGGTCTGACATATCGTCAACCTTATTAATTAAATGTTTAAGTAATTTGAGTCCACCAACTCGATAAGGCTCGTGCACTCAAGGTTAGTTTTTTATCTAAGAACTTCAAATTAAATTCAATTTAAATTTCAATAACTTTCATCCTTTTAAGGGCAACAAATTTTCTGGTACCGATCTTCGGGCGTGATGGGGGTGCTAATCCTTTCCCACGCGTAACCAACTCTCGGACCCTTTCGCAATGAATCTCTGGTTTTATGGTGTCCGGCCTACCTTGTCCAAGTGGCCGATGGCGACTCCAAATTTTCATCGTTTTGGAAAATTTAAAGTTTTCAAAAGAAATCCCTCGTTTTCCAAAGAATGTTCATTAACAATTCATGGGATAATTAGTAGCCGACTTATTTTCTAACCAAACGCCCTTAACACGTCAAATTTTCTTTTTAAAATGAGGGAAGGAAACAAAAGGTCGCTACATGACTCAACCTGTAAATAACCTGACTTGTTATTGAACTAATATGACATTTACCTGACTTAGTATTTGTTTGACTTGTAATAACTAATAAGTTACAATTGATGAAGTTGTGCAATTATGAATTTATTACATTACAATGTGACAAAATACATTTTCACAATTTAAGGTACATGATTAACTATGATCATTAAATTAATATGTTTACATTTTATATTTATAAATTATAGTATATAAGTCAACACAACTTGGAGCAAGTGGTTAAAGACTCTTGTTGACATCCAACTCCTTCCCCTAGGACATGGGTTCTTGTCCTAGTAGAAGCAATCCCCCTTCCCCCTCCCCTAGGTAGAAATTGTTCAAAAAAATTATAGTATATAAAAATATTTAAAAGTTTTATTAAATATCTAAATGCTACCAACATGATTCCTTATGGTTTATGGTTTATGATTTATGGTTTAATATTCACAGTTTATGATTTATGGTTTAGTTTAATGTTATTGGTTTATGAGATTAATTCTGATTCCTTAAGATTTATGGTTTAGTTTAGTGTTTAGTTTAGGGCTATTGATTTATGTGATTAATTTAGATTTCTTAAGGTTTATGGTTTAGTATCAATGGTTTATGGTTTAGTATCAATGGTTTATAGTTTAGCTTATGGTTATTGGTTTATGAGATTAATTTTGATTCTTTAAGGTTTATGGTTTGGGGTTTAGTATCAATGGTTTATAGTTTAGTTTAGGGTTATTGATTTACGAGATTAATTCTGATTCAACTTGCTAATTTATGCATTTGAATATGATTAAATATTTAAATCAAAGCTTCATGTGTACAATTTAACTAAATTAAAGTTTCAACTTTCATGTGTACAATTACATGTTTACATCCAAATCAAAATTTTGTGTATAATTATATTAAATCAAAATTTATATGGTATAATAATAATAATAATAATGTCTGAATTGAATTAACTTATTAAACTTATGATCTAATTTAGCTAAACTAAAACTTAAAAGCATAAATTACAGACATAAATAAAAGAAATCTAAAACTAAATGTGGAATTTCAATTAAATTAATAAAAATTTGAAGTCGAATGAATTAAATTAAAACCTAAAAATGAAATTTTGGGACTTAAATGAAAAACATCTAAAGTTGGAAAGGCTAAAAAAATAATTTATCCTAACCTAAAAAATCGCATTGGTTCTTTCCCTCCAACCTTTCATTTTAATTCAAAAAGGAAATAGAGAAGGAAAGGATAAAATTTTAGAGGGAAATAAGCTGCCTATTATTTAGGTTAGAGATTAATTACCTTTTAAGTCATATTGCGTTTAAAATGTTGCATTTTAGTCGCAATATTCACTTTTAAGTTTTAATTTAATTTAATTTAGTTAGAAGTATCCCCACGTTTTGAACTTCTGATATAACAATCCCCTCCCCATGGTGATATTTAGTGTTTAGTATTAATGGTTTAGGGTATATTGTGTAGTTTAGGGTATTTGGTTTATGAGATTAATTCGTATGGTTTAAGGTTTAGGATTTAGCTTCATGTATGAGATTGTTTTCAAGTGTTATATAGTCTATAGTCTGGGTTAACTATTGGAATGGTCATGTAACATCCCCCACCCGGCTTGGTAGAGAACCGGGTCGAGGAACGCTACCGGTGAACAAAATGGTGAACGGTACGATGAAATTGGTGCGATGAAATTGAATCATAATCCGATAATCAATCAATAACATGCTTGACTAACCATGCATAATCAGTACAATAGGCTACAAACTCAATACTATGCTTGAATTTACAATTCAATAACTAATTTCAGACTTATGCAAGTTTTAGGGACTAAACTTTAATTTATGTAATTCAGGGATCCTTGCTTATAATTAACTATACTATAATGAAATTTAATCCATGATCAATATTCATGCAAATTTTCAGTTTATTCGGAGTTCATTTACTAGTTCAATTAAACCATGCAATACTTAGTGACCAATTTGTAAACTATTTAAAACAGTGTTCATAGCCTATTAACAGAATTAACTGTCACCATATCGAAACACCAAGGGGCTGTATCGATATGGGTATGCACAATTTAAGCCTTAATTTGAGGTTGTCATATTCCATTTCGATACAGCTTAACCAGTATCGATACGAAATAACGGAATTAACAGACACCGTATCAAAACACCTAAGGGGTGCATCGATACGGGTTGACCTAATTTGACTTGACCATTGACCCCTGTTTCGAACGCTTAGGGCCGTATCGATACCGATGTGCACAGTTTCAAGTCTCATTTGCCAAAATTCTTACCTGTTCCGATATAGCTGGGGCTGTATCAATACGAATTGACCATGGTTGACCTGTTTCGATACGCCCAAAGGCCGTATCGATACAACTAAATTCCCCAACCTTACTGTCAACTTCCATACCAAAACGTCCTAGCTCGTATCGGTACGCCCTAGTTAAATTAAGCTTTGGCCGACCAAATATGCAAGGTCGTACCGAAACAGCTTGACCTGTGTCTATACACCTGCACTGTAATAACAAATTTCTTTTGGTTTTTAATCAATTTAACTTGTCCAAAGTATCAAGACCTAAATTAAAATTTTAATCAATTATTATTATATCATATTATATTTCAATTTTAATGACAAGAAAATTTGTTTATCACAATTTTAATTAAATTATTATTTTTAATAAAAAAGTGATATATTTATTACTAATATATAATAAAATGAGTGGTTTATTTTATAAATACATTTTTAGGACTGTCCAAAGTATCAAGACCTAAATTAAAATTTTATTCAAATCATTAACCATTAATAAACCATTTTTTATAGACGGATACAATTAGTTTGGTCATTTTCGTTTTTACCGAAGAAAATTAACTCTTCAACACTTCTAAGTTCTAACATTTTTAATAGCAAGTCTAGAAGTATAATTCGACTGGATTAATTTTTGGTTTGACGTAAAAAAATTATTTGACTTGACTCGAATCGTAATTTTATTAACTTAATTCAAAAAAATCAAATAAAATTTAAATTATAAAACAAGACTCAAATAACTCAAAAATTTTAGTAATTAGCGGATCAATTTTCAAGTTTGAATCAAGTCTCTCTACTTTGCATAATGTATATATATTACATATGAAAAATGGGTGAATATTTAATACACTGCCAGTGTAAAAAAATTACACAAACATGCTTATTTTCAAACTAAAATCTAAATTTTTAATCCTAAATTTTAAACCCTACAACATGAACCTCTAACCTATAAACCATAAACCCTTAAACCCCACTTGTAAAAAAATCATTCATATTTAAACTATAAAATATAAAATATGAAACCTAAATTCCTAATCCTAATACCCTAAAACATAAACCCTAATCATAAATCCTAAATTTTACACCCTACAACCTAAACCCATAAACCCCATCATAAATCCTTAAACCCTAAAATTAAAAAACTTGTGTAAATTATATCAAAATATTTTCCATTGTATATAACCATAAAAAGCCTTTTAAATTGAAACTAATTCATACATAACATTATAAATCTTTACAATTAAATTTAAACAAAAACTCAAACAAATTGACTCTAATTTTATAAACTTGACTAAATAAATCAAATAAAATTTAAATTATAAAATAGAATTTAATAACTAGACTTACTCGATCTAATGCTCACTCCTAACTAACTCTGTACAAAAACAAAAATATCAAAATAAACCAAAATCTAAAAAGCAAAACAGAAGAAGTATGAACAACTATTAAATATATAGTTACGTATTAAAACTAATTGATTATCAAGTTAATTGAGATGAATGAATTAATTTTATTATCGACCTGAATTAAACAACAGACCAAATTTTTCTTAAAATATCATTAGTTAATCAAACCGAACTAATCTCTTTTATGGTGAACCAATAAATAACCGGACTAAACCGGTTCGTTTTGTTAAAGCCAAATAATGAACACTACTAAACACAAATTAAAAATTAGCAATCTCACATCAAACTAATGAAAATTTGAGCTGTGTTCTATAAAGCAAAGGTCATTTTTTCTCAGTCGAGGTGCCGTTCGCCAATGATATAACAGTAAGGGCAGTTTTTATACTTCCAGAATGGACAATACCTCTTAAGAAACGAGACAAAACCCATAATTTTTCTTCTTCTCGTACAATTTTCCCGGTTAGTGTTCAAAATTCAAATCTGAAAAAGCACCATAACCATACCCTCCTGGCAAGCCTGCATCAACAATTCGACATTTAAATGGTATTTGAAGCAATCTTGACATGGCATCTGCATTTTTCACCTAATGAACAAAACTGTAAATCTAAGCGTCGGGGTACGATTCTTACTATCAAGTAAACAAACCCTTAAGTGCAAATTTACGAGGATGTAAATGACATGATAATAGCACCAATATGCTAAACCGAATATACCTCCAATGTAACTTTAGCTTCATGATCAAATGTTTTGCAAAGAATTTCATAGCTCTTCTTTACTCCAGACTGCGCACAATGGTTAAAATTACTTGAAATAACAGTCATGTATGACATATTATAATGCATATGTAATCGAACTCCTTACCAATGGATCCACTCTAGATGGTGAAATACTTGATACCACATATCTGCACAAAGTTGGTTCATTCTCATTGTTTCAAACAACATAAAGTAAAAGAAAAATGTAACGAGTGAGATACTAGATGCAGCGTGACTCATGCTGCGGATGCATTGGCTGCAATTAATATTGGAGAATAGGGTCAATTTCTTGAATAATTATTAAAATCAGTTCATTATTAAAGGTTATTAGGAGTCGTTTTAGTATTATGATAATTACTAAGAGCAAATTTATTGTCATTAGGAGATTTTATTTATCAGGTTTTTGTATTCTCAGAAACCTTTCCCTAGTAGGATTTCTTGCTGAGTAAAGTCTTTTATTCAAACAAGGCATGTAACCTCTAAATAAGAGGTCTTTCTTAATTAATAAAGCCAGCAAATATTTTAAACCTAAACTTGAGATAAGACGACTCTCTCTCAAACGAGTCTTGAGGTGGATTCTCCCTTCAACGAGACTCATAGATAGAGATCGGAATAAGTCGCTGATCGTGCAACAGAGTCCTATTCATATGCTATCATAGACTTATTGAGCAATTACGTTCTTTTAGCTTGCTTTTGTTCAGTTTAGTTCTTTCTTTCAGTTTCACCAAGTTGTTCTAATTGCTCCTTGTTCTTAGCCATTTGTGTATACGGATTCATAGCTCATATCTTAGCCTTACAGCACATAACACTTATAGACAAGTGCAAAGCAGGAATGTTAAGATTATACTAAACAAGGAGGGTTTGCTGTAAGTAATTACATCTATAAGTAAACAACAATCTTAGACTGTGAAAATCTTACCTTAGCTTGCTTATATAGAACTTCATGGCCAATGAGTTTGATTTTTGAACAGTTAACACCACGGCACCCATTCGATTCTAAGAGAAGGATGAAATGCAATCTTAGAACTTCAAATCTAGCTTGATAGTGTATAAAGCAACATTGAATTGAGAACATAATCCTAAATTCTACCAAACACTATGAAACGGTGAAAAGAATAAACTCAAGGGAATTTAGTAAAGATTACAAACCTCCTGAGCAATTAGCTCAACTAATTCCATCAAGAATTTTCCAAGTCCTTTCCCTTGGACAGAGGAATCAAGCTGCAACTCGTATAAATAAAGAACAGGTATCTCTTCCTCCAGAGTGAAGCGATACTGTAGGAAACCAAGCAGGGGAGTGGGGGCACTGTCCATCACCATCTCATTGGCATTCCTACGTACAAATATATAGCGTGCTTCTGGAGCAACCATTTCTCTCCGTTTCACCTTCTCTTCTACTGCCCACTCTGACCCATACGGACCCTCCATATTTGCCTGACAAAGCTTTCAATTAGAACAGAAGAATCCAATTCAGAATTTGCAAATTCAAACCGTTACCTTCAAGAGGTTTTGAATGCACTGTTTCGTGCAATGGGAAAGCTTATCACCACGCCCTGATTCCAAGCATAAACAAAGGCCTAGTAGTGATTTAATCAAAATTGTCAGCTCTTCCAGAAACAAATAATTTTATTTATTAGAAATATATAGAAAAAAAGGTAAGAGGGGTTTACCATTTCTGTTGAAACAGCGGAAGGAAGGGAAAGATGCAATATGGTCAATTTGGGCAGAAGCAGCTTTGAGGAGTTGGTCTACTGCTTTCTTTTTCTCTAGTATCTATTCTATGAAAATCCAAAAGCCAAAAGAAAAGTATCCATCCATTACTTTTATGATAAATATCTAAATAAAAAATCTTTGTTTGCTATTGAAGATGGATAAATAAAAATCCATATGTTACGATTTACCTCTCTGCGTTTCAGCTTCTTTCTCTCACTCGCTATGCTTGACTCCATGTCTGCCTAATGCTGATGATGCACTGTCAGGAAAATAAATTAGCAATTTGTACAATTAAAGGAAACAGAGAAGCTAGGAGAAAAGAAGAGAAATGCAGAAAGGAAATACAGAAAGAATGAGTAACAGAAAAGATAGGTAATAACTGTGTGTTTCCCTATACCAGCCATTCAGCCATATATTCAACTCCTTACCTCGCCGAAAAGCTCGATCACATTATCAAAATAACAAGATTATAAAAGGAAAATAACAAGATTATAAAAGGCCAAGCATATCCCACATGAATATCCCACATGACAAGCCTACTGATACTAACTAATTTAACTTCCTGCATCAATTTGTTTCAATATTTCTTATCAAGCTTATAAATACCTAGCAGACAATGTTTAACCATCACATACACCATACCAGTGGTTTGGTCATATCGTTTCCGGTTTTCCGATTCAAAAAAATATATCTGTAACTATAAATATCCACTTGTCCTATATAACAACTAGCAAAAAGATTTGCACTCAAACATTAACAGATTGCGGAAGTGATTAAAGCTAGAAAACATAACATTATAACAAAAATGCAAATAACATACTCTCAGTTCCTTAAACATCGAAAGAAAAAACACCCAACATCAAAAATTTCAGCAAATGTGCCCAACATAACATCAAAATGAAAAGGATTAGAATGATATAAAAATGGTTTCTTTATCTTTTTTCCCCAAAAGAGTTTTATCAGTCCCTTCTAATACAAGGTTAAGACAATGGTTTAAACAACAGATTGCAAATATAAGACGAAAACAGAGTATAAAAATCTCCTAAAAAGGATACAAGATAAACAGAACAACAGATCGCAAATATAAAAACTGGACAACAAAAACAGCAGATGAAGTAAAGCACAAATATTCAAATTTGATTTTTTTCCGCACTTGCAATCAATTACTTAGAAGTAAAAGGGGGGAATTTAGAAAGACAGCTTACCCAAAAAAAATTAAAAAATCGGGTGCACCCAACAGTTTTCAAATTGAGAGGGGAAACGAGGAATGACAATGGCAGCCGACCCGATCCAAGCCCTTTTCTTCCCCCCTCCGTTCTTCCCCTTTTTTTTTCTTCTTGCTTCTTTCTTATTTGATTTTGTCCTTAGATTTTTTTAATTTCCAAAAAGGAATTTTAAATAGTTTTTGTATGGAGGGATTTTAAATAATAAAATATTTTTTGGTAAATTCCTTTTACAAGTATATTATTTTTATTTAATATTATTTTATTAAATTTTAAAATATTTTATTATTAAACAAAAAGATATTTAACAAGAATATAAAGAAGTGAAAGAAATTAGACGGAAATAGAGGAAATAGTTAAGGATAAACAAAATTCGATTCGACTTGAAAAAAAATTAACTTAAATTGATTTAATTTAAATCGTAATTTCATAAGTTTCACAAAAAAAAATTCAAATAAAGTTTGAGTTATAAAATAAAAATTCAAATAACTCAATTTTTTTAGTAATTAGTAGATTACTTTTTAATTTCGAGCCGAGCCGAACCTCACAACTTTACCTTATATATGTATATCACATATGAAAAATAAAGAGAAATATATATATATATGTATATCGTATATGATTATAGAAAGTTGTTTAAATTATAAACCAATTACTACCATAATATTATAAATATATACAATTAAATTTAAACAGAAACTTGAACAACTCGATTTGACTTGACTAAAAAACTTTCAAATAAAATCTTAATTATAAAATGAGAATCATAAACTTGACAAACTCGAAATTTTTTTACTTATAAACTCGCTTGATCAAATACTTACCCCTAGATGTATTCTCATTATTGTTGCAACATACACTTATAATATAAGCGTAGGGGTAAAAGATATTATAAAGTTGATTGTAGTGGCGGTCCAAAGGTCTACGAAGTCATGTGCATTATAATTAAATTAAAGCCCTTTAATTTATAATCTCAAATATATAAAACTTTTTAAAAATATCTTTTTAATCTTAGTAAACAAAAGTAACACCACGGTTCATCCATCATCTTACCAAGAAATTCAGCATGCAGCACGTTAGGATACAGTTAAAAAAACAATTTTAAGTTTCTACTTAAATTTTTATCAATTTAGTAACATTCTAAGTTAGACTGGGTAAAAGATTAAATTGAAACCTAACTCTTATTAACTAAGTAACATTTTAAGTTTGTAACCGAAATTCTTACTAATTAAATAATATATTTTAAATTTGTAACTAAAACTCTTACCAACTAAATAACATTTTAAATTAAAATTGATATTTTTATTAATTGGGTAACATTTTAGATTGAATTCTGTGTAAAAATTAAGTTGAAAGCAACCTTAATTTAGCCATACCCTGAGACTCCCGCCAGCCTACTGTAACAAAGTATTGAATCAAAACACTTGCGACAGGGTATCACCTTCCACTGAAGTTCGACTCAGGAGTGGAATTCGCCAATCTTTATAAAGAATCTCATGTGTACCAGTAAGCTCACCATGTTGTCTGGTTTAAGTCCCTCTTGTTCGACTCGATCCATCGGATACATATAACCCTATTTTAATGTGTAGGAGAAACAAACTAGTGAAGGAGCTGAGTGTCCTGTGTCCCAATGCACTCGAATATGTACCATAAAAAAGGATTATGATAGTTTTGTGTGAGAAATGGTTTGAGTACTGGAATAATTTCTAATACAAATCATGTCTCCAAAAATGGTTCTTTAAGCAAATTACAAGGCAAACCAAAAAAAAGGAATGTAAACAATTATCTTACATCTAGGTCATTGTGTACGGATCCAGAAAGTCGAGACCGAGACTGAGACTGAGACAATTGTCCTAAATAAATATGTATGCACTACTGCAGAGCATAAATGAGGCAAAAAGAAATAAAAATCCCACATTGAAAGATGTCCTCGGAATCAAAGGTGCTGCTCTTCTATCATCAACCTTTAAACCTCGCTTCATACTCATGGGGTTGCTGCAGGCAGTTATAATCCAAGTTAATTAACTAACTAACAAAATTACGCTCCCTTACTCGTACGACCCAACATAACTTAACACACAAATAATAAACATGGCCCAGAGGGGTCCGTTTAAACTTCAGTAGGGACTGGAAAACAAGTGCTGAATATTTACCATAAATAAGGCTGCTATTGATCGGCCTGCAAACCATCTCATGTGCATTGCACGTTGAGCTTTACCTGCCGCTTCTGTGGAATCAAATCGAAGATACACACAACCAGCACTGTTTCTGTGGGGGGATTCAAAACAGAATACATGTTAAAACTGCAGCTGAGAAAAATTGAAATCCTTCTTTTCTCGTAACACACTTCTCAGTTATCAGAAAAATATGGTTGACCAGAAAAGCCTTCTAATACAAAAATAAGATGTCATTCGTCATTGATTCTCAATTATCGTTTTATAGGTTAACAGAGTTATCAAGTAAAACAAACCAAGCATAGGTCGACAGATAGTTCCCTTGTCAGATAGAACATGTGCTCTTTAATGAACAATAAACAATGGCTATAAAATATACTTATCCAGATTTGGGGAGAACAATGTTCAGCCAACAAACACAAAAATAAAAACAATTGCCGACATAAATGAGTTTATTCCATGCAATAGACAGTGCGATCCTTACTTGTCCACATAAATATGCTTCACCCTGCCATATTTGCCGCATTCTTCTTCAACATCCTCTTTAATATCCAAATCAAAATCTGGTTCCGTCTGCAATAGAACTCACAGAAACATAACTACCTTGTACAAGGAAGCAGAAAAGAAAGAACACGAGAAGTAAAAATGAAATAGCGTGTTTTGAACAGGAAAATCCAAACCTCAGTAGCAGGATCAAACATATTCTTCAACAGCAAACACTCGCTGGGCTGTCCAATAGGATCAAGGGCTGTAGTAGACATGATTGCAGGTAGAACTGGTGCCGGATATGCCCCCTGGCCATTGACAGGTAATGTAACAGTTTGCTGAGCTGGAGCAGATCCAGCAACGCGGGGTACTCCAAGGGAGCCCGTAATGCTGCAAAATGATTACATTAGATATATGATAGGATTAAAAACTGGTAAGGACAGTCTGAAAGGGCAAACGAACCTTGTTGCAATACCAGAGCGATCCAGTTTCTGCATAAGCAATGCTCTTGATTGAGCATTCAAAGCCTGGATAAAAGATACACAGGCCAAAAAAATACCCTCAGAACTACAATTAAAATGAGACAAACAGGGAACAAACATATAAAAAAACAATATTCATTAAATACTACTAACATAACATGCATTTCAACTTACCAAGCCACCACCCTCATCATCATCAAAATCTGCAGATTTTGCTGTTGTATCTTGAGTAACAACATGATCTGTAACAGATGAAACCTATATGCAATTTTAACCAAAAGGACATTAGTATAATAAAAAAGGCAGTTGTAGTTTTATCCTTTTCTTTTTGCAGCTATAGTCACCAAAGATAAAAACACACGACTGATACAGGAATTAGACTGACATAAGCCTCCAATTTCATGAAATTATCAAGCCTACCTTAATGGTTCGACCAGCAATCTCCAATTTCCCATTCAAGGCACTTTGTGCTGCTTTTGCATGTTCAAGTTGAGCAAACTGTAAAAACCAAAAAGCCAACAAGAACGCGCATAATTATTACCATACAGGAAAATGAACATAGCCAAATCTTTAATCTATATCTAACCTGAACAAACCCAAAACCTTTGCACTGCCCAGTCTCAAGGTCAAGTGGTAGTTGTACAAGCTCCACAGGTCCAAAAGGTTCAAATATCTGAGAGCAGAAACGTAAGATAAGGGAAGGGTTTCAGAAGAAATTCATGCACCTTAAATGATTAAACAGTAGAACCAGGTAATAGCAACATGGAAAAGGTTAAAAGAAATAACATTTCAAAAATTTCTACGGGACTCCATCCATTTTTCCCCCTAAGCAACTACTATTAAAATCCCGTCAGCAATTTGAAAGAGGGTCTAGACAACATCAAAACATAAATGCAGTCATTCATAAACCAATTCAAAGAATGGTGACTTCTATTTGCTGATGAGCTATTAGTCATATTACCTGTCTAAGCTGCATTTCTGTCATGTTAAAGTGCAAATTCCCTACATATAATTTTCTATCAACAGCTCCATATGGTCCAGTAACACCACCTGCCCCTGCACCAGAAGTATTGGACTGAACAAGGTTCTTTTCAGCCTCGGAAGGTTTAACCATCACAGGTTGACCGAGAAGCAGCTGACCAGACAATGCTATTGCCATTGGCACAGACATCGCATCGTAAAACTCGATATACCTGCAATTTTATCAGCACCTGTAATTAGTTTCTCTAAATATACAAGAAAAATTGTAACCAACGTTTTCAAAGCATATAGCAAAGAGAAGCGGCGAAAGGAAAAGCTTAGTGCAGAGCACTGTGCTGAGTATCTTTTTCGAATCTGGTGTCCCCTGCAATAACAGGTTAGCTCAGCATAACAATATTAGAAAAGCAAAATAGACTTCATACAACCAAGTCCAAGATAAGCAAACAACAGAAGAGAACTTGAAAAGGAGGTTAAAAAATTGGCATGTCCCAATTTCTAAATAAGGTAAAAAAAAAACTACCTAAGTCAAAGATGAACGAAGAAAACATCCCAACCCCTCCAATTTATTCTCAACCAAAAAAATGAAAAGGAATGTATGAAAAGAAAAAGCCTAGCAATGTCTCAAGTCACTAACAAAACCGCTTTTAGATTAAAATGTATTGAGTATCTTTAAATCCCTATCAGAACCAAAAACAAGTTGGATAGAATAAGGTACCCGTGTTTATAAGCTGCATTTAGTACTAAGAAATTTTGAAGAAGAGAGGTGACAGAAGGACAAAAATTCAGGTTTCTTTCATCCAATTTGAGAACTCTACATGAATTGATTAAAAAACATGAGAGCTATTCCCGTCGATCCTCAGCGTTATCACATTGCTAGTGCATTTAATAATAGAGTTAACCTTGATTTTGAAACAATGATTCATTTCAAATGATTGCAAAGATAGTCTAACTTTGCTCAACATGAAGGCACATACCCAACTCCCTTTGATCGTCTTGAATTCCTATCCATGATCAGCCGAACATCCCTCACCTAAATATGATAAAGGGAAACAGACATGAGATCAAACATAAGATGATAATCTAAAAAATAAAATATGCGGGGAGATCCCACACTTCCAAGCTTCCAGATGAGACGCCCATCAAGGAGAGTCCGCAAGATTATATTGTTTAACACGTGCTTTTAACTCACCCACATATATAGAATGTTGAGACACAAGAAAGTCATAATACTACTCGAAACTGAAGGCAGAGGATCATATACTGCAAGAGGAAGCAGATGTATCTCAATAATATGCATTCGCATCATTCTAAACATTGTTTATGCATTAACTTATAGTTGGTATCAGAAAGACAAATTAATTTAAAATATATAGCAGAGTATGCAGATTGATATTGCAATAACGAGTTTTTCAAAGGAAATAAACCGAGTCTTCAAATGTATACAAATTTTCGAAAGATTCAATGATGTTTTTCCCAGATCAGTTAATGTGGAATCTTAGCATCCTTGAAAGCAGTGGTGGATAAATCATAGTACAACCAATGTTGCCAAGGGTGAAAGGTGCATCTAGGTGCTCGAACCCTTATATTGCCTCAGGCACAACACTCAAAAGAAAAATCAAAGAATGCTCACCAGAGTGATTTAATCAGCAATAAGTATGTGTCTCTTTGCACATGTGTGTATAATAAGCTTAAGATATATGATTATGTTAATAACTCTAAAGAGTGGTCAAGTTTATCTACAAAACACCCAATTCGTTGGTAAACATACATGATTTCCTTACAGTTCCGTGTCTGCTGTTGAATGCTGAAATATCAAAAGTAGATAGTTTGGTACTATCCCCTTTTATACAAGTAAATTTACATCTAATGAAAAAGATAGTAAAAGAAAAGATAACTTCAACTAGGCAGCCTTCTTATGCATATTGCCTTCCAAAAAAAGCACATGTAAACTCACCAAGCATGCACCCGATCAATGTGCATCGCTTGAAAGGGTATTGAGATGCTTTTATTATACTGCTAAGGTGCAAGGTGTAGACAAAACACAGGGTACAACCTTCACAAAAAAACCAAGTTAAACTTGACTAACCTTGCCAGCTTTTGAGAAGAACTCGTAGACATCTCTCTCAGTTGCTTTTAGAGGCATCTGTCATCAACAAATTCAAGCAAAACAATAATTAATAAATACTGCAAAAGAAAAATCACATAAAAAACCATTTATGTCTAATAATCCTCTGAAGGTGAAAGCAAGAAGCACAGTGTATCTACCTGGTAAGCAAAAACTGTTCTCTGGTCCCTCTCAGGATCAGCTTCAGGCTCCACTGCATCTTTCTTATCCTTAAATTTCCTGAAACATCCGAGTTATGAGATAATTCAGTATATTACTAAAATCAAGCTCTAGAAAACAGATCTGCACAAATTTACAAGATATAACTAAGAAATACTCTCACCAATTTCGTGAATATAAATTTCTCAAATAAATGAATTCTTAAACAACGAACTTCCCTAAGGGGGAACACTGAACAGTGAGCACTCCAACCATGTTTCAGTGCTAAGATCATGATGCATGCAAATTTGCAAATGCATGTTTAATTGAACTTAACAGTCATCTAGTCATCTCTACAATCAGCATAAACATTCCAAAACATCAACATAGGTTCTGATAATTCATTTGAACATATAATTTATTTGGGGGGAAATACCTGCTATCCCTGATGTCAATTTCACGCTCCCTCTCTTGCTCGCGCTCACTCTCGTGCCTCCTCAACCTGCTACTGCTTCTTTCTCTCCGTTCTCTCTCCGGCTCCCGATCACTCTCGTGCCTCCTCGACCTACTACTGCTTCGCTCTCTCCGTTCTCTCTCAATCTCACGATCGCTTTCGTGCCTTCTCGACCTACTACTGCTTCTCTCTCTCCTTTCCCTCTCTTTCTCTTTTTCCTTCTCTCTTTCCCTCCGCTCCCTCTCTTTCTCCTTATCTCTGTCTCTCCTTTCCCTCTCCCTTTCCTTTTCCCTCTCTCTACTACTCCTCTCTAAATCCCTATCTCTCTCCCTTTCCCTGTCTCTGTCGCGGCTGCTTCTGTGCCTATCATTATCCCGATCTCGCCTCTCCTCGTCTTCCTCAACGCGGCCGCTTCTCGATTTCTTGCTGCTGCTCTTGCCATCATCATCATCTTCCTCTCTATCGCCGTCTCTCTTCCTGTAGCTTCTCTCGCTCTTATCCTCCGATCCTGCTCCGTCTTTCTTCTTCTTCGAATATTCCTGCTCCTCGACGGTTTTCTCCAAATACTCGTACTCGTCGAAATCCATTGATTTGTTTTTGTTTGGAAATTCGAAGATTTCACCTCTTCTTCAAGGTAATAAAGTTGGAACCTTGAAGAAAGTAATTACGGGGCTAGGGATTGGGAAGTTAGGGTTTTGTTGGGGTTTCAGCTTTCGATTGGAAGGGTTTGATTTAGTTTTGGTCCTCGAAATCTGGGAATGGGACTTGGATGGAATTTTAAAATGCCTAAATTATATTTTTATTTTTATAATCATGTTTAGAATATTTTTTAGCTGAAATAGGTTTCTAATATTTTATTTTAGTATGTTTTAAAGTTAATCTGTCAAAAAAATTATTCATTCATAATTTGACACGTAGCTTTTTATTCTTTATTTTACATTTTTATTTCAAAAAATAAATAAAAATAAAGTAAATAAAAAATATCTCAAATTTTTTAAAAGTCACACAATAGTCCTAAAATTCGACTCATTATTACTGACGGTAGTCTCGTCAAACTTCACCACCATCGTCGATAGAGGTGACCACCTATTTCAGACCAACGGTGGTCGACAGCCCTCGGACCGCCCAGATCCCGCGAGTGAATAGAAAGTTTTAAATTTAATAATAATAAAAATATGATTTTATTATTTATTTTAAATTGTTTTTATATTTAATGATATTTACAAAATCAAAAATAATAATAAAATATCTATAGTGATCAAAACATAAGCAATCCGAAAGTTCAGTTAGTAAATTGAAAAGTTTGAAAGTTGAGTGATCAAAATATGAGTGAGAAGATAATTGAGCGATGAACGGTGTATTTCACCCTTATAAATTTAAACGGTGATGAACAAATGAAACAAGTAGCTTCCGAACTATTGTGATTCACTAATTGACCCAGTAATCAATAATGTACATATTGTTGGGGGTGTTCAAAATTACCCGACCCGGATCGGGTATTCTTTTAAAAAAATCATGTCCCAGGTCGGGCCTCGGTCGCAAAATAAAAAAACTCGGATACCCGGATACCAGACTACCCGCATATTTTAAATTATTTTTTAATATTTAATTATTTATATATTAAAATAAAATAAACTAATTAAAAAGATTAAAAAAAACTCTTCCCAGTTTCTCCTAGGCAAAAGGTCAAAAATAACCCTCAACGTTTGACCTTTTGATCACATTAGCACATATTATTTTTTTGGTGCAAACATACTCCTAACTTTTCATTCTCGTTCAAAATTCACACTCGTTTAATGAAAAACCGTCAGTCAATTAACTGTCCTAGGCAAAAGGTCAAAAATAACCCTCAACGTTTGACCTTTTGATCACATTAGCACATATTATTTTTTTGGTGCAAACATACTCCTAACTTTTCATTCTCGTTCAAAATTCACACTCGTTTAATGAAAAACCATCAGTCAATTAACTGTCAATACTATTTGATGACATGACATGTCACGTGGCAAGAGATACTGGCGTGGCAATAATGATGTGGCATCACAGTTTTTTAAATTAGTTATTTTATATTAAATTTTAAAATCACAACATGGGAATTGTGGGATTTGAACCCAAGTTTCAAGATGAAAAGCTTAGCACCTAACCACCAAACCAACCTTCTAATTATGACAAAGAACATTAAGAATATTATATAAGCTCATCAAAATAGCAGATCTTCTTCTTCTTCATGAGTCAACTTCACGATCAAATCTTTAACGGGAAATCCAGGAAAAATTCATTTTCACTCACATTTCATCATCCTTGTTTGTTGTTGTCGCCAATTTCCATCCATTAAAGCAAGAAATCTTGTCCAATTCAATCACATTGGTTTTGTTCTTTTCCTATAAGTCTGCAACCAACCAACAAAACTGCATATTTTTTCTATTCTCCCTTTTTTTCATCAATTTAACAGAAAGTCTTCACATTTTGTAACCCTTTTACTGTTTTGCGGGGTTTTCATTTATAGTGTATATATATATACTTTGTTTATGACATCTATAGAAGAAAAAAAGAAAAGAAATGAGAAGAGAAAGGAAAGTCACGAGGAAGATAAGTTTGGTTCCATAAAATCAGGACATTCTTCTGTTCATTTTGTCTGTCAACGGCAATAATAACACCAACATCAATAAAAAGATATATTTATCAGATCTTCTTTTTTGCTTTTTTCTTCGTTTTACCATATTTCTATATGATTGTTTCTTAAAAGGGTGCTTTTCTTTTTCTTTTTCGTTTGTTTAACTTGTATTTTTTGAGTTCATATTTATGGGTTTGTAGAAGCAAATGGGATTATATATTTTTTGAAGGAATTGATCGCGAAGTTGATTCATGAAGAAAAAGAAGAAGATCTGTTGTTTTGATGAGCTTATATAATATACTTGATGTTCTTTATCATAATTAGAAGGTTGGCTTGGTATTAAGCCTTTCATCCCTTAAACTTGGGTTCAAATCCCACTATTCACATCTTGTGATTTTAACTATCATCTAATTGGATAAAATTTAATATAAAAAATAATTAATTTTTTAAAAAACTATGATGCCACATCATCATTGCTATGTCAGCATCTCCCGCCACGTGGCATGTCATATCATCGAATGGTATTGACCGTTAGTTGACTGACAATTTCTATTCAATGAGGGTGAATTTTGAATGAGAACAAAACGTTAGGAGTATGTTTGTACCAAAAAATAATAGGTGTTAAAGTGACGAAAGGTCAAACACTATGGGCTATTTTTGACTTTATGCATTTCTCTTATTATGTTTTGACATTCCTATATTTCACTCAAAATTTAAAATCCCTAAAAGCTAAAATTAGAAACTCCCTCACGCTCGACTGCTCTGTACGGCTACACCTCCACTCGCACTCATTGACGACCGTTACAGCCAGTTGCTCATCTCGGCTCCAACGCTTCGGCGTCCCACACAGCCACTAATTCAACTGTAAGTGATGGAGCCCGATATCCTCAACCGAATTGCTTTCCAAGTGGTAGAGAATATTGATTTTTGGGTGTTTGTGGTGTAAGTAAAAATTGGAAAATTTTGGCATGAGATTTAGAGTGGTTCGGCTTTCTAACCAAAGCCTACATCCACTACCTTAGCTCCTCATCAAGGATTTCACCAAATTCACTCTTGAACTTCTTCCCATTTTCTAGGCTTAGAAGGCAACCCTTGCACACTCAAAGCTTTCTATCCCAAAGCTTGAGTAAACCATCTTTACAAGAGAAAAACAAAAGCAAACTAAAAATCCCTCTTACAAGGTTGATGTTTGCACTCTTTAAGCACTTACCCAATCCTAAGACATTTGAGCATACATTTACAATTGATCTCACAAGTGTTTGTCTATGAAATAATGTACAATTTGAGCACTAAGACATTTTCTAATCAAATGATTGTTGACTTGAGGATCATTAGTCTTCCATAGATGCTTGAATATCCCTTTTATGCTCTCAATTGAGTTTTTAGCCGTTGGAGACCGTTGGGATGGAATTGAAGCCGTTGGAGACTTTATTTCTCACAATAAATACAGTTCTGGAATTGTTCGTATCGGTATAGGTTTTTCAGAAACTAGCCGTTGAGCCTGAAAAACAAGGACGCGTATCGAAAAGCTTGTAGGCGTATCGGTACGGCTCTTTTGGAAAACTAGCCGTTGGGGGTTTAAAATGCAGGCATATCGAAACGCTTTGAGGCGTATCGAAACGGTCCTCTATCGTATCGGTACGGAATAGCCTGTATCGGTACGAGTTTTGGCTACTGAAAAATTACTATAGCTGAAACTCTTAGGTGTACCGAAACGAGTGTATATCGTATCGGTACGACACTAAAGAAAACTCATGTTTAGCTATTTGAAAAGAGATTGAGCATTTCCAAAGCCTTATAAAACTCATCAAACATATTTTCAAGTTGTTTAAATTTAAAAAATTTTTGAATTTTTTTTAATTTAATCCAAAATTATTTTATAATTAGTATATCAAAACAAATATCCTAACCGTAAGTGATAGACGAAAGCTAAGGTGCTCAATGCTTATAGAGTGTAGTCAATATCTGGACCTGTGCTTGATTTTTCTGCTTTGTTTTCCTACCGAATCAGCTTTTATCTTGAGCACTAGTCATCTTCATTACACGCGCCCATTAAATCTTGTCATCTTACGAAAATTTCTTATTTTTTCTCTTTGAAGAATGCTTGTTTTATTGCTGCTACAAAGTATAATGCTAGAGATTCTTTATTTATTTTGTTTTGCTATGGTATGTTAGGTGACAAAACTTGACTCGGCTCGAGGCAAAAAAAATTGACTCGTTTTGATTCGACTTGTAATTTCATAAACTCGACTCATCTCGAAAAAATTTCAAATAAAGTTTGAGTCATGAAATGGAAATTCGAATAACTCAAAATTTTTATTAATTAGTTGATCAGTTTTTAAGTTCGAGTCGAGTCTATCAATTATGTCTAAAATGTTATGTATATCAGATGTAAAAATATGAAGAAATATATATGTATATTATATATGCATATAGAGAGACGTTAAAATTGGAATCAATGTGTGCAACGTCTAGCCCTACGTATACGCATATAGAAATATATATGTGCACCGCTACATATATGCATATAAAAATATATATGAAGAAATATATATGTACAATTAAATTTGTACAGAAACTCGAAACTTGACTCGAATTTTATAAACTCGACTCGATTCGAAAAAATTTCAAATAAAATTTAAATTGTAAAATAATATTTACAAACTTAGGTAACTTAAAATTTTTTAACTTCACTTTAAAACGCCTAGCCCTAATGATATGACTCGTCGTTTTTGGTTTTAGTGGGCATACATGTGCTGCCTTCCTATGTTTCCCTTCTGGCAGTTTCAAATGATATATGCTCTCCCATTAAACAATTCTTAAATAGCATTTTAGTAATTTAAAATTATTTGTATATGAAATATTTGTGAAATATAGTTGTGCAGATTTTGGTTTGCCAAAAAAGTGTGTATGTTTTTTTTTAATTTAATAATTTGAAAATGGTAAAAATTCGGGTACTTAAGTACTTGATTTTTCGAGTACCCGTAATATTAGAGCTGAGACACGGGCTGATCATAAAACTACTTGATGATCCAGGTACCCAAATACTCGAATTTGAACACCCCCTACATATTATCTCATCTTATATAAATTCAATTATCGATATTTGCTTTACATTTACTTTGAGAATATTATATATCTTTTTAATAAAAAATAGCTCCCGAAAAATTAATTCAATTTACTATTCGTTATAATGTTAGAATTTTTTTCTTTTAAACACAATATTTCGAACTCATCATACTAACGGTTTTTTTAATGTTATAAAATGTGTTTTTAAGAAAATTTCACATCGACATTTTAATTGAAACAGATACTAGTATTAATTATCTGTACCAACTAAAAATATTATAAAAGTAAGGAAATAAATTATGCAAATTAAAGTGACTCGAATCTGTGATTTAAACATGGTAAAGGATCAAAGCCAGAATTTAACTTTAATATTTAAAATAAAATAAAATAAAAAGACAGCTAAAGGGTAAAAAAAACCCTTAATAAAACCAATCGGCCAAATGTTAAGTTTTAACACCTTATATCACTCTCTCTTACAATAAATTGTATAAAATTTGAGTTATATTTTGATATTGTATAAAAAATTTACACAACCCTTCGTAATTAAGCTATAAAATCTAAAACATAAAATCCACTATAGCACCCTAAAACTTAAATTTTAAACTCTAAATTCTAACCATAAACCTTAAATTCTACACACTATACACTAAACTCGTAAACTCAAAATCATAATCTAAATCTCTAAACCCTAAAATTAAAAGACTTGCATAAACTAAAGTTTACATAAGCTTATGTTCGAAGTATTTTTCATAAAACTTTACATTTTTTTATAACTGGTAATGCCACAATTTTAGAATTTGTCGCGTGCTGTTTTTTTATTGATATGTTAATGATTTAACAGTCAAAACTGATCAATAACATAAAACAATTAACAAAAATTTAATTAATTTTCTTTTTACGACAAAACTTTAAGTATAAAAATTCGACTTATATATCATATTAGTACTTAAAGTATACCAATTTTTTCATTTTAGTATTTAAAGTATTTTTTGTTCAAAATAAGTACATAAAGTATAATTTTTGGTTAAATTAGGTACCTAAAGTATAATTATGGGTCAAAATAGGTACCTAAAGTATTTTTCGTTAAAATAAGCACATAATGTATTTTTTAATTAGGGTAATTATTCTATACAAAAGCTCTTGTGGAAACTTTTTTATGCAAGCGCCTTAATTTTAGGGATTAGTTACTCCTTTTAGGGTTTAAAGTTTAGGGGTTTAAATGTAGTAGTTTTGAATTTAGGGGTTGTTGATAGAATTTTGGATCCAGGGTTAAAATTTAGGGTTTATAGGTTAAAACTTAAATTCCTACCCATATTACCCTAAAACCTAAACCCTAACCCTAAATTTTAGCCCTAAATCCTAAATTATAACAATAAACCTTAAATTCTAAACTCCTACTCTAAAACCCCTAAACTCTAAACCTTAAACTAAAACCCTATAATTGAGGCGCTTGTAGAAACAAAAAGTTTATACCGCCAGTGTATAGGATAATAATCATTTTAATTAATGTCACATTACAATTTTTAGGAACCTATATAAAAAATATATATACTTTAAGTACCTATTTTGACCTAAAAATACTGTAGATACCTATTTTGACAAAAAAATATACTTTAAATACTTACTTTGAGTAAAAAATAATTTAAGTACATATTTTGACCAAAAATTGTACTTTAGGTATCTAGTTTAACCAAAAAGTATACTTTAGGTACTTATTTTGACCAAAAAATACTTTAGGTACCAAAATAAAAAAGTTGGTATACTTTAGGTACTTATATGATATATAAGCCTAAAAATTTACTTAAACTTAATTATTTTTAATTTTTTTTATAACTATTAGTATTGAATTTATTGACTGATTAATCTTGATTGAGTACAGTAAAAACTTAGACGTGAATAAAATTCGATTCGAAAAAAAATTTCAAATGAAATTTAAGTTATAAAATGAGAGTTTAAATAACTTAAAATATTTTGATTCAACTTAATCGAATCTTCATCCCTAAAAATATTCTTTTTGTAACAGCTCTTTCAGCTTAAATTATTTTATTCACAATATTAGTATTTAAATTCAAACTAATAAGATCTCTAAGATATATTTTTTTTGACACTGATATATAAAAAAGCAAACCAATAACCCTTTGAAACTTCCTTCGCACTCTTTAACAATTTTGTTTTTGGAAAAAAGGTTTAAAAAGTGGACCCCACTCGCCAGTTGTTCTCCCTAAACCCTTCCCATTTACCCGCCACCCGGGCGACAACAACAGCTCAAACAAAACAATCCTTTTAAAAGGAAAGGAAAATGGGCATTCAATTCAAGTTCAACGCACCCAGCCTTATCCATTATTGGCGGGAAAGTTTCGAAATTTTCTAATACCGAGGGAAACCTAATCCCTAATTTCAAAACCTTGTGGGGGGTTTTCCCACCGCCCATCATTATATCTTCTCTGCTTTGGGTTCCATTTTTTCTTCAAGCCCCAAACCCGTTCGACCAAATTCCTCAGAGAAAAACGACTTTAAAAATATGTACGTGGTTAAGAGAGATGGGAGGCAAGAGGCGGTTCATTTCGATAAGATCACCGCCAGGTTGAAGAAGCTGAGCTACGGGCTTAGCGTTGACCACTGCGATCCTGTGCTCGTCGCTCAGAAGGTTTGCGCTGGTGTTTACAAAGGGGTTACTACTAGCCAGCTTGATGAATTGGCTGCTGAAACTGCCGCTGCTATGACCGCTAACCATCCTGATTATGCTTCCGTAAGTGTTCTTTACTCTTTTTGTTTTTGAAGTTTGAATTTTGAAACATGGGTAATGTTTACTGATTAAAACGTGTGGTTGCAGTTGGCGGCCAGGATTGTTGTTTCGAATTTGCATAAAAATACCAGGAAATCATTCTCTGAGACGTAAGTGCTTTCAATATATAGTTATAATGCTTCTTTCCGGGTTGGGAGGTAGACAATTGATGTTTTGAGGGTGGGTTGTAAATGTAGGATTAAAATCATGTACAATCATTTCAATGAGAGATCTGGACTTGAGGCTCCTTTGATTGCTGATGACGTCTACGAGATCATCATGAAGGTGTTATTTTTCTCTTTTTTTTTTTATACCCTCAAATTCTGGATGTTGTTGATGATGTTGAAATATTTTATTTCAGAACATGTTAAACTTTAGATCTAACCTATGGTTTAATTTTTACATTTTTAATTGCATAAAAAAGTGAGTGGCTTTCAAAATTTTGGTATGCTTATCTGATTGTGATACTGGAAATTAAAAGTAATCCGATTTTGATATGAACATCACGTGTATCTAGCTTATGACATTTGAATTTAACTTCGCAAACTAAAACATCACTGCATTACAAAATCCATGCCATCCCTAACCTCTAAGTACAACATTGTAGCTTCGCAATATTTTATTGCAATTTTTGTTTCCTTCTACTTGTAATGTATTTTATATGTATTAATTCATTTGTTGTGTAATTGTTCTGGTTTCAGAATGCTGCTCGGTTGGATAGTGAGATCATATATGATCGGGACTTTGACTATGATTACTTTGGCTTCAAAACCCTTGAGAGGTCCTATCTCCTGAAAGTTCAAGGGAAGGTTATAGAAAGGCCTCAACACATGTTGATGAGGGTTGCTGTTGGAATTCATAAAGATGACATTGATTCTGCTATAAAAACTTATCATATGATGTCTCAAAGATGGTTCACTCATGCTTCTCCCACACTCTTCAATGCTGGAACTCCAAGGCCTCAAGTATGTTGTGTAAAAACACGAGATTGTGTTCCTTGACTCAAAAGCCATTGTTTATTCAATTCTTTTGCTTACATGCTTAGTTCTCATTGGATTGTGTTTTGGCAGTTGAGCAGCTGCTTCCTGGTGTGCATGAAGGATGATAGTATTGAAGGAATATATGAAACTTTGAAGGAGTGTGCTGTTATCAGCAAATCAGCTGGGGGTATTGGTGTTTCAATTCACAACATTCGAGCCACAGGTAGTTATATTCGTGGAACAAATGGGATGTCTAATGGAATTGTCCCAATGCTGCGGGTGTTCAACAATACTGCTCGATATGTTGATCAAGGAGGGGGGAAAAGAAAGGGTATACTCAGCTCTTTATGATGTTTTATGACAATGGTTGGTTTTCCTTTTGTTAAAAGTGGTGTTGGTTAATTTGTTTAGGTGCCTTTGCTGTGTATTTGGAGCCATGGCATGCCGACATTTTTGAGTTTCTGGATCTTAGGAAGAACCATGGAAAGGTACTTTTATATTGCCTGAATTTGTTTGCATGGGTTATAATATTTGGTTGTTAAGTTCTAAATTCTTATTATATTCTGCTGCCAAAATATAGTATTATATTATATCAAATAATGTTAAATTTTGTATCTGCAGGAAGAGCACCGGGCCCGTGATCTATTTTATGCTCTTTGGGTGCCTGATCTTTTTATGCATAGAGTCCAGAGCAATGGACAATGGTCATTATTCTGTCCTAACGAGGCTCCAGGCCTGGCAGATTGTTGGGGTGAAGAATTTGAAAAGCTGTATATTCATTATGAAAGAGAGGTTAATACTGTTGTACTTTTGTTTTCCTTTTTTCCAATAGAAAAAAAAGTAGTTACTAAAAGTTCTTTTGTTGAATATCTAGGGCAAGGCAAAGAAGGTTGTCCGAGCACAGAACCTGTGGTTTGAGATCCTGAAATCACAGATAGAAACCGGGACCCCTTACATGCTATTTAAGGTGATTCGTCCAAACCAGTTTTATATATGCATTTTTGTGTATTTATGTTGTAAGTTGGGCATTATGATCTTAACCCTTTGTTTCCCCTCACATTTATTTCAGGATACTTGCAATAGAAAAAGCAACCAGCAAAATCTTGGCACCATTAAATCTTCAAATTTGTGTACTGAGATAATAGAATACACAAGTCCGACAGAAACTGCTGTTTGCAATCTGGCATCTATTGCACTGCCTAGATATGTGAGGGAAAAGGCAAGTGATACATAGTTATAATGTTGTGGATAGTTGCTCCCTAGGGTCTGTTTGTTTACACAGAGCCTTATTACTCATTTTCTCTTCAGGGAGTTCCACTGGAGTCTCATCCATCTAAGCTTGTTGGGAGTAGAGGTTCCGAGAATAGGTTTTTTGACTTTGACAAGCTGGCAGAGGTTTGATTCTTTACCTTGCAAATGTACTCATCCATCTAGCACATCTTTAAGATGGAATGAATGTATTAGTATTGCTGTTAATATTAATATGTCTGTGATTTCCTTTTCTTGGGATGTTGTGTCAGGTTACTGAAATTGTAACCAGAAATCTTAACAAAATCATTGATGTTAATTACTACCCTGTTGAAACTGCCAAAAGATCAAATTTGCGTCATAGACCTATTGGTATTGGAGTTCAGGGGATTGCAGACACATTCATCTTACTTGGCATGGCCTTTGATTCACCTGAGGTATATTTGATCTACAAATACATTGATTGGGTATACCTTAACCCAAATTAATTTTATCTGATAATTTACTGGTTTTGTATTTCAGGCTCAGCAGCTGAACAAGGAGATATTTGAGACCATATACTACCATGCTCTGAAAGCTTCTTCTACTATTGCAGAAACAGAAGGCCCATATGAGACATATGATGGGAGTCCTGTCAGTAAGGTTGGTGATTTTGATAGTTTTTTAAAGTGCATTTGAAAGAATTTGGATTTGGTTTTTCAATTTGATTGCAAATTGCAATGCCTTACATTCTCATTTATTGATCTGTTTTGCTCACTGCTGCTTTGTCCGTTCAATTTCAGGGCATTCTTCAGCCAGACATGTGGGGTGTTACTCCTTCAGATCGGTGGGATTGGACTGGTGTTAGGGACATGATAGCTAAGAATGGAGTGAGAAATTCACTTTTGTTAGCACCTATGCCAACTGCTTCCACTAGTCAGATTCTTGGAAATAATGAATGCTTTGAGCCGTATACTTCCAATATATATAGTCGTAGAGTTTTGAGGTACGCCCTGATTTCCCATTAATCATCCCATGCATTGATTTGTGTCAATTGCTTAGAACATTTTGTGTCTTTTATCTCCAGTGGGGAGTTTGTTGTGGTAAACAAGCATCTTCTTCATGACTTAACTGAGATGGGTCTTTGGTCTCCTGTCCTTAAAAACAACATAATACATGCGGATGGTTCTGTTCAGAATATTTCAGATATACCTCATGAACTGAAAGCAATTTACAGGTATTTTCAATGGTCTTTCTCTCAACCTGGGCTGAAGCCCCTACCTATTCTGTTCTCCCATTTACCATTTAAAGTAAACAGTGAAACTAAGTTTATATTTCATTTTAATTTACCAGAACTGTTTGGGAAATCAAGCAAAAAACGCTGGTTGACATGGCTGTTGATCGTGGATGCTTCATAGACCAGAGCCAAAGCTTAAACATACATATGGACCAACCTAATTTTGGAAAACTAACTTCCTTGCACTTCTATGCCTGGTCTAAGGTATTGAAATTTGGTCTTTATTATGATTAAACGAATGTAAATGCCTTTGGTTGCATGAAAGATTGCGGATTCACTGTTTATATCAATGTCCTTGATTACATAGGGTCTGAAGACAGGAATGTATTATCTAAGATCTCACGCTGCAGCTGATGCGATCAAATTCACTGTCGATACATCCATGCTTAAGGTAATGAATATAGATCTGTGTCAAACTCAAACCACCATTACAATATCGAATAATTTGTGAATTGTATTGATAACAAGCTTGTTGTTTCTGATAATACAGGAAAAGTCAAAGGTAGACGATGAAACAAAAATGGCGGAAATGGTGTGTTCCCTGACGAATCGTGAGGAATGCATGGCTTGTGGGAGCTAAGCACTTTCAAAGGATTCGAGTCGTTTCACCTTCTGGAAGAATGCAAGTGCAAGGAAAAGCAATTTGGTGTTTGGATAATTAGAGGTGTGGATTTTAGAAGTCTGATCAAATGGCGTTAGCTTGTTTGTATAGTATATAGTATGTATTGTTATGATTTTGGTATCTGAAGGTTGCTGGTTTGCAATGATTTGGATTTCCAATGCCAATTATATGGGAAAGCTTGATTAATCTATAAACTAGTAGTTTTCCTTTAAAGAATGGATTTCCAATATAATTGGCATTAAAAAAAATATTCTTTCTCTATAAAAATTGTCTTTTATTAATTTTTTGAAAGTCAGTTTTTAAACTGACTATAATTATATTATGTATTTTATAAGATATATGTTTTAAACTACTTAATTAGAGATTTTTTAAAATATATATTTTATATTTTTATCAATAATAAATTTTAAATAATTATAAGTCAAAATTAAAAATAAATTGAAAAGAAAAAAAATCAATGAAGTACAATGTTCATAGTGGAGAGGAAATAGTATTTTTGTTGTTGAAAGATACAGAGGAAATAGTACAATACATTGAAAAGGGTAGCCAGCTGTTGGAACTTTCAAAAGTGATGCCGACGTTCCAAGTTGCTCAAAATTTATTAGCCTGTGAGGAGAGCTTTTAAAGTCGAATAATATACCACTACCAAATAGAGACTCTACAGAGAAAACAAACATGGAGATTGAGCATAAAACAATACATGACGTAACAAACCATGATTAGTGACAATAATGTGAGTAAAACTTCCTGTTGATATTTTTTTATTCTCTTAAGTCGTAAGTTTAAAATTTCGTAGGAATAATTTTTTTTTTGTTTTAAAAAATAAAAATAAATCATGACTAGTCATGGCATTCCAAAAAAGCAAGCTTATCATTCCGACATAATTTCTACCTAGAAGAAAATATTTGCCAATGTATCTTTGACTAGTTATATATATATATATATATATATATATATTACAGCCAGTGTTATTGTTCTACGACTGAGAAAATATTCGCATATCTATGCAATTCGTAACATTAGAATAAATCAGGACTCGATCGGAACATACACTACTGGAGCCGACGTTTTTATCATTTCAACTGAATTAATATTCGATTAACCTCCTGGAACAACTCAATCAAGGTTTTTATAACAATAGAGATATTTTCTAATTAACATAAATACAATACAGTGAAAACAAAAGATTTCAACAAGTACCTTAGTTTTAGGGTTTAGATTAATAATCGTGATTAGAATTTAAGGTTTAGAGATTAGGAATTTAGGTTTCAACATGTAAACCCTAAATTTTAACCACAACTCATCAATTTTAAACCCTAAACCTAAACCCCTAACATATAAGCCCTAAAATTTAACCATAAACCCTAAAAGTAAGAGGTTTGTGATTTTTTTTGTTTCCATCACCTATGACTATGAATGAAATAATTACACAAATACAAAAGTAACAAAAACTGCTTTTTGTGATTAAATAGTCTTTTATAACTAATTTAACCAGATGATGAATATTTATATTAAAGAAAAACTAAATTGGGAATTTTTGTGGGAATTTTTTTTTGTTTCCATCAATACTAGCCTATGCTGCCGTTTCTTTCAAAATTCTTTTATATCCATGCCCTTAGGATTTCTAGGCAAAGATAAGTTACCCCACTTTTTGTTTTGTGTTCTGTTAATCCCAAATGAACTCAACTAGCCTTAGAAGAGATTTGGTTAAGGCCTGCTGCTGCTGCTTGTTGAGGTTGCTCTTAAACATCTTCAGCTTCTCGGCGTTGGGATATCTTGAGAAGGTCGCTGCCTATTTCTCGGTCATCTTCTACTTTTTCTCGCCGGATTCCGTCTAAATCACCTATGTAAGTTCCAGAGTTCATGCACCGGTTAAGCCCTCTTTCGTTTTCTTGTACATAAGCATGGAAGTTGTTTCTTGAAGGCTTGATCCTGGACCAGAATACTTCTCGGAAGTTGTTCAAGCATCCGCGGTCATATACTCGGGGCCTTTCTACTCCTCGGTACCGAAATGTCTCATATGTGGTCTGAAGAAATAAATACAGTATCAAAAACTGCTTATAACAGGAAGAGATATAAAGCATGTAGCTAAAATCTATGTTATGCCAACTGTTTCTTCTTCTTATAATATTCGTATTCGACACATATACCGGATATTCAAACATGGATATATAAAATATCATCCTAGCATTTACAAATAATAGGAGCTAAAAGCAGCAAATCCGAGAACTCGAATGCAACCACATAAAGGAAGAACAAAATGACATAGAAGGATGCTCACCTGGTTTGTGCCAATAAGATACAAGTGGAAGCAGGTAAGTCCTCCAACAAACCAAAGGAAAATGAAGCAGTAAACCATTAGTACCACCGAAAGCGGGGACTCTTTTATTGCTTTCCAGACCGTTCCACAGTCATCTGTAAGGAATTTTATGTTCAAGGCAGACATTGCAAAGATGAAGATGCAGAGGATGGTTGAAGACGAAATGAACAGAAAGAACGACCGGTAGTTGCGCTGCATATAGATAGAAAGTAAGTTACTCCTTTATTATTGAGCAAATAATTCTTACAATGGTGACGCACATACCAATCCGATGCACTGGCCTACCCAAGGACAATGGTGATCAAATCTCTCCACACAGTTATCACATACAGAGCAATGTGAGCAACGAGGTGGTCGATACAACTGGCATGTGATACAATATTTCACCCTAACAGGAACACCATTGACAACAACAACTTTTGTGGGCGGCTGTCGTGGGGTTGGTGTTTGTCTCCCGACATCAATTGAAGCCGAGGAATCGTAACAAATTTCTTCTGTTGGCGGATGTAAATTGCGAGGAATGATTCCGGGGTCTCTGGCGGAGGTAAGAAGCAGCAGCAGTAATACCTATCATAATCAATTAAAGAATAACAATTGAAAACTTGTGTTTCCATGTCCTACACCTACATGATCATATAAATAATGATCATAGCATATGCATACAAAATGACCTTGCGGGAAAACTGGACCTATTTTAATTTTTCAAGCAGAAATCTAGAGAAAAAAATGATGTGCAAGGTTTTAATGCTGTTTAAAGAACACAGAGGGTTTTATCAGAGGAACTAACATAGACTGTGAAAACTACTGTCGCCATCAGAATTGCATAGCCGACGATATTTCCTGATGTTTCATCGAAGAGGTTCCGAGCAACATTTGTACAAAAGATAATAACAGGAACAATGATAAGCAATGAGGTACAAATCAGTGACTTAGCATCTGGACCAAATATCAACCTCCCCTTGAAAATAAATTTCTGCAAGATGAACCCAAAATAAGATATGTAT
Source organism: Hibiscus mutabilis (assembly GCA_019671005.1). NCBI lineage: Eukaryota > Viridiplantae > Streptophyta > Magnoliopsida > Malvales > Malvaceae > Hibiscus > Hibiscus mutabilis. The sequence continues at coordinate 30,473,566 of CM033714.1, forward strand.
ATATGTGTGTGTGCGTGCAGAAAAAGTCCATAAATTAGGGTATTGCTGATAAATATAATAACCTGGGACCGTAACAGAAGGGTTTCTAGACATTGGAACGTATGAACATGCATTCAAAGCACATTTGTACATGTATCTAAATATACGACATAGACAAATATGCTTTCGTACATTATGGTCATTTTTGCTGAACAAGGAGAATACTAATGTGATGGAACAAACCAGAGAAATATCAATAATGTGTTTGAGTATCTGTTTATATAGGATAATAGAAGTTCAATATCAGAATTCATTAGTTCCTTGTAGAAGATTATACCAAGCAAACTAAATGTGGGTCTTCCTTGTTGAGGCACTTAGTAGTCGCTTTTGAGGTAACATTAAGGGTGCTTATCGAGCTAGTTGATCACGAGCTGACTGCTCAACTCGACTTGATGCTCGAGAAGCTCGATAAAATTTTGTTCGATTTGTGCTCGTTAAAAAAATTTGTTACTCGACTAGTTGATCACGAGTTGCTCGCGAGCTTATCAAGTTGAGTTGGGTCTTGCTTGACTCGACTCGTTAAGGTCTCGAATCAAAATCGAGTTTAAGTCAAGTAAACTTGAATCGAACGTTGGCTGAATTTTGACCGAGTCGAACTTATGCTACTCACGAGCTGGCTCAACTCAGTTAGCACCCTATCAAACTCTCCACCTTGCAAGCAAGCTTTTGAGGTCGGATTTTAGTTTCCTTTACTTGGTAGAAGAGCTATGTTCCTTGCTTATTTCATTTTCACTAGGTATTTATCAAGAGAGAACTCAAAAATTCAAAAGTTCTGACCCAAGAGCATAATTGTTTTGATTTATATAGGCTTTATTTCAGAACTTTACCAAGAGCATGCATCCTGGTAGTTGGTTGATGCATTTCATCATAAGATTCAAATGCCAATGAATTCATAATGGTAGCATGGCATCTACCAGGGATTCAAATAGCGGTACGCTACCGTAATAGCGGCTAATGTATAGCAATAATGGCACGTCCGAAACCTTTATTACAAAAAATAACAGTTCTAAAAAATACAATAATATCCGTTATGTATGCAATCGTGATAAAACAATGAGCAACCGCAATTTAAATCTCTAGCAATCTACATTGATTTACATGCCAATGATCAGCCTATCTATTATCTATCCTGGGTTTCTTTTAAAGAACCGAACCATTACAGCTGACGAGGAAAAAGAAAATGGTGGAATTAACATGTACTGAGAAAACAAATAAAACCATGAGCATAGAGCCATAGAGAAATGAAATGGAAAATTAAGCATGGAGAAGCAGAGAAAGCATACATTTTTGCCCTTCCAAACTTCATACAGACGCTTAGCCATTAAGGAATGTGTTGAGTTGAGATGAGAAAAGGGAAGAATATTTGAAACTTGGTTTCGGCCATTTCTTTTTGTAATTGAGCAGGAAGAACAAAAGAGGCGGTTCTGGGGTTCAAAATGAGCTGTAAAGAATGATGGGGTTTGTGGGATTTTTAAGATTTACTTTTCCTTCGCCACTTTTCCTTTTATACTTCACACTTTTATTTTTTTTATGACAATTCGTATTCAATGGTCGATTAATTTAAAACGAGTATTATATATGTTTATTACGAGTACTGTTATTTTAATACAATTTATTCTATTTACAATGTCAAAATTTAAATCTATGACATTGTTTAAGGGTTCTAACACCTTATCTCGTATAATTTATTGAGTCGAATTCATTACTAATAGTTTGTTTTTTTTTTCTTATTAATTTTGGTCTAATTGTGGTTTTAGTGTCTATTATCTCTATACTATAGTTTTATCACAATTTGGTTTCATTACTCAGTAGGTCTAAATTTATAACATTGTTAATTGCGGTCATTAAAGTGATGTTTTTTTAAACATCTTTAAATATTCGGTTGACATGTAGGTTTATGATTAGCTTAATATAATTGGTTGATATTTCATAGGTCTCTAATCTTATGACCGAATAATAATTTATAGCACGGCTTTAATGACAGCAACCGACGATGCTATTGATCTAGAGTTACTAACAAAAAATGAAAAGTAGAGGTCTAAATTATACTAAATTAAAAAATTTTAAATCTCAAGGAAGTAAAACCTTAATTAGACCAAGAATTTTGAATACCATATGTATTGTATATTCGTATTATATATATATATGTTTAAAACTTAGATAAATTTAATGATTTGTACATGTATTCATAAAATTTAAGAAAAATAAACACGGTCAAAATATACGGTTATGTTTGGTATGTGTATTAATTTTATTTTTAATATATTAGTGCGATTAAATAATTTAATTACTAACTGTACTTGAGTCAACAATAAATTATTTGTATTTGATAATTTTTTGGTTGCTCATATGATTTAGTTACTAACCATACATATTCTTTTACTCGTATTTCTAATTTCAAGTTCATATTTAAAGTAATTATTTTTATGTTACGATAAATTACTTTAAAAAACTCATATAATAATTATTTTTTTAACTTTTTAATGTAATTTTATGATAAAATATATTATGTTTTTTTAACTTATGATATAATCACGAGTACTTTTTACAGACAAAACTTATAGGAGTATTAATACAAGTTTGTAACCAGACGAAACATATTGTAATAAAATATGAGATGTAATAGTTGTTTGGTTAAGCCCAAGGAAAAAGGATCTACCTTGATATTGGGTAAGTTGGAATCAATTATGAAGATTAGAGCAAGGAATATTTATTATTTCTATAAATAATGTTTGAATGTCTGAAATAACCCAACCTTTGAGGTTGATTTCATAAGGTTAGTAAGGGCAATTTTGAAAATGATGGAGGAAAGTAAGGGCAGGATTTACTATTAAAATAATGTAAGATGGTAAAGCAAAAGGCGTTGATTTCTTGTTGGATTGGCAAAGGGACTAGTTGAATTTCATTGATACCAAAAAAGTTGGGTCTAAGTTTTCATTCTTTCATGTTGATTGAGGTTAGTTTGGTCCAAAATACTTAATATATAGGATGACGTAAGATTAAATATATCTCTTTTAGTAATATGCATGTTATCTTATGATCTATATTTGAGGTGTGAGGCTGCATTTCCCAACAATGTCATCTCCAAGGTTTGAACTTGTATCCTCTCTTTGGAAGTACAATGTGCCTTACCAATGTACCCAACATTTATTGGTTAAGATCAAATATATTTAAACATTCAATACTCTCCGATTTATGAGTAATGAAAGATTTGGGTGATATAGACATTATATCAAATTGTATGCAAAAATGTTGTTTAAGTTTTTTAATTTACTCAAAATAACACTTGACATATCTAAACACTATTTGTAAAACTATTTTTTCATCATTTTCTTTCATTTATTTTTCTCCAACTACATAATGACGTCTGTCATCATTTGATTGGAGAAAAAAAATATTAAATTAGTTCTAATTAAAAATAGAACTATATTGATTGAATGTATAAATAATGAGGGTTAAATTTAATTATTTATTTAAATTAGAATTAAATTGATTGAATGAATGAATATGGAAGACTAAATATGCAATTATACAAAAAAATTTAACTGTCACGTCACCCCTAAACTCCAGTTAACCGCTCAGTGACTAGTTTATAATAAAATCCAAAGTTTAATGATTCTTTTGTAATAATTGAAAGTTTGATGACTAAAATGAACATTTTAAAATAATACAGTGACCATTTGTGTATTTTACTCTAATTTTAACCATTAATATTTACACATTCGACAATTTGATCCTAATTAAAGGGAAAAAAACTTTGATACACAGGCCATGTAAACTTTAGTTTACACGTGCCTTTTAGTTTTAGGGGTTAGAGTTTTAGTTTAGGGTTTAAGGTTTAGGGGTTTAGGTTGTAGGGTTTAGAATTTAAGGTTAATATTTAGAATTTAGGGTTTAGGGTTTAGAGTGTGAGGTTTATTTTTTTAGGGTTAGGGTTAGAAATTTAAGATTTAGATTTTTATAGTATAAATACACAAACTTGTGTAAAATTAATTTTACACGGCCTGTATATCAAAGTTTTACCCTATAACTAATTACCTAGTTTGGTGAAACAAATTGGTACGATTTAGATTTTTAACATAGCAAATCGTGTGATTTTATTTTTCATTGTGAGATTAATGTCTCTCACTTTTTTAGTACATGATAAAATCGTTAAGTAAAGCTCCAGTCACAAGAGCGGAGTTGAGCTTCCATCTCCAATGTGCGCCATTGCAAGCTTCCCTACATGCTTTCAAGAATGGCTGCCGCCCCCTCGTTTTCCTTTTCCTTGACACCATGACCACAAAATAAAAATAGTGAAAATGCCAGTCCAAGTTATGAGAAGCTGGAGCGACCATGGCCGAGAATTTGAAACTGTTGAAAGTTGCAACATATACTGGAATTGAAGCTGCAACAGAATCAGAACAGTGTCCAAATTCCTCGATCAAACTCAAGTCGACGGTGTAGATTCTGAAGAAAACTTCGCTAGCTCTCGTTGCACGGCCTGAATCCATTCGGCTTCTCATTGTTGTTGCCTTCTATTTTGACATCAAACTCTTTCCGATCATGTGTACAAATTATCAAAGGCCTTATATGACTTGAAACAAGCTCCTAAAACTTGATACGAAAGGTTATCTGAATTCTTATGTAGCCAAGGCTGTTTTTGTGGGAGTGTGGATAATTCATTGTTCATATATATGCTTCTCCTTGGTTTGATCTTCAGTAACTTACTGTTCTGTATCGTTTTTGATTTGTGCGTTTCTGTGAGATATTGTCCCGAGAATAAATTTACTAGTGAGCTTATTGTTATTTAGCGAGTCGATCACGAGCTGAGGAGTATTTAACTTGACTAAAAATTGTTCGATTCGTGTTCGACTTAATACTCGATAAGCTCGATAAAATTTTACTCGACTCGTGTTCATTAAAAAGAACTCGTTACTCATTAAGCTTTACCAAAATTTTTATATTGCCACAAGTTCTTGCTATAGCTAACCTTAATGGGATTGGTCTCCCTGTAAAGATTCTCAAGCAACCGGTACCTTGTCTTCTTAACTGGTCTGAAAATCTCATCTCTTTGCTCAACCAATCTCTTGCTGCTGTTCATCTCTGCCTTGATTTTGTTCTTGCCAACGCTGTTGCTGTTGCTGCTGCTGCTGTCTTCGTCGCTTAGTTGCATCAGCTGCTGAGCTGCTGCTGCCATGTCTGAATCCCACATCGACAACAACCTTTGCAACTTAAATAAAGACTTTGATTCGGACATTGGAAATCAAACAAGTTTTGATGGTTGATTTGTGAAGTGTTTCTTTGGTTTTATTTATGGGGAACGTGTTGGATGAGTTTCCAAAGGAAGATGAAGAAATTGCAGCGTTGTTGCTATGAAGTTGGCTGGAAATTCCTGCCTAATAAATATGATTTTTTATATGCTTTAAAAGGCCAATTCCTTTTCTACATTTTTTAAATATTCTAATTCTATTTTAACAACACCACTCTAGGAAGACTAGTTTGTTGGATTATCTGACTATTTCCACCGTTGACTCACTTGTCAACTTCGTTTCTCGCCGAAATTAAAAAATCATGTTATGTTAAAAAAATTGTTACGAATTTATAAGTGAAAAAAATAAACAAGGCAAGATTAATATAAAATAAGATGTATGTATGAGATAAGATTTAGTGTGGTTTGACATTGTCTACATCGGATACATTTTTTTTATCCTTTTCTGTGCTCCTTTTTATACCAAATACTAAAAAAAATTAAATTTTAAGTCTTAAACTTAAATTCTAAATCCTAAACCCCTAAGCCCTAAAAATACACCATACCCTTAATTTTCTAAACCCTAACCTTAAACCTAATTTTGTAGTGTGTGACATACCGAAAAGGGACAGAACCATGCATGTTGAAAGTTCCTTGCCTTAGACTCTACTTTCTAGTGTTGACAAGGAATTTCGGAATAATGAATCCAATAACAAAGATATCGACGATCAGAATGAATGAAGGCAATCCTTGGATAGATGGACAGAAGGATCTGCTTTGAGAGAAAGTATGCCCATTTAATTCCTCGAACTCTTAGAAAGGCTCACGTGATGTGTGGCATTTCTTCCTCTCATTCCTGCCTTCGCAATACCTAGCGCATCTTGTGCCAGGTTGTGCTCTGCCTCTTCCCCTCTATCAGAAGATTACCTTGTGTGCCTTATCTAAGGTTCTTTGTATGGTACTATAAACTCTCTTTCTTACGTCAGTTAACAAGATGAGAGTCGAAAAATTAAAATAAGAAGTGTCAAGTGATTCTTGAATGCTTCTACTTTTGTAGATGGGGTCCTCAAAATTCTCAAGACAATATCGGGAGTACCTATCTTATTTGATATGTAACTAGATCGTCAAACTAGCCAATTCTCAAGGACAAAAGGTATAGCATCACATTTTAACGAACAGATGGACGAAATAAGAATTCAATATAAACATAGTGATTACAAATAGCACAAATGCATGAAATTCTTTGTATTCAATTTCACTCGTCCAGTGGTTATAGATTAGTGTAAAACTCAACTAGTTTTACACTAATCCATGGCCATTAGATGAGTGGAATTGATGAATGAGATGAAAAGTTGAAAACAAGGAGATTTTTTAACAGAAAAAATAGGAGTGTTTAATCTCATCCATCCATTTCACTTATCTAATGATCATGGATTAGTGTAAATTGTAAAACTAAATAAGTTTCACACCATGTAAGTGGATCCTAACTATATAAATATGACATTTCACTCATCTAATGATAATGGATTAGTGTAAATTGTAAAACTAAATGAGTTTCACACCATGTAAGTGGATCCTAACTATATAAATATATTTTATATTCAATATACTAACGGCGGAAACAAAAAGTTTCCACAAGTACCTTAGTTTTATGGTTTAAGATTTTAGGGGCTAGAATTTAAGGTTCGTGGTTAGAATTAGGGTTTAAGGTTTAAAGGTCAGGATCTAGATTTTAGGGTAATATAGTTAGGGATTTAGATAACCTGTAAACTTTAAATTCTAGCCTCAAACCCTAAATTATATCCACAACACCTAAATTTTAACCCCTAAATCCTAAATTGAATCTACAAACTCTAAAACTAAAACACTTCTAGAAACTTTTATTTCCACTGCTAGTGTATAGAATAATTACTCATATATATAAGGAAAATATTCTATGTATTGGTGGTGGAAAACTTGTTTTCGACAAATGCCTAGTTTTTATGGGTTAGAGGGTGGTTTTAGGTTAGGGTTCTAAGGTTTGTGATTAGGTTTTAAGGTTTGAGAATATTTTTTATGGTTGAAAGTTTAGAGTTTAGGGGTCGAGTTTAAAACCCCTAAAACAAACATGTAACTTTAGAAGCTCACTTCTGAAAAACTTTCTATTGGTGATACATTAGATAATAACCCATATATGGTGTATCCCATAACTTCTTTTAATATCCTAAGAAACTCGTTTCTACAACATTTAAGAACTATTCTATAAAATATAAAGCCAAATTTTTAATCACCAATAAACATGGGATGTAAACGAACCGAACGTTCAACGAGCCGTTCAGCGAGAAGTTTGTTTATGTTCGTTTATTTACTAAATGAAAGAACATGAATAAGATTTTTTGTTCATTTAATTAAATGAATGAACACGAACAAAGGGCTTGTTCGTTCATTTATGTTCGTGAAAGTTCGGTAATCCGTTCGATTATGTTTGTTCGTTTATGTTCGTTTAAATTTTTTCAAGCATTTCTAAGGGTGAGCATTAGATCGAGTCAAGTCAAAAAATTTTGAGTTATTCGAGTTGGCAAGTCCTATTTTATGACTCGTTAAAAATTTCCTTCTTATCGGCTAGGGGTGTTCATTATTGTTCGGTTAAACCGAACTAACCGGCTGAACCAAAACAAAATTGGTTAATTTGTTAGATAATTTTAGGTTTCTGCTAATGATTAAGAGTTATTTCAAATTTCAATTATCGATTAATTCGGTTTAGAATCAGTTAATAAACTGAATTAATCGATTTAACCAAAATATTAAATATTTAATATATTGTATATGTTATTTATGTTAGTTTATGTTCGTTTGTATTCGTTTATGTTCATTTGAGTTCGTTTATGTTTGGTTATCATTTAAACGAACGAACACGAACAAGCTACATTCCTTAACGAATGAACACGAACAAAATTTTTTGTGTTCGTTTATGTTCGTGTACGTTCATTTGTTCGGTTAAAGTTAAACGAACGAACACGAACACACCCTCGTTCGTGTTCGTTCGGTTCATTTACAGGCCTTTATAAACATTATTCCACAATACTTCTTATCTAAATAGAAATACAAATAAACTTAATTATCGAATAATCTTCTGCCACTAAAATCTAATTAAATTACCCATCTTAAACCTTGTCCATAATCCCTTGTTACTTTTTTTTCTCAGCAAAATAAATTATTCATATAATTGAAAGATTGAAAGTTAAGACTAGACCCCTTCACCAATATGTAAATATTAAAATTGATAAAAGTTAAAGGTTTTGGATTCAAATCTTTTCGGAATAAATTTGATTAATTTTGTTATGTATGGTACTGACAAACCTACTAGTTTTTGTAATAGTCTTTTTTTTTTCTGGACTGAATTAGTTCCAGGATAGAATATTGTAATTGTGAAGTGGAAATGTTAATTATTTAAGAATAGAACTTGCCGGTCTTTTTTGTGTTTTTTTATATGTTCTATTAATGATTATAGGTCATGTGTATTATTATTAAAAAAATTTAATAAAACAAAAAATAATAAATTATTAATATACATGATATAAAATCATTGATGAAATATATAAATGGTATAGACAAATTTTGTTCATTCTTGAGGGTGGTTTATAGTCTTTAGACTGGAGATGTTCGAAGTTTTGATATGAATTTGTCAAAGTGGTGGGATGATTTTTGTTGGTCCATAGTTCCTCCTTTATAAGATATTTTTAGTTAGACCATTCGACAATAAAAAGTTATAAAACGACATTTTATTATATCATTAATTGAAAATGATATAACAGTTTAACTAAATTGGTGAAATAACAAAATCCATCCCTAACTTTTTTCTTTTTTATTATTTTATCTCTCAAATTCAGAAATTAATTATTGTATCTCTCTTAGCTCTTATTTCTCTCTTGGTTTTGACATTCTTAATTAAACCCAAATTTTAAAGTATTATTTTTTCTCCCTTTTGCTTTCTTATGATTGTGTTTTTACTCAAATGTATTATTTTTAAAAAATATTTATCAGAATAACACTATCCAACAATTAATTATTAAAATGACACCATTTTTTTTGATATAGTCAAAGCCTTTTATAAAACGTTTTTATTTTCAAATCCCAGAGTAAATAAAACAAATTCGTCAACTAAAAGATTTCAATAAACCAAATTCTATGCAAAGCATTCCGTCAATCATCTCTAAATAGAAGCTACATCATGTGTTATATTCATCCAATTATTATGCAACAAAACACACAATAGGAATATATTTATATAGAGAAAATGTTTCATATACTGACGGCAGAAAATATAATTTTTACGAGTAGATCTAATTTAAAGTTTAGAAGCAGAGATTTAGACTTTAGTTCTTAGAGTTAATGAAGCATATTGGGTGTTGGGGACTGCACACTTTTTTTGCCCTTAAAAATCTCATTTTCAACTTTTTAATCTTAAAACTATCCATTTATACTTACCATTAAAACATTACGTTAGTTTTACATTGTATAACCGAATCGTGTAGATGGTGAACAAATAACATTCATAACTATAATTTATAAGCGTGTACATTGGACCGACTCCAGAGTCCAAAATAGAATAGAAGAAAAATGGGAATAAATTTGGAGCAGGCCTATTTTTAATCACCCCCAGCAATACACAGGAACCGGAATGAACCTAAACCAATCAAAATATAATCAAAGAATTACTAGGAAAATGAAGCTGTCAATCTCCCCACTATTATATCTACACAAGCCAAGCCCTCTACACTTTTACCTCTCACGAAACTTTTGCTTTGCTCGTGATGACAACTTCATCACGCAACACAACCCGAAGAAGCATTCGTTCGAATCCCTTATGAAACAACACAACCACCATGGGCAATGGGATTATAACTCAAGAGCCAAAGCTGCTGGCTTTATTCTATGTAATCTCCTAGTCATCACAATTCAACCCGCATACCTCTAGTACAGGCCCATCTCTCGACACAAATGGGTTTATTCGCACCCACATAAGAGTCAAGATTGAGGCTAGCAGAATAGACCATACCAAGATAATGGTTGGCATCCGGTCTTGCTTCCCGAGCAAACCCTTGAGGAAGGGGTAGAGATGGATAATAACCCAAAGGGCGAAAAATAGTCGCCCAAACAATGGGCCCCATGAATCATACCCGTTGTTGATGGCATCCGAGATCCCAACCACGACACCGACTATGTTTATGATCAATAAGGTGGTGGGTGGGATGAGCAAGGATGTCCACTTGAAGACGTAAAGCTCGGAAAATTCGCCATCATCTGCTGCTTTAGAGGTTACAGTGAAGCTCGTACTGACACCAGCCAGAACCTTTAGTAAACCTTGAAAGAGGGCAAAGAGATGCGACGAAACACCTCCAATCACCCAGAACTGCTCATTTCTCCACCAGTCATCAATTCCAACACCACCCCACTGCATCTCAAGAATACCAGTCGCAGCAATTGATATGAAGAGTGCCATGAATATAAGACTAGCATAGTTACTAATCTGCAAGTCAAATCCAGGATTTCCATGTTAGACAACAGACTATAACTTGGCCCACCAACATACAAACCGACTTTTAAGCAACGCAGTTCCCTTTTCTGAGGCTACCAAGCTAAACATGCTATGAAAAAGTAAAATTCATACGACAGATAAACCATTGGAAAGATAAATCCAAAATCATCTTAATCATATGATATCATGGCATGGTTGACCAATCAGCAACACATCTACAGCTTCAATTACGATACTGGAATGAGCATATATATGAGCACATTTCAAGTTTCAAACAGTTCTCACTATTGTGACTTGTGATGTCAATTAAAAATGTTAGAAGAGAGCATAGAACAAGACAGTTAATTCTTACCTCAGGAACAATAAACTTCCCAGTAAGGAGACAGATAGCTGGAAGGGTACAGTAAACAAGCAATGGAATAGAGGTCCATGGATACACAACCGAGTTTATGTAGGAAAATCGTTCCAACCATTTCAACCCACCCCCATATCCATACCAAATGGGACAATGCCTGCTCAAGAAAATTTCAACAGATCCAAGAGCCCAGCGAAGAACTTGGTGTAGACGATCTGAGAGATTAATAGGAGCCGAACCCTTAAAAGCAGGTCGTTTAGGTATGCAGTAGACAGATCGCCAGCCATGACAGTGCATCTTGAATCCTGTCAGGATATCCTCAGTAACAGACCCGTATATCCAGCCAACCTGGTGTGCAAGTGGAAAATTAGATGATTATGAGATACTAATAAATTACAACTTGCTGATATTAAAGTATTCAGGTTGTTTTTTTTGGTTTACTAACTTCCTTTCCCCATTCTGTTTTATCTTCATAACCGCAACTTATGACTTGGATTGCTTCTCTCAATAATGACGCAGGGCTTGCAGTTTGAGGAACTCCACCATCCTCCAGAAGGGCAGAAGCCACAAACACAGGAGACTGACCAAACTTCTTCTCTTGTTTTATTTGTGATGCCTCAGATGACTTGAGAGAGTTTGACTCTGACAGTGTTACACACAGAATCCGGTTTAGAGAGTTATAATAAAAATTTTAAAAAAAGGATTTATATACACATAACAAGATTACTGGAACATTCAGTTGCCCCCTTGTAAAATGAACCCTTACCCGAAATTCCTTCAATGTTTTCAAGAGCATGTATCTGCTTTGAAGCTTCCTTTTGCTTAGACTTCTTCGTCTTCTCCTTCTTTTGTTTTGTTTTCTTGTTCTTTCTAGAACAACAGCAGAGAAAGCAGCACCATTTTGGCAAACAGTTGCAGGTCTTTCCAGGAGGCTTCTTGGTCACAGGTGCGTCATAACCATAAAGTGCTTGCCTTCTGAAAACACACCCTGTTCCGACATATATAGGTCCTTGTATGCCGTCTAATCCTTTCATGTTGATCTGATTTAGATTTATGAGATTAGGCTTTGAAAGATAAAAAGAACAGATAATAAATAGGTAATAAATGAAATAAACTTACATCGAAGAACACGACATTTCGGTTTGAGTATCTATCATGTCGATCAATTCCGTCAAATCTTTGAGGAAACTGCACATAACAGACTTTCTTCCCTGATGTGGGGTCCATCATGAAACACATCGCTTCTCTTAGTGCTTTGCTATTGTTAATATAGTGATCACAGTCGACGTTCAGAAGATAAGGAGCATTTGAGAGGACTGCCGAGACTCGTATCTTCAATACAAACAAATAAAGTTCATAAGTTTGAAACCATGGTTTAACTACCAAAAGAGTATGAAATGAAAGCACGTGTGCCTTACCAAAGCATTCATGGCCCCGGCCTTTTTATGGTGTTCAAACCCTGGCCTCTTCTCACGGGAAACATAAACAAGGCGAGGCAACTCATTTCCTTCCACATCGAGCACACCACTGTGACCAAGGAAAACCTGTCGGGAGACAAATTTAGTTAAGAGTGTTGCAAATAAGAACATCAATAAACTCGTCAGATAATAATAGTTTCCCTAAATCAAAATAGCAAGCAGCTCAAAGTCACTACAAATTCTGTCTCAGGATTACAGTAAATAAACAAATAATTTGTCTCGTAACAGAACTAAAAGTACAAAAACTACTCAAAATAAGGATGGGGTAGGATTGGCAAAAAGCCATGCATGAAGGAGGCACAAAAAATGAATCAAGTCTTAAACATGAATTACTTTCACAAATAACAAATAAAATAAAATAAAATAAACGTATTTTACAATCGAACATCAATGCACAAGTCTCTCTCACATGTACAGCCACAAGAAACAAATCAAAGAAATAGTTAACAAAGATTGATTCATTTCATCAAAAAATCCTAAAAGGTGGTGCTTTCTGTGAGAAACAGAGTTTTTCTCTGTGTTTTTCTTATTATTCATTAGTGAAAGAGAGTCTATTATATAGACTTTTACAGAGGTGTTTAACACCAAGTGGTATCCTTTACAAAGATCAAATTTAAAATTCAAACTACTAGTTAAGATAAAGTAAAGATAACATACAACTCCTACTCTATCTAAAACTCTTACAACACACGATTATGCATACTAACTAACACTCCCCCTCAAACTGTGTATATGTTGTATATACCCAGTTTGGATGTGAACTCATCAAAAATAACTCTTGGAAGTGCCTTAGTAAAGATGTCACTATCCGCTTCGTAGGAATATAGTTTAGTTGTGCAATACCACCATTCACTTTCTCATAGATAAAGTGCCTATCTATTTCAATGTGTTTGGTTCTGTCATGTTGCACTTTGGATTCTTAGCAATACTCATTGCTGATTGGTCATCACTATAGATCTCGAACTCAGTCTTTTTTCATCCAACTCTAGCTCTTTGAGAAGCCTCTTTATCCACATTCCTTCACATATTCCAAGAGCTAATCCTCTAAATTCTGCCTCAGCACTACTCCTTGACACCACAACCTGCTTTTTGCTTCTCCAAGTAACCAAGTTGCCCCAAACATAAGCACAATATCCACTAACTGACCTTCTATCAATGAGCTCTTCCCGCCTACTTTGAATCTGTGTATACCTTCACTGCTGCATGCGAATTTTCTTGAAAATTAGCCCAAAGACTGTGTGAATTTTAGGTACCTCGCACTGCATTAATCGCCTCCAAATGTTCTTCTCGAGGATCACTCATGTGCTGGCTTATAACACTCACTGAGTAGGCAATGTTTGGCCTTGTTAGAGAAAGATAAATTAGTTTTCCAACTAACCGTTGATAGGATTCTTTGTCAACTGGATTACCAGCTTCCTCTTTGTTGAACTTCAACCCTGGGTCCATGGGTGTCTCGGCTGGCTTGCATCCAAGCATCCCAGTTGTGAGTTAATACGTGTATGATAGGTAATCTAACTCTATCATAACTATGTAGTTTAGTTATAATCTAACTCTATCATAACTATGTAGTTTAGTTATAATCTAACTCTATCATTGTAAAGGATAAAAGTTCAATCCTAATAGGTTAACTACTCTGTGTAAAACTCCTCTGTAAAAGTCTATAAATAGACTTCTTCTCTTGTATATCGAATCAACAAGAAGAGTATTCAAACTCCATTTTTCTACATGGTATCAGAGCTTATTGTAGAAGCTAATGTCATCAGGACACTTCCATTCATTAGCTTCATACAGATCTATTTGCTGCCAGCATTTGGTTAGGACTCCAAAATATTGTGCCACTGTTACCTCCCCTTGTCTGAGATCTTTGATCTTATTCTCAACTCCAAAGAGTTATGGTGTGTTGTCAACACTGGAATAAGTATCTCTGGCAGCATTCCAAATTTCTGCTGCAGTTTGATAAAGCATAAAATTTTCTCCAATTTCAGGTACCATGGAATTAATTAACCACGACATTATCATGGTGTTTTCACTCAACCAATTAGAGTAGGCTGGGTCAGACTCATCTGGAACAGGAGTTGAGTCTGAGAGATAGGAAGCTTTCCTTCTTCCTGCCACCTACCTAATCAATAGGATGCCAAGCAAGACACTAGGATTCAAAGTACCCACTGAAACTCTTTTCCAAAAATTTCCACATTTTAAACCATTATCCTCTGTTCTTCCTCTTCGAGTTTTTGGATGCACATCTTTTGTTCATGTGCATCGCAATAATAGGAGTAAACTTGATCCTAGGGCTCTACGTTGTATGTTTATAGGGTATTCATCGAGTCAGAAGGGTTACAAGTGTTACTGCCCCATTACCAAGAAAACCTATATCTCTTTTGATGTTACTTTCTTTGAAAATAAACCTTACTTTGCAGGAACTGAAATTCAGGGGGAGAGATACAAGGAATCTCAACCCTTGCATGATCCACAGCCCATTATTTCCTTGCCTATTCTTGATGTAAGTACCACTGCTCTGCAAAATACTTCTTCCGAGCCTACTTCTGATGAAATTGTGAGTACTACTCTTAATCCTGTAGACACACCTTCTCCACAGTCTAAAACTACCAGCCCTTATACAACACCTCCTCCAATGATTAAAACTATACCACATACATCACATAACTCTCCACAACCACCAGAAAGACAACTCAAAGTGTCTATACAAGAAGAAAAAGAAACTTGACCGAGGCGGTTAGTCACCCTAACACTTGCCAAGAACTAGCTTTGAGTCCTGCTGCTTTGGAGACAGGAGGTAATGTTATTCCACAAGATTCTACTATCAAGTACCTTAGATGAGTTTCCTATTGCTATTAGAAAGGGGTAAGGAAATGTACCGCTCATCCTATTAACAGTTTATTGCCTATGGGAAATTAATGCACGGATTCAAAGCTTTTACAAATAACATTGACAACATAAGAATTCCCAAGACAAAGGAAGAGGCCTTTAACAATCCAGAATGGAGGAAAGCAATTGAAGAGGAAATTGAGGCATTACAAAAGAACAATACCGAGCATGACAGATCCGCGAGAAGGAAAAAAAGGTCAGGGGGTGTAAATGGGTCTTTACAATCAAGTACAATTCGGATGGGAGTGTTGAGAGATACAAGGCAAGGTTGGTGGCTAAAGGGTTTACTCAATCATATGGTGTAGACTATCAAGAAACTTTTGCACTGTAGCAAAGTTAAACACCATCGAATATTGCTTTCAAAGGGCGATTAACAAGGATTGGAAGTCGCATCAGTTGGACATCAAAAAGCATTTCTAAATGGTAGACTTGAGGAGGAAGTGTACATGCAGGTTCCACTGGTTTAGAAGAGAAGACCACAACAAAGACAAGTGTGCAAACCGAATAGATCATTGTACGGCTTGAAGCAATTCCCTAGAGCATGGTTTGACAGTTTGCTAGAGCTATGGTTCGAATGATTTCAAGCAAAGTCAAGCGCACCATACATTATTTAGAAAAGCTACACCAGATGGTAGGATAACTCTCTTAATTGTCTATGTTGATGATATCATTATTACTGGTGATGACATAGAAGAAATAGAGAAGCTGAAAACTGTTCTAGCAAAGGAGTTCAAACTAAGGACTTAGGAAGCCTTAGGTACTTCTTGGGAATGGAAGTTGCAAGATCAAAAGAAGGGTTAGTTATCAACCAAAGGAAATACATTCTAGATCTACTTACGTAAACTGGAATGCTCGGGTGTAGACCAAAGAATCTCCAATGGAACCAGTTTTGAAATTCAAGAAAGATGGAATAGGGAATCCAAAGAATAAAGAGTCCTACCAAAGGCTGGTAGGAAAACTAATCTACCTCTCACTCACCGGACGACATTGCATACTCGGTGAGTATAGTGAGTCAACACATGAGTAATCCTCGAGAAGAGCACATGGAGGCAATCGATAGGATCCTCGAGGTACCGAAGTTTACACCGTGGTCCGGACTTATTTTCGAAAAACATCCGCACAGAATCAGAAAAGTCTACACGCACTCAAGTCAAGGGGAGAACTAATGATAGAAGGTCCGAGAGTGGCTATTGTACGCTTGTGTGGGGAAATCGGTCACTTGGAGAAGTAAAAAGCAGTCATTGTATCTAGAAGCGGTCAGAGACGAATTGAGCTATGGCTCTTGGAATATGTGAGGAATGTGGATTAAAAAACTCCTCACCGAGTTAAAGTTGGATGGAAAGTTAGAATTTGAGGTTTACAAAGGATAGTCAATCAAAGAATGAGCATTGCCAAGAATCCAAAGTAGCATGACCGGACTAAACATATTGAAATAGATAGGCACTTTATCTATGAGAAGGTCAATAATGGAGTAATAAAGCTTCATTATATTCCAACCAAGAATCAACTTGCTGATATCTTCACCAAAGCACTTCCTAGGGCAAATTTTGATGAATTTTCATCCAAACTGGGTGTACACAACATATACACGCCAGTTTGAGGGGGAGTGTGAGTTAATACGTGTATGATAGGTAATCTAACTCTATCATAACTATGTAGTTTAGTTATAATCTAACTCTATCATAACTATATAGTTTAGTTATAATCTAACTCTATCATTGTAAAGGATAAAAGTTCAATCCTAATAGGTTAACTACTCTGTGTAAAACTCCTCTGTAAAAGTCTATAAATAGACTTCTTCTCTTGTATATCGAATCAACAAGAAGAGTATTCAAACTCTATTTTTCTACACCAGTTTCTGTAAGAAGATCTAGGATGTACTTCCTTTGATTGATGACTAGACCTTCTCTTGACCTTCCTACTTCCATACCCAGAAAATACCTTAGACTCCCCAAGTCCTTTGTTTCAAATTCTTGGGCAAGAACAATCTTCAAATTCTCAATTTCTGTACTATCATCCCCTGTAATAATTATGTCATCAACATACACAATTAATAAGGTTATTTTACCAGTTGTTGCAACCTTTCTGAACAGGGTGTGATCAGCCTGACTTTGTTTGAATCCATTCTTTACCATAGCCTTTGCAAACCTCTCAAACCAGGCCCTTGAGATTGTTTAAGTCCATACAAAGGATTTGTTGAGTTTGCACAATTTGTATTTCTAGTTGTTTTACGTTCTAGACCGTGGTATTTGCATATATACTTCCTCCTCGAGACTCCCATTGAGAAAGGCATTTTTGATGTCTAGTTGGTGTAATTTCACCCTTGTTTACAGCTATGGACAAGAAGATTCTAATAGTATTCAATTTAGCCATTGGTGCAAAGGTTTCTTGATAATCCACCCCATAGGATTGTGTAAAACCTTTAGCCACCAAATTGCCTTATACCTCTCAATGCTCCCATCCGAGTTGTACTTGATAGTGAAAACCCACTTGCATCCAATGACCCTCTTTCCCTCCTGGTAGATCTGTCAAACACCATGGCTCATTTTTCTCAAGTGCCCTTACTTCTTCCTCGACAACTTTCTTCCATTTGGGATTCTTCAAGGCCTCCTCTCTGTTTTTAGGAATCACTGCACACTGCTTTAGGTCGGGCCAGAAAGGCCTTAAAATTGGGCTGAAGTTTACCATAGGCAACAAATTTGTTAATTGGGTGCATAGTACATTTTCTTACTCCCTTTCTAATAGCAATAGGAAAGTCATCAAGGTCACTAGAATCTTGAGGAGGAATGTTACCTTCAATCTCGACAAGAGCGAGGATTTAAGCCCTGGTTCAAAGAAACAGGACTTGAGTCCAGTTCTTGACAAGTGCTAGGCTGGTTATATACTTCATTAGGGGCTCTTCTTCTCTTGGTATACACCTTAAATTGATCATGTCATCATTGTGAATGCACGTAGTAGGGGAAATTTGTGCTCTGACCCTAGGTGTCTTTGGAAGAGGTGTTGTACAAGGACTTGGTGATTTGTTGGTATGAGGAGAGTGTATTTACGTCGGCATAGTATTTTCATTGCTCGTGGTTTCAGGGATAGGATATGAAAGGAATGTCCGGTAGAGGAGAAATGATGGAAGGTGGAGGAACAAAGGGCTGAAATTCCTCATTTTTCTCCCCAAGTTCATCCCCGCAAAATATGGTTTATCCTCAAAGAAAGTGACATCAAAGAGACATAGGTCTTTTTAGAAATAGGAGAATAGCATTTGTAACCCTTTTGACTAGAGGAATATCCTATAAACACACACTGATTGATTTAGGGTCCAACATACTTCTATTTTTATCATGCACATGAACAAAAGCTGTGCAGCCAAATACCCTAAGAGGAATAACAGATGAAAGTGGTTTAAAGTGAGGAAAATGTTTGAATAAGACTTCTATTGGTACTGCAAAACCCAAGGTTTTATTGGGCATTCTGTTGATAAGGTAGGTGGCAGTAAGGCTTCCCCCCAAAGATATTTAGGTGCTTTGGCTGAAAAAAGAAGAGACCTCGTAACCTCTAGTAGATGTCTGTTTTTTCTTTCGGCAACACCATTTTGTTGTGGAGTATTGACACAAGAAGTAAGATGGAAAATGCCTTTTTCCCGAAAATAACACCCAAGAGATTGACTAAGGTATTCACTCCCATTATCACTCCTCACAACCTTAATACGTTTGTCAAACTAATTTTCAATCATTTGATAGAAAGTTTTGAAAATTGACGCAACTTCTGCCTTTTCCCTCATTAAGAAAGTCCAAGTAGTCCTAGAATAGTCATCAATAAAGGTAATAAACCACCTAGACCCAGACAAGCTTTTTACCTTAGATAGACCCCAAATATCACTGTGGATTATAGAAAAAGGAGATGTGGGTGTAAATGAGGAAGGAGCATATGTTTGCCTAGTATGTTTAGCAATTTGACATACTTCACAATTAAAAGAATGAGGCTTTTTATTGCTAAATAACTTGGGAAACAATTTTGAAAGATACACAAAATTTGGATGTCCTAGCCTAAGATGCCACAACATAATATCATCGTGGTTACTTAAAGAAGAAGATGAAGTCTTAAAACAACGTGGCCCAAGAAATCAAAGGTGGTAATTCATCAAGGATATAGAGACCATTGGATAGCCTAGCACCGCCAATCACCTTCTTCGAGCCCTGCTCTCAAATACACACCCATTAATTCCAAAGTGAGCATCGCATTTAGTATCTTGAACTAACTTACTAACGATAACAAGTTGTAGGCAAGATTAGGAACATATAGCACATGAGGCAAAACCAGTTTATCACCCACTTGAATAGTGCCACTTCCTTTTACTTGGGACAGAGACCCATCCGCAACCTTGATGGAGGTTTTAGAGTTGCAATGGTTAAAGGTGCGAAATAGCCAAGGTTGCTGTCATATGGTCAAAGGCACCGAATCTATAATCCAGATAGAGGATCCAAAGTGGCCAAACAGAAATTCTACCTTCACTAGCCGATAAGGCAATTGTGGAAGATTTAGAGGTGAGATGGCCAAAAAACTGTTGAAGGTAATTGTTCCCATTTAGTTTGTAGGATGTGATTGGGGAAAGAGAGGCATCTGAGATCTGAAATTCGATGCACGGGAGTTATTTTGGGAACTAATTTCGATGTGGTGGTTTCAAAAAAGGCCATGGAAATTAAGCAAAGGAGAAAAAACGAGAGAGATAGGATCGGCTCCTAAACGATACCATGTGAGAAATGAGTTTTTCTCTGTGTTTTTCTTATTATTCATTAGTGAAAGAGAGTCTATTATATAGACTTTTACAGAGGTGTTTAACACCAAGTGGTTAACCTATAGGATAAGACTTTTATCCTTTACAAAGATCAAATTTAAAATTCAAACTACTAGTTAAGATAAAGTAAAGATAACATACAACTCCTACACTATCTAAAACTCTTACAACACACGGTTATGCATACTAACTAACACTTTCCCTAAAAGAAAAGTTCTTCCACAATCCTTCAATTGCTCTGCATTACAAATAATAATAGTAATAAAAAGGCAAGTCAAAAACAACACAATCTCACCTGAATCATGCCAGGATGGTCACGAACACAGTTTCCAGGCCATGGAGTTCCATCCTGCATTGTCCAACCATCCTCAGGAACCTTCTGCGCTGTGGAAACCAATTCATTTATCCTAACTTTAAATTCTTCATACTCTCTCTGTCCAATCAGATAATATACTCAAATAAATTAATCATTCACATCTATCAAAAGCGAAATTCATAATGCTAAATTCAATCTCAGATTGATTATAAACTGCAGATGATTTTTAGAACTCTAAATAAAATAACTTAGAACACATTTTACAATGCATGACAAGAAATGAACCTTCATTGCTCGCCTTTCCCTAACAAAAGCTGGATGGACTTTGTTTTTTAGGTAGTCTATCTTCTGAGAGAAATACCACTCTGGTGCACGGGGCTCAATATTGAACTTTTTACAGAAAGGAACCCATTTCCTAGCAAATTCAGATGTCTCTGAGAGAGCTTCAAATGTGAGCATGGCAGCACCATCATCTGATACATAGCATGCGACTTTATCGACAGGATAATCAACAGCAAGGATGGACAGAACAGTGTTTGCAGTGATCAGTGGAGGTTCTTTCATTGGATCGACTGTACTCACAAAAATGTCAACACTAGCTAATTCTAATAGCTTCCCTTCTTTCTCATACCTGTGCATAAAAGGTAAAATTAGCACATGTCACCATGTTCATAATAGCATGTAGGTACATTATACAAGGAGGGAGAAATCTGAATTCATGTCAAATAATCATATAAAAACAAAAAACATTGCTAGTTGTAGGCACCACTACAAACCTCAGAGATAGTCGATCAAGGTATGTTTCACGCTCTATAGGGTACCATTTTGGGAATTGATCCAGAATCCACGAGACAGCAAACCATATTTCACAAATTACAGATGTCAACCACAAGCCATAAGCATCCCGGACTGGATGCAGAAGACGATAGTGAAAAAAGAGGCCAAGAATTGCAAGACGGAGTATGATAATCATTCTGTATGGATTTATCTTGCTTGAAGGAATCGGTAGCTTCCTTGAAAGTGGTTGCCTGCCTTCATCCATCCTGAAAAGAAAAACAATTTTTCAAATGACGAAGGAACTATTACATATACAAGTAAAATGTGCCATCGTGCAGAATTCAGAAACAAATCTGCCTAGAAAGCTGTCACTGATTACATGTAACAAAAATCAAATCATATTCTTTCAAGTTTCAACAGTCACTTACATTGGCAAATCAGCATCATCCAGCTCCTCTCCATCAAAGTTTCCACCATCATTCCCTCCTTCGTGCTTAACCACCTGAAGTTTGTCATTCTGCCGCTTCTTCCACTCCTCCATCCGATCCTTCCATGCAACACTTCCATAACCATATACTGATGTATCTTTCTTGGGAACCATTGGTCTAGGTTGCACTGTGGCAGTGAAAAAAGTAAGGATGGAAACTAGAGAGACAATTAATACAGAATTGGTAAGAAGCAAAAGGATAATGACTTACAAGGTACAGATGGATCAATATAAGGCATTGGATGAACTCTATTCCCGTGACCCATAAAATAGGGTACAATGAGAGCATGATGATCAGCAAAAATCTCCGAATGCTAAAACAATAAAAAAAGTATTGTTACAATCAACAATCGTTGCAGAGCAGTGTAAAAACACAGAACTTCCATACATTGGAACTCTTACAAATACATATAAGTAGGGAACGAGAAGAGAGCTCACCTCATCACCATAGGTCAAGAGAGGAATTTGTGAGCTAGGAGGAGAAGAATCTAGTTCTGAATGTGCAGACAATCCAGAGCCATTAGGGTGGGAACCACGGCCAGTGTTCAGGTGTCCAGTGAGCATAGCCTCAGCAACTTGTTCAGGATCCAAAGCGTCATAATCAAACTCATTGTCTATATCATCTATGTCATCTTCTTCCTCGTCGCCTTCAACCCTAGGACTGCCTGCGGGTCACATCACTAGTTAGGTACACTCACAGGTCATTGTTTTGGGCTACCAATGTTGAACATCCATTGCAATAACAATCTCACCTTTGATTCGTTTATATCTGATTTTGCAATGAGGGCAAGCTTGGTTTCCTTCTCTTCTCTCGTACTCATAGCAGGGCCTACAGACAGGGAAAGCACATTCATTGCAGGCAACAAAGGGCTCTCCATCCACTGTAATCTCAATCTCGTCCCCACATATCTGACATGTTTGCCCACTCAATTCTCGTACAGACTTTATCTGAAGAACCACAACCATAAAGAGTGTACCATCAGTTCCTGATCATGAAATGTGAGAACAATAAATCCAGTAAAATGTAAAAACTAAAGCAGTAATGAAAGTTCTACATCACAGTCCCGAAGGAGAACGGTTCTCACTGAATTTAACCAACGTTTTAATGTAATAGAAGCTAACCCTGTAATTACATCAAACCTTGAGCAGCTACCAATTAGAACAACCAACATTTTCATTTGAACTTTCCATGCATTATTTTGATGAAGGCAATGACAAAAAAGAATGCAGATATAAGGAATTTATTTTCTTCACTTCTAAGTTAATTTTCTGAGTATCGACAAGCGGTTCAGAAAACCTGCTACCATTCTTATTTCCTCCTCCATATAAACCGAAGAACAAAAGAGAAGAGAGATGGATAAAGATGAGAAAAAAGGAACTAGTTAACATGTCTTGCAATGGGCTTATTAAATAAAAAATACATAGGGATCCTGAACAATTGATAAAAAATGTATGAGCCAAATTCATTTACAATTCAACCAAGATTTCCAACAAATGCAGAGCTTAGTCAGCATTATGAAAACAATTAAAAACATCTATATGTCAAATTCCAAAAGATTTGGAAATTTCTGAAGAATTCAACAATTTGCGTGACCAATATGTACAGGAAAATCAGAATAATATGTTTTCTTCCAGCTTGTGCCAAATTCCCAGAATCTAAACAGAAGGAACAAACAAATCTTAAAGACATTAAGAAACCACAACATCCTTCACCTAAACCAACATATAATGGAAATGCCTATTAACCAAGCAACACTCTGCAACTCTATTTTTATACTCCCATAAGGAAAAAACCCAAAACCCCAAAAAATAAATCACAAGATTCAGGGGTTTAAGGCTCTAAATAGAACGAAAGAGGTACAAAATTTTGTAAATCTAGCCTTAAAAAACCTCACCTTGTTACATCCCTAGTGAAATCCAGATCAGAAAAGGCTGAAATCATTCAAAATTTCGTGCAAAACACACAAAGAAAAACGAAACCCATTTCATGAAACAACAAAAGGAGCAACAAAAAAAAACCGAAGCTTTTGTTTAATAGATTACGAGCATCTTACTCTTGAATGTTCATCCGCGTTTATGAGAACAAATTCATTTCTGTTGTGGGAACCAGCAACGAGTCGGCCTCCAGTGTTCATAACTCTATATAACAAGAAAAACCCAACTCAGAGTTGCTCGGTTTCTCCTTCAGTGCTGAATGTAAATGATCTTAGTAGCACTAAATCCCTTGAAAAGATCCATTTTTGTTGCCATGAGAGGAAACAGAATCGCTGGTGGCCTCCGATGGGATTATAAAACTGGAAAGGAGAAATGGGTTTTGGAGTGAGAAGCAAGGCAAGTCTGGTTTGAAAGCTGGATGGTTTTGGCCTCAATCTAAAAATGGCAAATTGAGTGATGTAGATTAAAAGATTGGAAGGTTTTAGGGAGAGAACTGTTGTTCGGCAGGTTAAAATGCTGTTAATATACATTTTCTTTGTTGGTTACTAATATTTTAGGTTATAACTTAAATTATTATAATTTTGTATAATATTTTAATTTAAAATTTATTTTTTTAAATATTATGATTTTGAGTAATATTTTAGGTCTAAGTTTTAAAATTGAAATGTTATATGTATTGATAATATTTTAGATTGAAACTTAAATAGGTAACATTTTATGTTGCAGTTTAAAATTTTTATAATTTTGTATAATATTTTAGGTTGAAACTTAAAATTTTACTCACTCCAACCTAAATTCTTATATAAGATTTGACCGTCTAAGAATGAAAATATTCCACGACAAGCATCGAGACATTGCTTTAAGTTTTACTGAAATTCAAGGATTCTAGCTCAAAAGCAATATTACATTTTTCATCAATTACCAAATTATGGGTTTAAATTGTTAAAATCAAGTTTAGATTAATTATATACTTTAAGAAATCTTCATTGCCCAATACAAAATTTTAGTTTTAAGTCGGAATTAACAAAGTTAAAAAACTTGAAGATAAGCTATTTCTTTCATCAATTGCCTAATTCCGAGTTTCATTTGTTAAAATCAAGTTTAGATTACTCATATACTCTAAGAAATCTACATTACCCAATAGAAAATCTCAACTTTAGTTCAGAATTAACAAAATCACCATTAAAAAGTTAAATAACTTAAAAATAAGTTATTTCTTCAAATACCTATTTCTGGATTTAATTTGTTAAAATCAAGTTTAAATTACTTATATACTCTAAGAAATCTTCATTATTCAATAAAAAATTAGCTTTAATTTAAAATTAACAAAATCACCATTAAAGAGTTAAAGAACTTGAAACTTGGCTAGACTCACAACAAGTATTGAAACTTAACGGGAAGTTTCGAAACTTATAAAAAAATGAGTCATTCCAACCTAAAGTGTTATTCATAGTAGTTACATTTTAGGTTTTAACTTAAAATGTTATAGTTTTTTTGTAACATTTTAAGTTGCAACTATAAATGTTATCTAAGTTTCTAAATTTTAGATTACAACCTAAAATGTTATATATAATGGTACCATAAATGTTACATATTATAGTAAGTTTTCATACTTGTTAGTAAGTTTCCAAACTTACCATGTCACCTTAAAATATATATCTTTTGGTAACATTTAGGTTGGTAGGTACATATCATAGTAAGTTTTGATACTTATTAGTAAGTTTCTAAACATACCATGTCAACTTAACATTTAGGTTGGTAGGTAACATTTTAAGTTATGTGTTTTTTAAATTTTAGGTTGCAACCGAAAATATTACATATTATAGTAACTTTCCATACTTGCTAGTGAGTTTATGAACTTATTATGTCAACTTAAAATATTATATCTTTCGGTAACATTTAGGTTGGTGGTGTAGCGATGTTTTTTCTCGCTAAAAAAAGGAAGTGATTTATTTTTTATTTGAAAATATTGAATTCCGCGTGGAGTTTTAGAAAACCCGCATTTTATTTAAAATTGGAGTCGCCACCGGTTACTCAAGGTGGACCGGACACCGTAGAAAACCAAAGATTTTGAACTATCGGGTTCGGGAGTCGGTTACGAATGGGGAAGGATTAGCACCCCCACACCGCCCAAAATTGGCACTTTAATAATTACCGCTTTATTAATATTAGACTTTCCGGATTAAAGTGGCAATTAAATTAAAATTTGATTATAAGAGCGAGTAAATTTTAAAAGCCCCGTTATTCGAGAGTAAACGCCTAACCACTATCACTACGCCTGATACTGGCCCCGTTTACGCTCGAATAAAAGGGCACCGCATTGACAATTATATATTCGTAATGCAAACTTAAAAAAAACATGACAAATATAAATAAATACCTTGCGATAAAAAATATAAATAAATACTAACATAACATAAATAAAATACTAATCTAAAACATACATACATAACTATTAATTTAACACATAA
Source organism: Hibiscus mutabilis (assembly GCA_019671005.1). NCBI lineage: Eukaryota > Viridiplantae > Streptophyta > Magnoliopsida > Malvales > Malvaceae > Hibiscus > Hibiscus mutabilis. Next base: position 30,499,844 of record CM033714.1, read on the forward strand.
ATAAAAACATATCTAACATAAATAAAATAATAATCTAAAACATACATACATATTAATCTAACTTATAAATAAAAACATATCTAACATAAATAAAACACTAATATAAAACATAAATTTAAAACATACTAATCTAAAACATAGATAAACATACAAATTAAAAACACAATTTTAAATTAACTACTACTTCATTAAAATATAAAAATTACAACATAAATAAAAAAGAAAGAAAATATACCTAACTAGGAGTTCGAATGACGAACCCCGACGAAACCCTACCGAGATCTACCACGACCTCTCCAAAAAAATTAACTAGATCGGATCCAAAATAAGACCCTGATCGAACCGACTAGGACCGAGGACACTGTCGGTCCTGGGCTAGCCGGGAGCTAATGCCCCCTTATTTTGGCCAGCCCATGGCCGATTCTTGCTTCCAATTTCAATTCCATTCTTGCTTATTTATAGGGGTGAGGTGGGTGACGTGGAGCCTTGTGCTCCCCTCCCCCTTTTATTATTATTATTATTATTATTATTATTATTATTATTATTATTATTATTATTATTATTATTTATTTTTTTTTTTAAGATTAATAATATTATTACAACAATACCAAAAAATACTAAAACCCGGACAAAAATGAGTGATTACAGTTGCCCCTCTTTGCTTGTTCTTGTAAAACGAGAACAAAGCAAAGATCAAAGCACTCATTTTTGTCTTATCTGGCTAAACTTCTCTCCCTTTGACACGTGTCTTCTTTCTTTGTAGATCTTCTTCTTTTTTGATGTAGGTCTTCTTTCTTGTCTTGACAGATCTACTTTGTCACTCTTGGGGAAGCAAAGCCTTCAAAATGGGGGTGGTTTGTTGGGGAAGCCAAACAGAGTCCCACTTGCTTCATTATTGATAATAAGCTAATACCTAAAGAGAGTTCGACCCGGCTGCAACACCGACGAAGAAACAGGGTCTACAAAATTCGATCCAGCTGCAACACTGACGAGGAGGCAAGACCGATAAGTAAAAGTTCTGATGTCTGATTCAGCTACAACTCTGACGAAGAGGCAAGATCAGAAAACTGACAAATTTTCTCTTTTTTCTCTCTTTTCTGTTTCTTTTTCTCTGCTTTTGTTTCTTTTTCATATTTTTTTCTTTTTCTTTTTCTCTTTTTTGTTTCTTTTTTCTTTTTTTCTTTTTTTCTTTTTTTTAGAACAGTGATAAAACTTGAAAGTTGGTGAATTTTGACCAAGCTACAACACCGACGAAGAGACATGGTCTAAAGTTAGTAATGTTGATCCAGCTACAACACCGACGAAGAGGTAGGATCAAGAGTTAGTGAATTTGGTCTAGCTACAACACCGACGAAGATGCAAGACCATAAGTTAGTGAATTTGGTTCAGCTACAACACCGACGAAGATGCAGAACCGAAAGTTAGATTTGACCAAGCTACAACACCGACGAAGAGGCAAGGTCTGAAGATTTGATCCAGCTACGACACCGACAAAGAGGCAGGATCGGATAGTTGTTCTTTTTTTTGTGATCAAGCTACGACTCTGACGAAGAGGCATGATCAGAATTTGGTTGAAAGCTTATTTTTCATTTTTTTTCTTTTTTGATTTTTTATTCTTCTTTTTTCTTTTCTTTTCTTTTCTTTTTTTATTTTTCTTCTCTTTTTCTTGTTTTTTTTATTTCATTTTTTTCTTCATTTTTCATTTTTTTTTCAATTTTTGATTTTTGATTTTTTCTCTTTTTCTCTTTTTCTCTTTTTATTTTTTCTTTTTGATTGATAAACAGGTAAATTCTGAGTAAAATTTAGGTCTAGCTGCAACACCGTCGAAAAGGCAAGACCGGAGATGATTTGATCAGTCACACCACTGACGGAGAGACTAGATCAGCAAAATGTAGGACCCACTACACCACCGACGGAGAGGTAGGACCGAATGGAAACTTTGATCTGCAACACCGCCGATGGAGGCAAGATCTGGATAGGATTTGATCTGCTACACCGCTGCCGAAGAGACTATATCAGCAAAATGTGAGACCTACTACACCACTGACGGAGAAGCAGGATCCATATGGAAATTTTAACTTGCAACACCACCAATGGAAGCAAGATCTACATTAAGTTGGCGTACCACCACTGATGGAGGCATGATTTGCAAGATGTTGAATTGTTGTGCTATTGACAGCGAGACTATGTCTGGGAAAATTTTGCTCTACTTCTATCGGTAGAGGGTAAGATCTGGAATGTTGGCATCCGTCACACCATCGTCGGAGGAATAAAATTCTACAAAAGAAAAAACATTAGTCAGTAATTGTCAAAGATTTTGTCGCTGATACATTTTATTTTGGGCGTTTCCATCTTCTTCGTGTTTGGCCTCCTTCAAGACTAGGGTTGGCCTTCTTGTCATTGCCCCCATGTCGAGGGTACTCGGTCTTTTTCCTAGACCTGTTATGTACAAGCAAGATTGCATGAATGTATCTAATGCATGTGTCTACCCTAAATGCATGGTGATTTTGGTGTATGCACTTAATCTAAATGTATGACGTATGCAAAATACAAGATGAATGCAACTAAATGCATTAATGTGATATGATTTTTTCGATCCTCAAAGGGATGCCCCTGACTCCTCACTAGTCCCATCAGGATCTTGGTTTTTTGTATGTGACGGTGCCCCAACCTCAACTTGGGTTCGATCAGTCATCTAGGTGCATGCCCCAACATTTTATTCATCCCTATGCCATCGTCTGAAACTGTTCTTGAATTTGACACTTTGAGTGTGGATTCTGTTGCCCCCTAGGTTGGGTTTATAAATTGTGTTGGTTCATGGTAGCTTATTATTTTTGATTGGGTGCAATTTTACAGATTGTGGTCAATGTAGACATTTCAGGGGTGCAAGGGTTTGACTCAGCAATGAAGGATAGACCTTGGCAAAGAATGCCCCTGGACTTGGACCTTGTTAGAGGCACAATGTTTGTAAAAGATATGGATGATGCTTTTAGACATGCCCCAAGATCAGGCTCTTGTAGAGGTTCTGTAAGGTACTACATCGACCAACTTTGTTGTATCTAATGGGGCAACCTGAGGACCAGTTTTCTTATTCTGAAAATGAATGCATGCAAAATGTGTCCTAAATCGATGCAATGCAAAGTTAAGATTGTGATGATGTTGTGCAATGATGCATGTGAAATCAATGCGATAAGAATAAAATGAAACGAGTTAGTACCAAATAAAACGATTAAATAAAACAAATGATAAATATAACAAAAATAGAGTAATAAAAACTGTACATAAACAAGAAATAAGGCACTAGAGCCTAAATAGGGTGACCATTAATTGGGCAGAGTTTCACATGGCTCTAAAGGGTTGGCTCCTACGGCTCACTATATGCAGTTTTGGTGCTAAGAGGTACCCGAATTATCCTTGCTATCCTCTACTAAGAGTAGCAAGGCCCCCGATCATCACCCATTATAGGCTCCTTTCAACCGGGTTCAATTCAGGGGGACTCATTCGCTTATGCCTGCACGAAGGAACGATATCCTTACGAAAGCATAAGGTACTCGAGCCTCGAAGGTACTTGCTAGGCCTACACGGGAGAACGATATCTCCACGAAAGCATTAGCGTTTTCCCCCCACTTAAAAAATACGGGTTTATATGCCAAATTTTAAATGCGTTAAAATAAACGCGCAATTATAACCGAATTTTAGTTTAACAGTCACTTAAATCCGGAATTTCTGATATTAATAAAGCGGTAATTATTTGAAAAAGCTCGACTCTCATTTGTTTTAAAAAACAAAAAAAATTCCCCCGCCATCTATAGCGATGCTTTTTCTCGCTAAAAAAAGGAAGTGGTTTATTTTTTATTTGAAAATATTGAATTCTGCGTGGAGTTTTAGAAAACCCGCATTTTATTTAAAATTGGAGTCGCCACCGGCCACTCAAGGTGCACCGGACACCGTAGAAAACCAGAGATTTTGAACTATCGGGTTCGGGAGTCGGTTACGGATGGGGAAGGATTAACACCCCCCACACTGCCCAAAATTGGTACTTTAATAATTACCGCTTTATTAATATTAGACTTTCCGGATTAAAGTGACGATTAAATTAAAATTTGATTATTGTAATCACTCATTTTCACTTGTAAATACATATTGCATGTATATTTATTATATATGAATGTTACTAATATATATATAAGGTGTGGTGTGTGCATGTATATTATAAACTATGTATGTATACGTATTAATGATGTATGTGTGTCGCGTATGTATCTAGAGTACGAGCGTATTTGTTTAGTGTATAGAGATGTTATGTTAATTATGTGTAGGATTATATATACGTATGCCAATGTGTTATACTTGTATAAGTATATGTTTGTATCATGTATGGGTATTGCTGTTATAATTATATTATTATTAATATTAATGGGCTGATATAAAATGAAATCAAAAAAATTAAATATATTAAACTTAAATAAAAATGAAGTCCAAGTCCAATTACAAACAAGTTACAAGGCCCGGTTGGCCCAAACCCAAACCTTATCTAATTACAATTATGGTGTGCAGGTAAATGTGGGCCGTTGGATCAAGATCTGATCCAACGGCCACGATACAACCAAGAAGTCAAAAATATCTGCCAGCCGCGTGTTCCACACGTATGGACCTTTCAAGTGCCACGCGCGCGTGTTTTCCACGCGCGCGTGTGGTCCACGCGCGGACGTTTTGATATCCCACGCGCGCGTAAGATCCACTCGTTCTAACTCCTCGACTGCGGAGCTCCACGTGGCAAGATCTGAAGCCGTCTCATCAAATCGAGGCTTCATCCAGGCCGTTCGTCCTTCAAGCCATCTCGACCGTTAGATCTGATCTGATCTAACGGCCGAGAACGCTGTCTCTGGCACCGGCGAGAACACCCATACCGCCACCATGCCGATCTTCAACCACCGTGCTCAGAATATGCCAAAGACAACAAGCAACAAGTTTGTCAGTCCAGATCTGAAAAAGTAATATACAACTTGTACCAAAAAGAGATATATATACGAAACAGAGACTTTGTAACAAATAAGGGTGGTAACAAAAGGGGAGAGAACAGAAGGAGAGTTGTAACAGAGGGGGTAACAAAAAAAAACAGAGTGGTAACAGAAATCTTGTAATACAAAAACTGAAAGTTGTAACCATTCAAGAAAATTGAAAGAAAAGTCTAGTGGTAAATACTCGTTTCTCTTTTTTTATTTTTGCATACATATACAAAAGAGTAAAACAGAAACAAAAAAAAGGAGAGTCGTCTTACCGTCGCCGTTTGTGGGTCTTCCCTTCCTCAGTGATAAGCCTTTCGGCTTCTCCAAGCCTGATATGGTGAACTAAAGGGAGGGGAAGACCCCTTGTAGTTTCGTTTTGGTTTAAAAAATATTTTTTTTCGCTTCGTATTTTCTAGATCTAGGGCAAATAAGGGTGTATCCTCTGAATCCAAACACGGATTCATGTTGAGGATGAAAAGGGGGTTATTTTGGTGTGTTTTGGAGGCTCGCCGGCGCCGGTTAGCGACAGCTAGCGACGGAGAACACGGCGGCCGGCCGCCGGATTCTGGGTTTCATAAGATCAGTTGAGAGAAAATAAGAATGAGGCTGGGTTATGAAAATCAAAAAATGAAACGGTGGGGAAAATTGGATTCGCCTAATAGAAGGGTTTATATAGTTATTATTATTTTGCTAAATGGGTAAATTACACACTTAATCCCACCGCGTTTTCAATTTTCGTTTTTGTTTTGCCGCATGGTATAATTACAATCCCAATCCCCGATATTTCAAAATCTTGTAATCCAAATCCCTAAATTACACCGAATCAGTTTTCAAATGGTAAAATTACGCCTTTAGTCATCCCGCGTTTTGAACTTTTCATTTTGGGTCCGCCCCTTGGTCTAATTACGCTTTGATCCTTTTAGGTTCTGTTTGTTTCGCAATTTCGTCCCTAAATTACATATTATTGTTCTTTAATTTCTGCCACTGACTTTTATTTTTCTTTCATTTCAGTCATGTATTCTTTGTAAATATTCATGTTCGTATTATAATCGTATATGTTGATATTCTATTATTTTATTTTATGTCCCTCGTATATGCCTCGTATTTTATGTTTACATGTATATGTGTGTTAAGCTTATAATGGTCATGTATTTTTTTATCCGGTTATTTGTATTAAAGCATGTTATGTTCTATTTGACTCGTAAACGACATGTTCTTGTATTTTTGTACGTATTGTATGTTTTCTTGGCTTTTAGGTTACGTGTTAGTGTGTCTTCTTTTATATATAATATATTGTTCCATATATGTTGAAATATGTTTTATTACTAGCATGTATGTCTTTTTTGAAATATTTGTTCGTCTATACGTACTTATTCCTGCCTTGTTATTCTGACATGTTACAGTTGTTTTTACCTATTATTTAGATTAATATGTATATATGCATGATCCAGTCTAATATATTATTTATGTTAGATTAGTATTCTGTTATGTCAATATTTATTGCATTTAAATATTTTGCCATGTTTTATATTTTTGCCACTAAGATTGCATATCGAGATATAAATTGTTAATGCGGTGCCCTTTTATCCGAGCGTAAACGGGGCCAATATCAGGCGTAGTGATAGTGGTTGGGCGTTTATTCTCGGATAACGGGGCCCTTAAAATTAATTCGCAATTATGACCGAATTTTAAAATAATCGTCACTTTAATCCGGAAAATCCAATATTAATAAAGCGATAATTATTAAAGTACCAATTTTGGACGGTGTGGGGGTGCTAATCCTTCCCCATCCGTAACCGACTCCCGAACCCAATCTTTTTGAATCTCTGGTTTTATGGTGTCCGGCCTACCTAAGTGGCCGGTGGCGACTCCATTTTTTAAAATTCGGTTTTTTAAAAACCCTACGGAATAAATATTTTATATCCAAAAGAATCACAAACACCTTTCAAACACCTTCGAAAAACCATGCTTTTTAGCGATAAAAAGAAAAAGACATCGCTACAGATGGCGACTCCGCTGGGGACATCATTTTTGTTTTTTTAAAAAAAACAAATGAGAGTCAAGCTTTTAAAATAATTACCGCTTTACTAATATTGGAAGTTCCAGATTAAAGTGACTATTAAATTAACATTCGGTCATAATTGCGCGTTTATTTTAACGCATTTAAAATATGGCATATAAACCCGTCTTTCTAAGTGGGGGGAAAACGCTAATGCTTTCGTGGAGATATCGTTCTCCCGTATGGGCCTATCAAGTACCTTCGGGGCTCGAGTACCTTATGCTTTCGTAAAGATATCGTTCCTTCGTACGGGCATAAGCGAATGGGTCCCCCTGAATTGAACCCGGTTGAAAGGAGCCTATAATGGGTGATGATCGGGGGCCTTGCTACTCTTAGTAGAGGACAGCGAGGACAATTCGGGTACCTCCTAGAACCAAAACTGCATGTGGAGAACACATAGAAACCTACCCTGTTAGAGCCATGCGGATAACCTAGGTGTCTTAGATGGAATGTAAATAGGATTGCCTTGTTTGCTTATCGCATTTAATTTGCCCTTTTATTAAGTACTTATCATTTTTGTCCGGTACTGACTTGTTTTCTTTTGCTTTGTTTTTGCATATCATTGCATTCACATTACAGTGGGGTATTGATTCCCGAGTGATTTCTCCCATAATAGAAGATTGTTCATGATGGACCAAAGGTTCCTTGACCTGAAGGAAGGGGGTCCAATTCCAGAGTTCCATCCCAAGACTAGGACAGTGACAGCCGAAGAAAAACCATTCAAGGACACCAGAACAGATTCGGTAAGCAGCGTCAATCCTGGTGACAAACAAGACGAAATACAAGAACTAAAGAAGCAGATGTCCGAGATGATGGACCGGATGAATGCCATGATGAAAGGCAAGCAGCATGTCGAACTCAGAAAAGATTCGGTCGGGGAGCAGAATGTGGAACAGAATGGTCTGAATGTCAAAACAGACAACATCGTTAAATATGACAAATCGAATCCCTTTGTGATCAATCTCAAGAAGCAGACAAGTAGCATATTTGGGGAAGATACCCAGGGAACAGAGGCAAAACCAGGGGAAGTTCGAGAATCTAATGACATCGGAAGACATTATCCAATACCCATGAGATACACCGAGTTACTTCCGTTGCTTATCGAAAGGAACCTTATCATACCAATGAAGTCTGTACCAAGAAAATCTCCTTATCCGAAAGATTACAACAGTCGTGTCTGGTGCAGCTACCACATAGGCGATTCGAGTCATCACACTGAAAATTGTAGGGCCCTGAAGGACAGAGTTCGATATCTTATCAGAATGGGAATTTTGGATTTCGAAGACGGACAACCCCGATTCTTCAGCCAGCCAGCCGTTGCCCGAGGGGCAAAGTCGAAGAAGGAACAATACCCAGCCCAACATTCGGATAACACATGAGTGGGTCACTTAAGCGGGATAAAGTTAGGAACCAAGAATAAAAGTGTCTCAAAAGATGAATTCGCACACAAGCACGACCAGCTCGAGCATGAGAGGCACAATCTGAGCATGAAATTAAAGAGCGTACAAGACGAGTACCAGAAGCTGCACTTTGAATTCAAGAGTTTCGATCTGGGTGACACCGCGGAAGAGTGGGTCAATGGTATGATTCAGCTGAGGAACGGTTCAGAACGCTGGAAGTAGAAATGCAAGAATAGTAAGAATAAAGTCAAATCATTATCACAGAAGCTGTAAGAAGCTGAGGGCCAACGCGACATTCTCCAAAATGAGTTGGAAAGCAGTCTGGCCATGGAAGATATCCTGAAATCAAGTCTGCACCAGGAAAGGAATGAATCACAAGCCTTCCAAATGGAAAACGCAGCACTCAAAGAACAGACAGTGAGACTCGAGACTGCTTTACATACCAGTGAGATCCGTGCTGGGGCAATGACCATTAAGCTACAAAAGGCCGAGCAAACAATACGGGAAAAAGACCAGGACATGAAGATGGTTACGACTCAAGCCCGACAAGTAGCTCAACAGGTAGCAGATTTAGCCGATGCAGCAGCACCAATAAGCCAGAATATGGATCCGGCATTGGACCGCGAAGGAAAACTGACGGGACTATTGAATGAGGTCAAGACATTAGGTGCCAGGGCTCACCACTATCTGTAAAACCCTAATACCGGATGTAATGAAACCTTTTGGTCTGAATGAAAGATGTTCTATAAGGACAAATCACTTGCGGAATCGATGTTTTATTGCATTCATGCATTGCATTTGCATCACGTTCTTTGCATTGTTTTATCATCGCATGGCACTTTATCATTTAATACATGGGGTTCGATGGCAGAATTAATCAAAAAATGGAACGAATTGAAGAGTCGAGGCTTGACCAGTTAGAAGAAAAAATCGAGAAAGAGCTTAAGAAGAAAGAGAAGATAAATGTTTTCAATATGAGGGAACTCTGCCTAGTCCCTAATTTGGTCATTCCTCCAGATTTCAAGGTTCCCGGATTTGCGCAGTATGACGAAACCAGCTGCCCGAATATTCACTTAACCATGTTTTGTAGAAAAATGGAAGGATACATGAAGAACGAAGAATTGTTGATCCACCATTTCCATGATAGCCTGACGGGACCAGCAGCAGCGTGGTATAACCGTTTGAGCAGAAATCAAGTTAGGTCATGGGGTGACCTCGCTAATGCCTTTTTGGATCAATACAAATATGCTTTAGATTTAGCACCCTGTCGACAGTTTCTTCAGAATGAGAAAATGAGACCAAGTGAAAGCTTCAGGGAATATGCATTAAGGTGGCGATGTCTGGCGACCCAAGTCCAACCCCCTATAGCGGAAGAAGAGTTGACTCCCCTATTTCATGCAACGCTTCTCTCTCCCTTCTTCGATGTGATGTTGGAGAAATTGAGAAGCGGATTCGAAGATTTCATGACGATTGGAGAGAGGATAGAATATGCAATCAAAGAAGGAAAATTGGGGTCTAAGTCTAAGGACCGAATCGAATATAAGATAGATAAGGATGGAGACGTAAATGAGTGTCATCTCCAGGGTTCGCGTGGCCGTAAAAGAAGGAGACAGACTGACAAATTGGGGTCATCAAAGAAAATTCCTCGGACGAGCGCAAATTTGGAAGTGTTTGGAATATCTATCTCAGACATTTGGCCTCATCTGGTAGAGGGTCACTATCTTGTTCCTAGGCCGATGAAGAGTGCACCTGATCTGTATGCCCATAGCTTTGACTCGAGTAGCACATGTAAATTCCATATGGGGGCACCGGGGCATCCCACCAGAAAATGTAGACCTTTACTGGAGGAAATCAAGAAGCTGGTCAATGATGGAACCCTGACACAAGAGCTGATCAAGCAGTGGAAGACCAAGGATGAGAAGCAAATCTATATAGTGCTGAAGAAGCCATGATGTCTCTACATTAAAGTACCTTCCTGAAGTAATACAAGGGATCAACTCTATGTGGCCCCCATGTGGCAAAGATCTTTTGTGATGGGGCATGTTTGTTGATTTTTATTTTCAATAAAGAACACATTTCGCTTAACATATAATGTTTTTGAAAGCACATAGATATTTTCTCGCCGTTGTAGGACACTAGATATCAATTGCAAGATGTGACATTAGATAGATGTCGTGACAACGATGATGTGTGATCTTCCCCGCCAGACTCTGGTCAGCAAAGCGAGATTATTACTCTTTCGATGATATTCAATGACGAAAAAGCTCTAAATGTCAACCATGTAGAGTTGCTTGAAATTGAAACTCTAGGCATAATCTTCTAGGTAGTAAAATAAAAATAAACAAAAAAAGAAGAGAAAAAGAAAAGAAAGAAAAAAGAAATGAAAATAAAGAAGGAGAAAATAATAATAAAAAGTACTCCTATGTTCGAAACCTGGTAATAGGTTTGTTCGGATAAGAGTATGGAAATTTTGGGGCACTCCGCTGAAGCGATAGGGTGGAGATATATCATCCAATTCAAGAAACCTTAGCTTCATGAGTGATGGTAATATTTTCAAATCGTGACTATGCCGAGTAACTTGGGGCAGTGTTGTTTGCTCCATCATTGTCCTCAAGACAAAGGACTGTGACGAATTGATTTCCTCAACTAATGATAAAAACAAAAACAAAAAAACAAAAAAGAAAAAAAAGAAAATAGGCGATATCATGGGAAAAATCAAGACTCGCACCACCAGAACTCTATTCCTAGAGTAATATTTCTGCGCTCAAGTGGTTATACAAGCCTATCCTTTTGGGGGCGGAGTTGATAATGAGAATTGAGAAAGAGTAGCACTCTGCAGCAACGCGGTAATCATGAGGATGAACCGAGTCACCAGGGAAGACTTCACATCTTTGAATTAACAAGTGGTTGAATCTAAGCCACTCTTGCACATGATATCCAGAGCTCCTATGCTGTGTTTTCAAAATCTTGTATGTTAATCTAAATGATACCCTTCAGTGGAACACCAATCAGCAAATTGACAAGTTAAAGCAACAAAAATGTCCATGTATTACTTCAGGGGTAAGATCCAGAACACAAGGAGGCGGATACTATTGAAGCCCCTAAACAGAAATGACCTCACAATGCATAGAATAACAGAGGTATAGGTGTCAGACAGCTCAAGAACAAGAAGTGAATTCCAGCCACGATGCCTTGTTTGGTTCAAAAAATGAAGGACGAAACATGACAAGAATGAGCTTACAAAGTGGGGACGGTAAAAAGTAAACAGTGAGTCTCCAAAGAATTAAAGCACAGAGATCGATGAATGGTGTCCGTCAAGAGGCAACAAGAAGATTGAGGGTAAGAAGCATTTCGCTCACCCCGATGATGAAATTAAGAAATACTCAGAATATTGGGTCAAAAGAACTGGAAGATAGCCGAACACGATCGAATGGGGCAATGCAGAACAAAAAGAATAGTAAGAATCTCTGCACACGCATGATATAATGTTTGTTGGTAAAGCAGACAGAGACCCCGAAGAAGAAAGGCGGGTGCTCGTGCAAAAGAACAAGAGCAGATGCCCATTGAGCAAAATTTGACAGAAATGAAGATCAAAATTGAGCATACCGCAAAAGGAAAGGAAATAGAGAAATCAAAAGAATGACTTTTCAGGACATAAGATTAACAAAGAAAAAAGAAAAAGAGGAGAAAGAAAGCACAACATTACATGCATCATATAGATAGGGGCATGTCAATTTTGCTTGTTCCTAAACAGGTATTTGAAGAATTATTGAAGAATTTACCAAAGTCCCGAAAGAACCACAGCCATGTCGGCGTCAGATCCAGATATTAAATCCTTCGGGTCATCGGTAAGTCCTTCGGGCATGATGTTAAGTCTTTCGGGCCATCAGTAAGTCTTTCGAGCATGGTGTTAAATCCTTCGGGTCATCAGTAAGTCCTTCGGGCATGATGTGGCAAAGATATCGCGTGAGTCCCCATAGAACAACAGCCATGCCGGCGTCAGATCCAGATATTAAATCATTCGGGTCATCGGTAAGTCCTTCGGGCACGATGTTAAGTCCTTCGGGCCATCAGTAAGTCTTTCGAGCATGGTGTTAAATCATTTGGGTCATCAGTAAGTGCTTCGGGCATGATGTGGCAAAGATATCGGCGTGAGTCCCCATAGAACAACAAACCATGTCGGCGTCGATCCAGATATTAAATCCTTCGGTCATCGGTAAGTCCTTCGGCACGATGTTAAGTCCTTCGGGCCATCGAGAAGTCTTTCGAGCATGGTGTTAAGTCCTTCGGGCCATCGGTAAGTCCTTCGGGCATGATGTGGCAGCATATCAGCGTGAGTCCCCATAGAACAACAGCCATGTCGGCGTCAGATCCAGATATTAAATCCTTCGGGTCATCGGTAAGTCCTTTGGGCACGATGTTAAGTCCTTCGGGCCATCAGTAAGTCTTTCGAGCGTGGTGTTAAGTCCTTCGGGCATGATGTGGCAGCATATCAGCGTGAGTCCCCATAGAACAACAGCCATGTCGGCGTCAGATCCAGATATTAAATCCTTCGAGTCATCGGTAAGTCCTTCGGGCACGATGTTAAGTCATTCGGGCCATCAGTAAGTCTTTCGAGCATAATGATAAGTCATTCGGGCCATCAGTAAGTCCTTCGGGCATAATGTGGCAGCATATCAGCGTGAGTCCCCATAGAACAATAGTCATGTCGGCGTCAGATCCAGATGTTAAATCCTTCGGGTCATCAGTAAGTCTTTCGAGCATGATAATAAGTCCTTCGGGCCATCAGTAAGTCCGTCAGGCATGATGCGGCAGTCTTAGTAGCGTAGGTCCAAAAATGGCAACAGCCTCGTAAAAAAAAACCTGTATTTTCAAGTCCCAGTGAAAGGTTCCATATAGGGAGAACCCTAAATCCATAATTTCAAAAAGAACTCTCAGTCGAAGGAATTCACCTATGACACAAGGTTATATAGGAAACCTTTTGTGTCTAAAGCGAAGAGTCTTATATAGGAAAGGCTCCGATTTTTATTGTCTTAGAATGAAAGGTTCTATACAGGAAGAACCTGTAGCCCTGAGATTTCAGATGCCAAAAGTTCTATATAGGAAGGACTGACGGCTCCAGGGTTTGAAGACTAGCAGTTCTATATAGGAGGAACTCCCAAATGGAAGAATCCATCAGTAGCGCAAAAAAGGTTTGATATAGGAGAAACCAGCGTTGAAAGGCGAAGAGTTCTATATAGGAAGGACTCCAAGCTTTACAGTCTCGAAGTGAAAGGAAGGACTCATAACTCGGGGTTTCAGAGCGAAGGGTTCTATATAGGAAGAGCCTGTAGCTCCAAGATCGGAAGGTGACGAAGCTCTATATAGGAAGAACATTCGAGCCTGAAGATTCAGCCAAGGAAGAGCGGTGATATCCAAAAGAACACGTTTTTCCAAAGCTACAAACAGGGAAGTCTGATAAAAATGAGTGCTTATGAATCTTTGCTTTGTTTCCCATTCCATGAGAACAAGCAAAGAGGGGCAACTGTAATCACTCATTTTCACTTGTAAATACATATTGCATGTATATTTATTATATATGAATGTTACTAATATATATATAAGGTGTGGTGTGTGCATGTATATTATAAACTATGTATGTATACGTATTAATGATGTATGTGTGTCGCGTATGTATCTAGAGTACGAGCGTATTTGTTTAGTGTATAGAGATGTTATGTTAATTATGTGTAGGATTATATATACGTATGCCAATATGTTATACTTGTATAAGTATATGTTTGTATCATGTATGGGTATTGCTGTTATAATTATATTATTATTAATATTAATAGGCTGATATAAAATGAAATCAAAAAAATTAAATATATTAAACTCAAATAAAAATGAAGTCCAAGTCCAATTACAAACAAGTTACAAGGCCCGGTTGGCCCAAACCCAAACCTTATCTAATTACAATTATGGTGTGCGGGTAAATGTGGGCCGTTGGATCAAGATCTGATCCAACGCCCACGATACAACCAAGAAGTCAAAAATATCGCCCACACGCGTGTTCCACACGTATGGACCGCTCGAGTGCCACGCGCGGACGTTTTGATATCCCACGCCGCGTAAGATCCACGCTGCTCGACTCCTCCACAGCTGGCAAGATCCGGAGCCGTCTCATCAAATCGAGGCTTCATCCGGGCCGTTCGTCCTTCAAGCCATCTCGACCGTTAGATCGATCCGATCTAACGGCCGAGAACGCTGTCGGCACGGCGGCGAACACCCATACCGCCACCATGCCGATCTTCAACCACCGTGTTCGAATATGCCAAAGACAACAAGCAACAAGTTTGTCACCCCGGATCTGAAAAAGTAATATACAACTTATACCAAAAAGAGAGATATATATGAAATAGACTTTGTAACAAATAAGGGTGGTAACAAAATGGGAGAGAATGAAGGAGAGTTGTAAAGAGGGGGGTAACAAAAAAAAGAGTGTAATAACAAATCTTGTAATACAAAAACTGAAAGTTGTAACCATTCAAGAAAATCGAAAGAAAAGTCTAGTGGTAAATACTGCTTTTCTTTTTTATTTTGCATGCATATACAAAAAGTAAAAACAAAAAAAAAAAAAAGTCGTCTTACCGTCGCCGTTTGTGGGTCTTCCTTCCTCGGTGATAAGCCTTTCAAACTTCTCCAAGCCCGATATGGTGAACTAAAGGGAGGGGAAGACCCTTGTAGTTTCGTTTTGGTTTAAAAATATTTTTTTCGCCGTATTTTCTAGATCTAGGGCAAATAAGGGTGTATCCTCCGAATCCAAACACGGATTCATGTTGAGGATGAAAAGGGGGTTATTTTGGTGTTTTGGAGGCTCACGGCGCCGGCAAGCGGCGGCGGCCGGCGAGAACACGACGACCGGCCACGGATTCTGGGTTTCATAAGATCAGTTGAGAGAAAATAAGAATGGGGGTTATTATGAAAATCAAAAAATGAAACGGGCGGGGAAAATTGGATTCGGCCTAATAGAAGGGTTTATATAGTTATTATTATTTTGCTAAATGGGTAAATTACACACTTAATCCCACCGCGTTTTTCAATATTTTCGTTTTTGTCTTGCCGCATGGTATAATTACAATCCCAGTCCCCGATATTTCAAAATCTTGTAATCCAGTCCCTAAATTACACCGATCGGTTTTTTTCAAATGGTAAAATTACACCTTTAGTCATCCCGCGTTTTGAACTTTTCATTTTGGGTCCGCCCTGGTCTAATTACGTTTTGATCTTTTTAGGTTCTGTTTGTTTCGCAATTTCGTCCCTAAATTACATATTATTGTTCTTTAATTTCGCCACACGACTTTTATTTTTCTTCATTTTGATCCTGTATTCTTTGTAAATATTCATGTTCGTATTATAATCGTATATGTTGATATTCTATTATTTTATTTTATGTCCCTCGTATATGCCTCGTATTTTATGTTTACATGTATATGTGTGTTAAGCTTATAATAGTCATGTATTTTTTTTATCCGGTTATTTGTATTAAAGCATGTTATGTTCTATTTGACTAAAAAAACGGCATGTTCTTGTATTTTTGTACGTATTGTATGTTTTCTTGGCTTTTAGGTTACGTGTTAGTGTGTCTTCTTTTATATATAATATATTGTTCCATATATGTTGAAATATGTTTTATTACTAGCATGTATGTCTTTTTTGAAATATTTGTTCGTCTATACGTACTTATTCCTGCCTTGTTATTCTGACATGTTACAGTTGTTTTTACCTATTATTTAGATTAATATGTATATATGCATGATCCAGTCTAATATATTATTTATGTTAGATTAGTATTCTGTTATGTCAATATTTATTGCATTTAAATATTTTGCCATGTTTTATATTTTTGCCACTAAGATTGCATATCGAGATATAAATTGTTAATGCGGTGCCCTTTTATCCGAGCGTAAACGGGGCCAATATCAGACGTAGTGATAGTGGTTGGGCGTTTATTCTCGGATAACGGGGCCCTTAAAATTAATTCGCAATTATGATCGAATTTTAAAATAATCGTCACTTTAATCCGGAAAATCTAATATTAATAAAGCGGTAATTATTAAAGTACCAATTTTGGGCGGTGTGGGGGTGCTAATCCTCCCCCATCCGTAACCGACTCCCGAACCCAATCTTTTTGAATCTCTGGTTTTATGGTGTCCGGCCTACCTAAGTGGCCGGTGGCGACTCCATTTTTTAAAATGCGGTTTTTTAAAAACCCCACAGAATAAATATTTTATATCCAAAAGAATCACAAACACCTTTCAAACACCTTCGAAAAACCACGCTTTTTAGCGATAAAAAGAAAAAGACATCGCTACAATTATAAGAGCGAGTAAATTTTAAAAGCCCCGTTATTCGATAGTAAACGCCCAACCACTATCACTACGCCTGATACTGGCCCCGTTTACGCTCGAATAAAAGGGCACCACATTGACAATTATATATCCGTAATGCAAACTTAAAAAAAAATGACAAATATAAATAAATACCTTGCGATAAAAAATATAAATAAATACTAACATAATGAAATACTAACATAACATAAATAAAATACTAATCTAAAACATACATACATAACTATTAATTTAACACATAAATAAAAACATATCTAACATAAATAAAATAATAATCTAAAACATACATACATATTAATCTAACTTATAAATAAAAACATATCTAACATAAATAAAACACTAATATAAAACATAAATTTAAAACATACTAATCTAAAACATAGATAAACATACAAATTAAAAACACAATTTTAAATTAACTACTACTTCATTAAATTATAAAAATTACAACATAAATAAAAAAGAAAGAAAATATACCTAACTAGGAGTTCGAATGACGAACCCCGACGAAACCCCACCGAGATCTACCACGACCTCTCCAAAAAAATTAACTAGATCGGATCTAAAATAAGACCCCGATCGAACCGACTAGGACCGATGACACTCTCCCGGTCCTGAGCTAGCCGGGAGCTAATGCCCCCTTATTTTGGCCAGCCCATGGCCGATTCTTGCTTCCAATTTCAATTCCATTCTTGCCTATTTATAGGGGTGAGGTGGGTGACGTGGAGCCTTGTGCTCCACTCCCCTCCCCCTTTTATTATTATTATTTTTTTTTTACTTTTTTACTTTTTTTAAAGATTAATAATATTATTACAACAATACCAAAAAATACTAAAATCCGGACAAAAATGAGTGATTACAGGTGGATAACATTTTAAGTGTCGTATTTTTTAACTTACTGGCTACACACACTTCCAGTTACACACATTTTTTTATCTAACAAATTTTTTAAAGTTTTAATACTTACCGCAACAGAAAATATTATTAAAAAGTATAATATTCTAATATCCATATTTTATATTTTAGTTGGTGTCGTACCGTAGTCGCACCATAATTTATTGTATGTTAGACATACCCGGGGAAGTGGTGTTGAAATGTGACGCCTAACAAAGGATATAACTGGCACAAAACAATACTTTTAAAGAAAAGGATAAAGTACACAAGTGGTCACTAAACCATCTAAAAAATACAAAGTAGTTATTAAATTTTTAAAAGTTACATAATATGCATTTAAATTTATTTTTTATTACAAAACGATCACTGAGTTGTCAATTGCGATTAAATGGGTAGTGTGGAAGTTACAAAAAATTGTATTATAGTACATTTAACCCTCTACATTAAAGTAATACTAAAGTTAATATGGAGGGTTAGATATGGTATTTTACAAATTTTTCGTAATTGTAAAGTCACTCATTTAACGACAGTCGACAGATAACGACTCAATGACTATTTTATAACAAAAATTAAAGTTTAACATCTATGTAACTTTTGAAATTTTGGTGACTATTTTATAATTTTAAGATAGTTTAGTGATCATTTATATATTTTACCCTAAAGAAAATCATAGAGTAACAATTTAAGATTTTATGTTTTAATTCAAAATTATATATTTTGAAGAATCCATTGAATGATGCCGATGATAAGTGATAACGCTGTTTTTTCAGCTTTTTATCTCATCCATCTATTTCACTCATTCAATGGTCATGAATTAGTGCAAAATTAAATGAGTTTTATATCATGTAAGTGGATCTTAACCCATATATATGGCTTAACGGTCAAATTAGCCCTCAACGAAAATTCTAAAAACCAATTGAGCCCTTATGAAAATTTTCACATCATCAAAACCGTAAATAATCATTTAAAATTTTTAAAAAAATATTTAAAATTCAAAAAAATATTATAAAATTTGAAAAATATTTAAAATAAAAATTATTTAAGAAATCCAAGAAAAATCTAAAAATATTTAAATGTGTGGAAAAATTAAAATTATGTATAAAACTATAAAAAATATTTAAAATAAAAATATACAAATAATGATAATAATTGTTAAAATTATAAATATTTATAATGAAATAATATAAAAAAACTGCATAATATTTTAAAAATATATTTTTAATTATAAAACCCCCAAATTTAAAAAAAATTAAAATGCCCAAAATTTTCAAATCTCTAACCCTAACCCTACATTCCCAAATCCTCAAATCAGTTTAGTCGACGACAGAAGTTGTTGGTATTGTGGCAGACGACAATGTTGGTGAGAAGAAATATTGAGGGTGTCGAAAGATGAGAATAAGTGCAAGGACGACGAAGATGGGAAGGGTTTTTTTTTTTGCGATGGAGAGTGGCTGGTGGTGGAATCGGTGCTATCTTGATTTAGAGATTTATGAGGTTTTTTTAAAGAAATGAAACTTTAGGGTTTTTTAGAAAAAATATTATTTTATATTTTTTATAAAAATAAAGGAAAATAAGAAAAACAATTTAATTTAATTTTTTATTTTTTAAAATTTTTACAAATTTTTTGAATTTTTATAATTTTTTATTAAAAATCGATTTTGATGACGTGGCACATCTAAAACTTGATCGGGGGACAATAACGACAACAATTGCCCCTTGTTTACAATCAAATTATCTGAACTTGACGATTTTTTTTTACCTAATTTGATTTTATAATATTCAATTTAAAAGACAAGGATCAAGTCAGATTCGAATTTAGGAGGTGAAAATTCTTAGACTTAACCGGGATAATAGTATAATTTCTTTCGATACATTTAAGATGATCATAACAGCTCAAAAATTTAAAGAATCTTATACAATTTATTAAAATGAGTCACTTAATTTATAATCTAAAACAGTTTAAGGGACACTTAGTTTGGAGTAAAAATGGTAAAATTTTGGGTATAATAACATTTTGTTTTTCTATGAATAAAAAACGAGTCCAATAAACTCAAAAACAATAAGGTACAAATAATATTTTATTTTTTCCTCGTGTTCTACTGCTAGTAAGGAACCAAACTTTTGTTTTTTTTTACAATTATTTAAATTATTTCATTTTATGTCTTTTTTGAGATCATATGAGGTCTCTTTCATTGTATTTGTTCAAAATATCTTTCGAGATAATTAATATAATGTTCATCTTTATAATTTTCAACTATCTCTTTATTTTACCAAAAAAAATTATTTATGTCAAATTAAGTCAAAAACGAATTTTTACTCCAAATTGGGTAGGGTCTAGGATGCAGCATGTTTAGGGTGTGGCTAAAAGACGACAAGTTTCGAAACTTGTCATCGAACTAAAAATACTAGACTTCTTGCTGCAAGTATCGATATCTAGAGACAAGTTTTGATATTTATAAAAAACTTAAAATGTTATCAGAAAAGATAAGTGTCGATACTCGAAGCTAAGTTTCGATACTTAACTACCAACCTAAAATGTTATCAGAAAGTATAATATTTTCTGTTCTGTGTCGTGTCTTGTAACATTTTCGATTGATGCCGCACAGTATCATAACTTACGTTAGACTCACCCAAATTTAAATCAACTAAAATATCAAGTCAAAATCGAAACGATCAAAAACTCCTAGACCCGTACCTTTCCTTTCTCACTTTCAGACCAGCAAGACATGATATTTGGAACATAAATGTACCCTATCCTCATTAATGCCCATGCTTTGTTGTGTCCTCCCCCCAAAACAAACTCAGATGGAAACACATTCAGAAATCAGTATGTATTCACAGTAACACATGCAAAAGCATTCGATTGGTCCTAAAGACGTGTTTTTTTTTTTTTTTACCGTTAACACATTCATTTTAATATAAAAAAATAGAGAGTTAATTGCTTTATATGTCCCTAAGATATGATCATTATTTTAAATTAGTCTCTAATTTTTTGAATATTTTAGTTTTTATCCTCAAACTATGACACCCATTCTAAAATGATCTTAAATTTTTTAACGTTCAAAGTTCATCTCCAAATTATGACACTCATTTTAAATGGTCTTCAAACTTTTGAACATTCTAATTTCATATCAAAATTATCAGTATACGCTAATCATATTTAAATAAAAAAAACGATATCTATAACTTTTATGATTATGTCGAGAATATAAGTTATTAATAATTTTTTTAGTTACCAATGAGGGTTGGACTAAGTAGTAAGCAATTTGGTATTACTTAAGCAGATTTTGAGATCGAGGTCTTGTATATGTAAAAATCTTTGTCGGAAGACTCACCCACGAAAGTTAGGCGTGTAACGTATGTCGGTCCAGATTAGTTAGGGCAAAGCCCTGAAAAACGGGAAGACAACCCAAAAAAATAGTCGAGATCTATTAATCAGCAGAGTAATAAAAAATGCTCATGTTATCGCATCTTACATGAATTCAAATCTTAACATTTATCTTTAAAATGCAAATTCTCTTTGATTAATAAAAAAATAAACTTTTTAGCCATTTGACGGAGTGGGTTGACGGTATTGGAATTTGTACCGATAATCACATGCCATTTGTAGAAAAGGGTAGGCTTAACTTTTAACTCAGATTTGCTTAATGACTTTTCGATCTAAAATTGTAATTAATTATGAAGTAATTGGGAATTATTGCATGATCCCCAAAGTATATAAAAAAACATAGGGACTTGGGCTGTAATATATTATTAAAAGACAGTACAGGTTTGGTCCAATGGCCACATTGAGTGGTGTGGAAACATGTCAGCTGGGAATGCATGTGATGGATGGGGTCCTCAACAGGCAATTTGACCCTGCTGTTTTTGCCCTTATTTCCAGTTGGGTCCACACTGCTTTTCTATTATTCTTATTTTTACCCCAAATAGATTTTTTATTTTATGGGTAAAGTATTGTACTATAATAAAATGATCGTTTTAGTCATCAACTTTTTTATAAGTTACAAAATAATTATTAAGTTTATCGAATTATTATAGAATAATTACCAGACATTATAAAATAATATTACAAATTAATTAATTTAATAATCATTCTGTGACGAGCAAGCATATTTGTCTGATTGGTTAAACTGCTCATCTTTGTTCCCTTATATTTCCTTAGGTCACGGGTTCTAGACTCACTAGTAGCACTCTACTTCGTTCCTCTAGAGTCCCCTGCCCTCCCCTCTAGGTACGTTTAGGATTAGATTTAGGATTTGTCAAAAAAAAAAATCATTCTCTAACAATTTTCATAAAAATTAGTGACCATTTTATAACAATATAATAAATTAAATGACCATTTTTAACTTATAAAAGATTAGTAACCAAAACGATCATTCTTTCAGAGGTTAATGACTTATTAGTGTACTTTTACCCTTATATTTTAGTTTTGTAAAACGGAAGAAGGTGCAACTGGAAGTAGGGTAGCCATTTCATCGAGTCGAGTCAAAATTTTCAACAAAGTCAAGTTGAAGAGTCATATTTTATAACTCAAACTTCATTTAAAAAATTTTCGAGTCAAATTTAGGAAATTTGAGTTGTTCGACTTTCTGTTTAATTTAATTATAATCACTTATAATGTTATGGTACTAATTAGTTCCAATTTAAACGGTTTTCTATATCCATATACAATACACATACACATCTCTTCATATTTTTTCATATTTGATATATATGTACATATCAGGAAAAATTAATAGACAAAACTCATACTTGAAAACTGATCCACTAATTACTAAAAAATTCGAGTTATTCAAATTTTATTTGAATTTTTTCGAGTTAAAATTGTAAAATTACGAGTCGAGTCAAGATGAGTTGAGTTTTGCACACCCCTAACCAAAAGTAGGGGTTTTCAAATCCGAGTTCCCGAGTCTTCGGGTAGTTGTTTGGTCGGCCCGTGTCTCAACCCGGGTTGGTCGAGTACCGGGTACCCACAAAATCGAGTAATTGAGTACCCGAATATAAAAATATGTATTTTTTAAATATAAAAATATATTATTAGTTTAATATAAAATATAAAAATATGTATTTATTAGTTTAATATAAAAATATGTATTTAGCAAATATAAAAATTAAGTTATTTTATTATTTTAATATAAAAATATGTATTTATTAAATATAAAAAATCTAATTTCAAATACATCCGAGTAGTTAGGTACCTGAAAAGTTAGAATTTTGTGACCCGGGCCCGACACAGGAAATAACGGGTCGGGTACCCGACCCAGAAGTTGAAAAATTATAAAATTACCTGGATTTTTTGATCGGGTCGGCGGGTCAACGGACCGGGTCATCCGAGTCGAGTATTTTTGAAAACCCCTAACTAGGGGCCGACTAGAAAAAACCGAAACTTTCGACTCGACTTGAAATTTCATAAACTCAACTCGAACAAATTTCAAATAAAGTTTGATTGTAAAATGAAAATTTAAATAACTCGAATAACTCAAAATTTTAATAATTAGTGGATTGATTTTTAAGTTCGAGTCGAGTCTCTTAATTTTTCATGATATATATATCGATATAAAAAAATATGAAGAAATAAATGTCACATATGAAAATATATGAACAAATATATATGCATATCTTATATGATTAGAAAAAGTCGTTTGAATTGGAATCAATCTATACTATAATATGATAAATAATTACAATTAAATTTGTATAGGAACTCAAGAACTCGACTTGAATTTCATAAACTTGACTCGAATCGAAAAAATTTCAAATAAAGTTTGAGTTGTAAAATATGACTTGTCAACTTGAATAACTCGAAATTTTTTGACTCGACTCGATCGAACATTCACTCCTATCCCGGTTTAGTGATTGCATGAATGGAAAGGGGAAAAGTTGAATTGCAGATCACAGTTATTCATCTAATTTCGGATAGTTTTTAGGTGAAGATGGTTTAATGAGCTCAGAGGTATTCAATCAGGATTAACTGAACAATGAGTTAGACGTGGTTATACTAAAAAAGAGTTTTCTACACGCTTCACTGTGAGGAATCTTCATACTCAGACTTCTAAACAAAGATATGATATAGAATTCAAGACCCCAAGAACTATCACCAACCAAAGAAGTGCATTGACGTATGAAAACAGACCAATATATGGTTCCATCATTAAACAACAATTTACAGAGCAAGCTAAGCTAAATGTCAGGTACCGGATCTCCGGAGTTGTTGCGAGTGTGGAGCTCAATCGTTCATGACCTCATGTTTTCCAAACTCGAACGCTGCCGTCGACGGAGGCGGTTATCATGCAGTTGTCTTTTGGATGGTAACTCACACTTGTTACCTGAAAAAGAAAGATCAAAGGAATTAAATTTGTCATTTTAGTAGGCAGTAATGATAACCCAATAAAAAAGATAGCCACCCTGCAATAGTTTGCTACAATAGCCCTTTTACTCGGATCAGTGAATGTCTATCATGGGCAATAATCAACCAAAACCGGTTGCTTTGGAGAGCGGGGCTTTTGCTAGAATGAAATCTGGTTGCAGCCTTGTCGGAGTCGTCGACGCTGCTAGTGTCCCGACAACCAGATGAGGTCACTCGCTGCAGGCCGCTGTTGTGGCAGATGAGAATTAAAATCTCGAACTTTTGTGGAAATTTCATGATAAACTTTCATAATATGGTTTCTAGAGGTGTAAATGAACAGAGCGTTTCACAAATTGTTCGTAAACCGTTCGTATAACGTTGATTTATTAAGTTAAAAAAGCGAATATGAACAAAATTTTATGTTCATTTAATAAACGAACAAACACGAACAAATGTGTATTCGGTTCGTTTATGTTCACTAACAAGCTTGCTTATAATATCGACTCGTCTATAATCTCGTTTACCTTGTTTCCCATTTCCTTTTATTTTTCTACATTTTAAATAATGGTGAAGATAGGATTAAATTGAACACAAGATGAACCTTGGAGTTCAAACTGTGAAGTTTAGGGAGCTTAAGGACAAGTGATGTAATTTCACCATTTTATAACTATAAACGAACATGTTCGCGAATATTAAACGAACATGTTCAGGAACACTAAACAAAACACCTTCAAAAATAAATAAATGAACACGAACAAAGCCTTATTCGTTCAAGCTTGGTTCATTAAATGGAATTACTTTTCGTTAAACATGCGTAAAAGAGAAGGCTGGAAAGCATTGGTGATGGAAATTATATAATGCAATTCAGACAAAGCAAGTACTTCTATGATATGATTCGATCTCCGAGCATTCGACAAAGCATATTCAAATAAATTCTAAAATACCAATGAAAAACATTTAGGAGGCAGGCATAGTAGAATAGGTAAATTATCCTGAAAATTCAGCAGTACCAGAAGAAGCATTAGGAGAATAAATAAGAAAAAGAAAATAGTACTCGGAATTTTGAAACCACGGATGCATCAACCAGATCCCAGAAGAAGATCGAGCCATCTTCGGATCCACCAATTACATGTGCGTCACTGTTGGTTAGGCAGCAATCCATTTTGTAGGACTATTGCAGAATACCAAAAAGCAAATTACAGCAATTCATGAACGAAAAAAAGATTGCAAGATAAGGATAAGGCTTGCATTCTAACCTTGCAAGCATGTCCTTTATATTCTTGCAATAGTTCACCCCTGGACCTGCCGTAGGAGAAACACAGATTTAGGGAGATTCAAAGCTAGGTAAAATTTTGCAGCAAAAATCCAATTACGTCGAACGCTTTACCTGTCTAAAAGTGTATACTTGAATCCAAGCAACTGGCTAATATACAGTTACCGTCATTAGACATCGAGATACAGTTGACAGGTTGCCCTAAGTCATCTGATAATTCTCTACAGTAAAAAGCAAGGAAATCGTTTAACAGACGTTCACAGTGTGATAATTCAAGTTAAAACCTAAAGGAACACTACTGAGTAACTTCTGTTACGCACCGACCGATACGAATATCAAATGTTCGAACAGTTCCATCAACACTCCCACCAATAATTTCAGTCTTGGTTAAACATACAGACATAACAGTGTCCAAAAATGAGTCAATTATCTGCGTATCGGAGTGAATTTTAAACCGATAAGCTGTTATACACAATAAAACAATTATGTAATATATATAAAAATGTACAGAAGACAAGAATTTAGAACCTGTATGGGTTCAGTGCTGTGAGACCTGCAGTCCCAAGCACGCAATGATCTATCATAACCAGCGGATACTACCACAGATGCGTACTCTGTTAAACTTCACCGCATTCACCTGGGAAATACATTAACATAAAAGTGGAAACATCAGCAAAGAATTAACAAAGACTTCAAATTTAGGTCCCAACTCCCAAGTGATTAATTTTACTACTTGGTTCTGTTTTCATAAGCCATAATTAAACAATAAACATTTCACTTTCATCAATGTCCAGATCAAGGATTAAAATTGCTGTTGCGGTCAAGTGTTTTATCGCGGTTGCAGACAATAACGGATGTACTGCAGTTATTGCGGACCACTATTTTTCGTAATAACAGTATCGGACGGTGCCGCTACCGCTATACCGCCGCCACTATTGTGGTTGTGGACATCTATTTGAATCACTGGTGCAGATATAAACATTAATCATTACTCTACATTAAAAAAATGGAAGTAGCAGAAGCAAAAACCTCGCCATCATGGCCGCGAAACTTGCGAATAACACGACCGGTGGAAACATCCCAATAGAAAATCTGTCGGTCTTCGCCGCAAGAGCACAGCTTGGAGTTATCTCTACAGGAAAGAACATGTTTGTTAAAATTTAGAAGGAATCCAAAATTGCGCAGGAACGGGGACGAAGAAGAGTACGGTGGACGTCGCGAACTTCGCGGCCGTGAGATTTGTAGGTTTTGATGTGGATGCCGCGGTGAGGATTCCAAAGACGGATAGTACGGTCTTTGCTGCAGCTCAGGCAATAGTTTCCGTCGCTGTTGAATCTCGCCGCTAATACTGCACCTTCGTGGCCTTTCAGCACGTTGGCTTCTTTCCGTGGCAGCTCCGACGAGGTTATTTTTCCGTTGCCAACTCCCGGCCAGCGAGGGAGACTGGTTTTGAATTTACTATTGGGCCGTTTAGAACTTGAGCCCAACGATTTCGCTTTAACTTGAAAAAAGCGTAAAATACACTAATGGTCACTAAACTAAGCTAAAATCAGGTTTTAGTCAATTAAGTTTTGAAAGTTATAAAATGATCATTATATTTTTTAAATGTTACAAAATGATCAATTAAACTTATCGAACTGTTATAAAATGGTTCTTAAGCTTTTAAAAACTTATCAAAAATTATCACTAGTAGGACCATTTTATAATCAAAAGTTTAATGATCATTTTGTAACTTTTGAAACTTTAGTGGCCAAAAAATCATTTCAGTTTAGTTTAAAGAGTATTAACGTACTTTACCCAAAATGCTTTTTTTCACTAAACTAAGTTAAAATAATTTTTTTGGTAAATGAAGTTTTGAAAATTACAAAATGTTCATAAACTTTCGAATCGTTTACAAATGGTCATTAAAGTTTTTCAAATATTATAAAATGATCATTTAAACTTATCGAACTGTTACAAAATGGTCCTTAAACTTTTAAAAACTTATCGAAAATTTATCACTAGTACGGATCATTTTGTAATCAAAAGTTTAACGATCATCTTGTAACTTTCGAAACTTTAGTGGCCAAAAAATCATTTTAGTTTAGTTTAATGAGCATTAATATGCTTTACCCAAAATGTTTTTTGTCACTAAACTAAGTTAAAATTATTTTTGGTCACTAAAGTTTTAAAAATTACAAAATATTCATAAACTTTTGAATCGATTACAAACGGTCATTAAAGTTTTTCAAGTGTTAGAAAATGATCATTCAAACTTATCGAACTGTTACAGAATGGTCCTTAAACTTTTAAAAGCTTATAAAAAATTTATCACTAGTAGGGAGTAGGGACCATTTTATAATCAAAAGTTTAATGATCATTTTGTAACTTTAAAAATTTCAGTGGCCAAAAAATCATTTCAATTTAGTTTAATTAGTATTAGTGTACTTTACCCAAAATATTTTTGGTCACTAAACTAAGTTGAAAATAATCTTTTTGGTCGTTAAACTTTTGAAAATTATAAAATGTTCATGATTTTTTTAATTGGTTACAAACAGTCTTTAAAGTTTTTCAAATGTAACAAAATGATCTTTCAAACATATCGAATTATTACAGAGTAGTCCTTAAACTTATAAAAAATGTATCACTAGTACGAATTAAAAGTTCAATGACCATTTTAAAACTTTCAGTTGCCAAAAGATCATTTCAATTTAGTTTAAAAACCATGAGTGTACTATACTAAAAAAACTGAAATTACTTAACTTGCACTAAACTTTTGGTCTTCTTCATGCAGGTTACTTCACCAGTTGCAGCAGTTACTCAGTTAAACAACTCATCATCTTCCCTTAATTAATCCATATTGGTCCTTACATTAAACTTGTACTTTTGGCCTTCTCATTTCTCTGTAGTATTCTCCTATAAATAACGTCCCATTCCCCACACTCTCTTCGTCTTCATTTTTGCTTGTTAGTGTCATTACAATTATGGCTCTCAAAATTGTGTTTCTCGTGGTGTGCTTGTGTGTTTCTCGGCTAACGCAGTTGCAGCAAGTGGGGTATCCATGTCCAAGTATAGCAAGCCAGGCCATAACCTTGGAGCCAGGCTCGAGGCTAATGGAGGCCTTGCCGAGTGCTGGGATGCACTCAATGAGCTGAAATCATGCACCAATGAGATCGTTCTCTACTTCGTTAATAGACAAACCGATATAGGACCCGACTGTTGCCGCGCCATCGAGATTATTACTCGTACCTGCTGGCCTGCCATGCTTACTTCCCTTGGTTTCACTTCTGAGGAAGGCAACATTCTTAGAGGCTACCGTGATGCATCTGCTGCTGCTGCTCCGCCTACTACGACATTCTAGGCTTTAATCGTAGGCCGCATTCAGCATATTTTTATGTTATTTTGGTGTTCAATGACTTGAATTGATAAAGAGAAGTTTATACTAAAAAGATCACTTGTTTGTTGTTTTCATGAACTGCCGATTACTACTTCATTTTACTTGTTAAGGCGTGCTACCTAGACTCCGATAAGCGATGACCTGCTAATTAGTATTTCATCTTAATTTTTGAGGCCTATGTCGGATACGAGTACAAGGCTAGTAGGATATGCATACATAAATGATCTTCTGCAAAACTTGTCCAAAACACAGACTGTTGATGAGCTAAGGTTGCTTGTTCTGAAGAGAAAAAAGATGAAGCCTGACATTTGCATCCCCAATACATATTTGGGCAGACTACTAGGATCATTCGAATATGGAAATTGGAAAATGCTTTTAAAATAGAGTATACCGAATTCAGAGTCAGCCACATTCCATAAGAAACCATCTTGGCTCAATTTATTCTTAATTATACTTTTTTGCATTACATGTTTGAATTTCTAAAGTGCTTAAATAGAGTTATAATGACAAACCAGAACATAAACCAAGGCACGGACACATTTGTTAGCTACAATGAATTAATCAAATGTTAAGCATCAAATGGCGGGAGGGTGTCAGAATCATCATCTTCATCTTCATCTTTGCCTATTTTTGTGCTTAATCCAAGATGTGCCATGATAAGGGCAACGTGAGTGAGCAGCTCCCCCTATGCCTCAGCTGTTGAGCATGGTCAGCCCATGAACAACGACTTGCAGCATGACTCATCATCTCAATCCACACCTCGCTAATCATTTTCCATTTCTCATCAACATTCCATCACATTGCTCTTGCCTACCACTGCAATTCTGGCTCCCTCGAGCAGTGCTCCAACTTTGTGGCCTGGAAGTTGGTAGAAATCGGACTGCTGGAAGGCAACAAAGTGAAGCAAGTCCCTGGTAAATTGTTTCCAGCTTTTACTGAAGCTTTTGGTCTGTGCTTCCTCATAAATCTCACGGTTTATCACATCATTGAACCCTTTACACAGCATCACTGGACGCACCAGCGTAAGGTACATCATGTAATCAGATAGGGACTTGCTAATATTGCACGAGGAATTGGTGGCACCTACTCGATGATTATCACGGGTCATCGTAAAACATAAGGTTAGTAGCTATGTGCCAAAAGAAGATGCTATGAACAAAATATGTTCGATCCATTTTGGGGAAGATGGATTGCAATTCCTCATTGGATACTTTCAAATTGGCATCCATTGCAAAGATTTCTTTGTACTTCTCTTTGAACACATGGTTCTCTTTCTCATTTAACACCTTCTCCACCTCATATATTGTGAAATCTTTTCACCTTTCACACTTATTTTTCAAATGATCGTATATAAAGTTCTTTAAACCAGGATCCACCAGAATCCATTTGGTGTAACCATACTTCTGCAGAAGGTTGCCAGTGTCGAAAAGCCTTATGGTTCCGGTGAAGCTACTTGTTTTGGACATGACACAATACTTTATAAGATTATGTTGTGCCATCAATTTTATTCCGGACTTGGCCTTAATACTCTTTAATCTAGAGACAACAACCTTAGCATACATCTTATGCACTTTCTTATGGGGAATGGGCAGCAGGATCATTGCCAAGGTCAGATAGCATGCATAAGAAATGAATAAACATCCAGAAATAGTTCCCACCAGCAACAAGTAAGTTATGCCGACATCGGTTGTTGAATACTTATGCCCACCCACCACTACTGTAAAAACAATCAATGAACAAATAGCGGAACCAAAACAGAAGCCTCGAAGAGCTAAACTCACTTTAAGGTACCGGTATTGTATGAGGTTCTTGGTGAAGAACAGATCCTAGACAAAACGAAGTTCAACATCTACAAACTTAAATGCATCCTCAGCAGATTTGGACTTCATGTAGAACATGTTGTCGTGGAACTCTCGGGAAAGCCGAAAAATATTATACGACGAATATGCTTGGCGAAGAAATTCCAATTCAGGAACCGCACCTTTGTTCATAAAGAGATTGTTGATTGTCTTCTTAGATAGCCTTGTTCTGACCTTTTTGTCTCCAATCTTGTTATCAAGAGTAGAGAAAAAAGAATTGACGAGGTGTTTATCACTTGCACATCTGAGAGCCCATATCCTTTCTCCATACTTGATAACTCCAGCAACAAATATCGGAATCGCCATGGCATTAAGCTCAAAGCTGGATGTCGATTGAAATGTTGCATAGATATAGACTGCCTCTCCAACTTGAAAACAAACCCGAAGAAATGTCTTAACCAAAGATCATTGTCTTCTAAGGAGTAAGCTGTAATGTTATGTGGACTCGTTGTCCTAGCTGTCAATACGAGTTGTCCATCAGCCCATGTATTCATTTTGTCCGTATTCTTCGATTTTAGATTCATAACATTACTCTCGCCTTTAAACAGAACCTTGTCCTCAAGGTTCGGAACATATCAATCATCGACTTGGAGTATATCGAATTTGGTCCCACAAAATGTCCTGTAAAAATTTCTTCTTGGCGGCCAATTTGGTGATCTTGGCACCAGTTGGGTCCTTCTTCTCAATGCTCTTGATGACACCATCGGTCACAATCTGGCGCATGTCTCTGACAGTAAAACATCTAAGAGATGGGTACTCGAAGAAAGTTTTTACAACCATAGGCTTGGTGGAAATCATCTTCACCATCCCAACATCACCATTCTTCAAGAACTTGGACTCCTCGAGCTCTTCACCAGATCGCGTGTCAATCTTGGTCCACAATTCAGCAAACTTCACGATAATGTGGGAGGTGCGACAGTCAAGGATTGAAGCATTTCTATTTCCAATCTGAAGAAGGTGGTCCATGACGATGACTTGAGAATTGGAGTTGGCAGCCTCCTTGGTAGGATCATCTTTAGAGTTTGAAGCAATAAAACCACGCTTGAAATCCTTAACAGCAACATGCTTAACATTGAACCCGACATTATCATCAGGGAGAGCCTTTGGGAGAGATTCATGGTGCATCTCGACAGATTTGACTTCACGACCAACTGGGACAAATAGTATCGTATCGGTGTTGTAACTAACTTTCTTAAGATATGAAGAGACTTTCTTTACAATTTCATCATACATTGCCTTAGAGTACTTGAGGGTTGTAGCATCCATCTTGTTGCATCAGCAAATCTTCTGCTTGACACCAAGCTTAAGTCCAATATAACTTTCTCCAACAATGACAGCTTTGTCATTCTTCTTAACCTTGATTGCTTCAACCCACTTATTAACATAGTCAATTTCTTTCAAGTAAAAGATGTTTTTGGCTTCAGCTCTTTGCACGTAAAATTATATCAATCTTATAATTGTGTAACCAGTTGCAATGATCAAAATTTGATACCTGAATGTTTCTCCAGCTGCGCTAACTAGAGTCTTGATAAGAAGATATGCTTTCACTATTTCAATGCTAAGGATTAACTGAATTTCATTTTCTTTGTACCACTCAGGAAGCAATCTTTCTCTGTCACTTTCAATACAAACATGGAAATCAATAAGTCTTGCAGCTCCTTCAAAGAAGATATATGTTTTACTCAGAGAAGATCGTTCATATGGAGCCAACATTTCCTTGAAATCCTTAAATATGTCCCAAACTTGTTGTATGTTCCAAATAATGGCAGATACTTTATTGAAAGCCAACACTCTTATTTTAATATTTCCAAAGAATATCGTGTTATCAATGCCACTCACAATCTTAAGGATTTGAATCATACGTTTTCCCATTAGCAATAGTCTAAACCTGTAGGGGTCATCACACTTAATAAGTTTGTGCTTTCCACCAGCATCAATGCTTCTAACAATGAAAGATTTGGCGGTATTTTCATTGTACTCAATATTAAAAGAACCAAACTTATACTCATAAACCAAAACAATAATGTCAAAATTATCTTGATGCATTAATATCAGACTTGCATTTTCTTGTCGCTGATATCTTAGAGATTTTTTTGTTGCTGCGTTTGGTTTCTCTACAAATTGAGTCTGCAGTTTAGCATCCATTTCCTCTGCACCATTACTAATTGAGTCTGCAATTTTTGAAGATTGGTTAGTGTACTTTAGCAACGCCACAATTCCGAGACTTTGACCATCCAAACCAACAGGATCCATATTATCCTTTGACTGCACAGTAGGAACACTAATTAGTTCATCTAAAAATACCACACCATCGTTACTATCACTAATACCTTCACCATATGTTAATTCCTCATTTGAAAACTCAAATCCATCGCTAGGCTGAATTGTTTGGTCTCTAATTGCAAAGTCAGTTGGTGCCGGCATTTTATCGAACACATAGTGGCCATTTATGCTTGGACTGTCTTGACTAGCCACCACCTTTCTTAATTGACCGATCTCTCCATTTGTTTTATTCAGCTGGTTTACCTGATCGGCTAACAAAGCCAGTTGCCTGGCCACATCTTGTAATGTCTTTTGAAACGTCTCTACTGGTAGCTTTTGCTCTTCCATTGTTCTTGGATTATCTTCATTAACGCACTGAAATCTTGCGATTATTGCTTTGGTAAAATTTTCCCAACTTGATAATTGTTGATATCGCTTCATCTATTGATACCATCGACGGGCTATTCCTTCAAAATGATATGCAGCCATGGAAATTCAGAAAGCATCCCCAGTTTGGTAAACTTGAAGAACGCTTCGGCATGGGCAATCCAAATTTCCGGGTTTGTGCCATCAAATTCGGACAACTCAAAAGAAACCGATTTTGGGGCAAATTGAAACTCTTCTTGCCATGTTTTGCTAATTTCGACATCGACCACCATATTTTTAGTCTCTCAATGAAAGCACCAATGTTAGGAACCTTCCTAACAACTCACAAAAATATTACTGAAGTAGAAAAGGAAATAGAAAGAAGAAGTATCGAGAGAAGAAGAAGAAGATATTTAGAAAGAGAGGAATTTGTTTATAACAATTGGCATAAAAGAAGCAAGCATTACAACCCTTTAATATATAGGACAATTTGTTATGGACTAGTTGTCCTAGCTGTCAATATGAGTTGTTCATCAGCCCATGTGTTCATTTTGTCCGTATTCTTCGATTGTATATTCATAACAATAGACTGTCAAGATGCTATAGAAGGAAGGGTGTCCAAAAGACAACAAATTCATTTTTCAATTTAAGGTCACCTCTAAGAAGTGTAGTGAGAACAAGATTTGCCATCCAATCTGCGGACAAATATACTAACCACACAGTTATTGCAACATAGGGTAGTTTTTTCCCGATGTATTTTTGTCGAAAATAACCGGAGATGACCTGAAACAGCTGGAGAAGAAGGCTGAATACAACCAGCAAGCGGAGCTCCCATACACCCCAAAATTCTTTTGCAAGCTTTGCACATATCTTCTTCAACGCCAACTCCTTTAACTCTATATTGATTAAGGTTGTAGCAACTGGAAAGTAATAGTTTGGAAAAAAAATGTTATACACATGTATTTACGAGACAATTTATGAATTAATCATATTAAATGGGAACCAACATGCATGGGGGAGAATATAAGCGGACTAAAATGGAGTTTTGATTATTTATTGTACTTACTTGTAAGTATCATGATAACAGTTATTGTTGTTTGCTATGCAACAGAATCAAAATGCTACTGATGGATCCAGCCTGAGGAATATTCAGAACCAGATGATTAAGTCGGTTTGCTTGTTTCTTGCACCTGAAACAATTGGTGAGTTAAGAACATGGGAAAAAAGTGTTGACTGACAAAGTGAACAACGCTAGAAGATTGTATATGGACGGTAGTTCTAATATGCTCTGGTCTGATTTTTGGTGACAAAGTATTATCGTGTCACTCTATGTTACATGGCTATTTATAATGGTATGGATAGATGTCGATAGAGAATTGTCATAGGGTATTGTTATTGATGGGACGTCCTAAGAAGTGACGACCTAGACTGGTTTATCATTAAATAAGACTATGTGTGTCACACGTGGATGCTGGTGATCGTTCGCAGGATATGTTTGTGGGTAAGGATAGACACGAGACGAGTCGGATCATGATTTTTGCCGATCCAAATCCAACCCTAAAATAATTACTCTAAACCCAAACCCGACCCAACTATATCCATTAAAAACTCAACCCGACCCGAACATTATATACCTCAACCCGAACCGATCTATATAAAAAGTCAATTTTAGAGACCTAATTATAAAAAATAATTTTAGGGACTAAATTATTAATAAAATTTTAATTTTGAGGACCTTATTATAAAAAAATTATAAAGAGAGTGCATTATTACAAATATTTAAAAAAAATATATAAGAAAAATTACACTATAAATTTTTGGTCAGGTCGAATATATTTCAACTTAGACCTAAATCCGTTCCTACCTCACCTTTAATAAAAATCTGACTTAGCCCTAATTTTTTATATGAAAAGAAAATGACTCAATCGGGTTAGAACTCGTCGAGTTCGGGTAAAATACTCATCGTTACTAGTGGTTATTTGCGAAATAGACTCCCCATGTCTAAAGTCCCCATAATGGAGGTTCGCCATGTCTGAAGGCCCGCATA
The DNA here is from genome assembly GCA_019671005.1 of Hibiscus mutabilis. Lineage (NCBI taxonomy): Eukaryota > Viridiplantae > Streptophyta > Magnoliopsida > Malvales > Malvaceae > Hibiscus > Hibiscus mutabilis. The sequence continues at coordinate 30,535,125 of CM033714.1, forward strand.
GCGGAGTTTCTCATGATGGTAAAAAAAGGTTGCTCGGCCTTCTATATAAATTTAACTAGAATTTTCAGTATTGTTTTGTCTTGACCCTGCTCATTCTTCCTACTTGTTGAATGCCAAAATTTGTCTCCATCTCTATTTGAGTTTAAGGACGATTGTTATATTTTTCCTTTATTTTTCACTATCCTAAAAGAATAGTAAAAGTACAGAAGGACACGAGTCGAGTTTTGGCCAATTTAAATCCGTTTGAAAATATAAAATTTTTATTTGAACTCGATCCGACTTATGGTGGCTTTTCACTCAGTTTTGACCCGAATTTTAGAAGTAAAAATCGTCTTGAACCCAACCCGATATGAACTCAATTTTTTTAAATAATCTATTCGAGTCGAGTCGAAACTCACTAGGTCCTGGTGAAATATCCATCCCTATTCGCGGGAGGTCATAGGTGATCAACACATAGTTACCGGTGGTTGTTTGCGAGATACGCTCAGTATGTCTCTTTTTATTAACTAAATGAGTAGTAAAACTCAAGGATAGGCATGAGCCGGGTTTTTATCCACCCGAACTCAACCCGAAAATATAGACTTTCTATACTACTTGACATGCGGTAATTTTTTACCCGACCCAAAAACTTTCTATACTACCTGACACATGGTGATTTTCTACCCGATCAAATTTTACGATTAAAACTCACTTCCATCCTGACCTGAAACAAATAAAAATATTTTTTCCACCATTTTTATTTAAAATAAAGGGAATATAAGAAGAAAAATATAAAGAGTAGTACTTATAGTAATTATCTCTATTCTTTTTTATTTGATAAAATTAAGAATGTAATTAAAAAAATATAAAGAGAAAGATATTCTAGCAATTACCCCTGAATATATGAAAAACTTACACAGATATCTCGGGTCAAGCTTGTTAATATATTTTTCTCCCTAAACACAAAGTGACCGGACCAAGATTTATTATTTTTTACCCATTCAAACCCAAAACTTTTTTTTATAAAAAATGTGAGTCTATAAGATCAAACCGGATCGAACCCATTAGGTTGGCATCGTTGACTGTCTTAAAAAAGTTTTTTTTTTTTATAAAACATTTTACCTCTTTTAATTTGTTTAGGTCATTTTCTCTTTTTTCTTATTTCAAAGTATAAATATTTAAAATAATAATATTTTATATGTTTAGTATTAATATAATTTATAATATTATTTTTTATCATCAATTATTAAAATATTTAAAATGAATTGATTAATATTTATTAAAAATAATATAATATTTTTATTTTAAAATATATAATAATTTATTAATATAATATAATTATTTTAATAAGTAATAAATATATTTAATAATATTTATTATTTTAATAAAATAAAAATATTAATATTTTAGTTATAAAATTATAAAATATATTATTTTAATAATAATTATATTGACATAAATAATATTTAATAATCCTTATTATATGGTTTAAAAAGTAATATTATTGAATTTTAATAATGAATAACATTACTTTATGCATTTAATGTTAATATAATATTCTAATATTTTTCTTAAAAATATTAATTGTTAAAATATAAAAAAATTATAATTTTTAATAATATAATATTTTATTTGAATAAGGATCTCATATAATTAAAAATATTTATTATTTTAATAAAAATAATAGGCATGGCATTTTTATTTATAAATTTTAAACAAAATAATAATTTAATAATAATATTAACATGAATAAATTGGCTAAAATATTGTAATAATAATAATAATAATAATAATAATAATATTTTCACTTTTCGAAATAAGTCTTTTTTGAATAAAAGAGGCCATTAATTAATTAATTTCACTTCTTAACTTGAAGTCGGTAGAAAAAGAAAAAATCTCTAAAATTTATATCAATTGAAAATTAATATTTTCAATGACCTAGTTGTCTAAATGTAGTTGATAATCCAAAATGAAGATCACCTGCTAGGATTTTTTATGTAGAAGTGTTGAAAGTATCAAAAGATAATGATTAATGATAAGTGGCGGAGTTAGAATTTTTATATAATATGATTAAGGAGGGTGAAATATGAGGTATGAGAGATACTGATACCACTATAATAAGTATTTTTAATCTCATACCTCAACAAATTAAGTAAAGTTAATTTTAACTTTTGTTATGAAAAATTGTAAAAATTTTATATTAACTCTTTGAAAACACCATACCTTAACAAATCAAGTGGCGATTTTAAATGTAGCTTCGCCTCTCTTAGTGATTACTTATCACTTAATCGAGAAAACATTCAACATTTTATTTGGGGAGGGGAGAGGCAACTTTAGGGAAAGAAAGAGAGTGCTCATAGTGGGTCTAGAACTCATAATCTAAAAATATATGAGGGAACAAAGATGAACAGTTTGACGAACCGATCAAATATGCTTGCTCAAGTTTAATTAATACTGAGATGCTTTAAAGTTGTGAGAACTCCATGATAACGACTAGTTAAAAGATTCTTACCTTGAAACTGAAAGAGTAGTTCTAATGATAAAAGAGTAGTATATTTTACCTAAATAATTCGAGTTTGAACAACTTTTATATATATATATATATATATATATATATATATATATATATATATGTGTGTGTGTGTTTGTGTGTGTCAGAGAGAGTGAGAAAGTTTATTTAGATTTGAAATTGAAATCGAATACTATTTTTTACTTGCATAGAATTATAAAAAAAATATCCTCACCCTTTCCCTTCCTTACCAGGCCTTTGGCCTATGTTTGAGTCATCACAGGTGTAACTCTTCCAAGGGAATTTCGGGTGTGTGTGGGGATGCGTGAGTGTTTCAACTGAACTCCAAAAGATTCATGGCGGCATTATATCAAACACTCAGTTTGCATCGCATTAACAAGAAGAGAACCCAAGTAGTAAATGCAGAAGAAGAGGAGGCGGAATACCTGATGTTTATCCAGGCAGACGAGATGTAGAGAGTTTTTTCTGTTTCTCTTCAAAGTAGAAAATCCCACAAGATTTACCATTATAAAAACAGTGAAAAGGCAAAAGCAAAAGGTTTGAGAGACGCAGGCATCAATTAAAGAATTTGGAAATTGCTACATTAATTGGTAATAAAGAAATGAATATTGGAACTCAAAACAGTATTCATGGAATGTAGCTAGTGTCATGTCTTATAGAAATTTAGTACATTAATCTCAAATAGGAAAATTAAAAAAATATAGTATCAAAAGAATGACAAACATATTACTATACACATCCAAAGATAGAGTCAGAAATAGGGTTGTAAACGAGATGAGTGATCGCGAATTATTTAAATTCGACTTGGTCAAAGTTCGACTTCTATTTAAATTTGGCTCGAGTTCTTAAAGAGTCAAGACAAACTACTTGAAAATATAATATATTATATTACAATGAAAATCATATATATTATAAACAAATAATGACAATAATAATAATAATAATAGATACTACAAAAAATAATTAAAATAATAGTAATATGTTGTGAATAAAATAATGAAGAACAACGAACAAGAATAAAAGAACAAAGAGATGAGAGAAAGAGGAAGATTTGTATTATTCTCAAAATATAGACTTGTGTACAGAGTCTTAATCAAATCACCTATTTATAGGCATAAGAAGTACATAATACATTGAACTCTAATTAATGGAGATAATATTCCTAATGATAAGTAAATCAAATCTCCTAGATAAAGTTCTTATCATGATAGACATCCATATAGATAAATATTCACAACACTCCCCCTTGGATGTTATCATGATAGACATCCATATAGATAAATATTCATAACACTCCTCTTGGATGTCTATGAAGATAATGTGCCTCGTTAAACCTTACTAATATAAAAACCCAGTGGGAAAAAAAATTCTTTAGTGAAGGAAAAAAAGTACACATATCTTTGATACGCATAACATGTTGCCTCATTAAAAATCTTACCAGGAAAACCCATTGGGACAAAACCTCGGTTAAGGGAAAAAGAGTGCAACGCTTATTTACTCCCCCTCATGAAAACATCACATAAGATCTTTGAATCTTCATAATTCAATCTTGAATACCATTTTTCTAAAGATCGTGAGGGATGAAACTTTGGAGTAATAGGTTTCATTTTGTCATCTTTGATGTATCCATCTTTCGATTAAGATATACATCTTCCATTATCTCTGCACAAGATAGCTTTGCATCATATCTTGTGAAAGTAAATCACATATCTTCTAGATATGTTGGGTCAATGGTCTTAGCCAAACACATTTTTGGCTTGCCTTATACATAATAATTATTCATACAAGATTTGAGGAGGCATCGACGAATGTTTGAAGATCTAGAGGTAATGATCTTGTATATCCATGGATATTTCTTGACCAAATAATATATGGTGCTTCAAAACCAAGAAAAGATATAATTATCTTTATTCATATTCAACAATCTTACAATTATTAGGATATTCAATGGATATGCTTTATTCATATTGAATCTCGTTAGGATTCTTTCAGTATGTGTCCATTAATAGACAAAAATGCATATTTAAGTACTCGATCTTTAGTTCGAGACAAAACCCCATCTCAAGATTCTTTTTCTCAAATACTTTCATTAAACACTTTGAAAGCTCTTCATGAGTTTTCAATTTGAAGCTCTTCAGGAGTTCTAATGATATTCAAATTATCATAATGAATCTTGATCCAAACTCCTTTACAAAATACATAAGGAAATATGATCATTCTTACAATATTTCCTTAATTAGTACTCACTAAGGCGATTATACTAAATGCACCAAAATATAAATATTCAAGGGGCATATCTAAATAAATGTTCTCGGAAATTTCCAAATGCTTATAGCATTTAAATCTGTCAATGATAACTTTCCTTTTATAGGGATCCACAAAATGATTAGATGCATATAAAATATTTTATAACTGCCAGAGTAATTGCATCCACCATGAAGTAATTAAAACTCTTCATAAATCATAATTCAAGTCGTATTTACGACTACTTATTTGTGCCTCACTTGCATTACACCTTTAGGTGTTTGGACTGTTGGTCAAAATACTTCTCTTTTAAAAGTTCAAAGCGTCTTTCTACATTGGCCAATTCAATATCTATACTTTTGAATAGATTTCTATATATGATCCTCATTTTGTTCCTTTACTTCTATAGAAACATTATTTTGAAAAATCGTTGTCGACAACTTTTCTATTTCGGTTCCATTCTCGTAGTGACATAACTCATCGAGATCTCTTCAAGATTTCAATCTTTATTTCAGGTACCTGAAACTCTTCAAGAGTGTTATTATTAGTTGTGTCTTGGTTTTCTTCAAGAGCACCTGCCTCCAATATATGACCATCTCATACTACTTTCCATTTATGATAATTTTGATCATTGGAACCAATTTCAACTATCATGCTCCAAGCATGATTTACATTTATTCGCCCTAACATGTATTCAAATTTAGAGCATTTTTAGCTGGTATATAAGACTTGATTACTCTCATTAGGTCAGTAAATATGTCTGGCAGTTGACAATAACTTGAATTATCTTATAAACTTTTAGTTCATATCCAAGGATCTAAATAATGATAATTCATTTCCTTATTTATCAGTTGATTATTCTCTCCTCTTGATGTTGAGAAAAAATATCATCTCATAAATGATTCTCCAATTAATGTTTAAGAATTTAAACATAAAAGGAAACTCGTCCTCAATATATATTCTCAACCCTTTTTATTTACCTATTTTGTGTGTTGTGGTAGAGCAATTCATATCGCACATTCAAAAATTATAAAATAGGAAATGTATGGCTTCTGACCAAAACCAATCATAATGGGGAGTTTATTATAACTCGTTGGCTTGATGCGTATAACTGCTGCTATATGAGAAATATCATATAGATAATTTTTGTTCTCATAGTTTAGCTATTAAAGAGGAGACATCCAATTAAAATTTTGCTAAACTATATTTTTCATAATCAATAGGCTTTATAACAACTGATATAGCCTAAAATATAAACCCACAAGCTTTTGATAGAGGAATAGTCTAATTGCATAATCTGAATCATTTTAGAATCAATCTCACAAACTTCTGGTTGTAAGTTGATAAAACAATGTAGATGCATCTACTAAAATCATATAAAACTTTCCACATTTGTGGATATATGGGTCCATATTCATTCAGATATGCAAGGCATGCAGTCTCATCTTTAGTACAAGAACTTCAAGTTCTTTTGGTAAGTGAGATCAACTAAATCCTTTGAGAACAAACAACACAAGAAATTCAGGTTCTTTTAGTAAGTAGAATTTAACCGATTCCTTTAAGCAACACAAGAACTTCATGTTCTTTAATAAGTGGAATTTAATCAATTCCTTTAAGAATAAGCACTACAAGAACTTCATGTTCTTTTAATACATGTGCATGTAAATCTCAATAATTTCTGCATCATTATTGATTAGGATGGCCTAACCAATCATGCCAACTATATATATGTTTATATATCTCTGAATTTGTAAACTTTGTTTACCATAACATGTGATTCAATCTCACTTGCAATGTGTGGTACAAATTCTGAAATACAAGTTTATTTGAAACTTGATAATACATTGTCCACCAAAAATTGTTCCTTTGAATAAGAATATATTTAGCTCTTTCAGAGCTTTCAATGGAAATTATTATTTTGGTAGCAATATATAACTCTTCTAGAGCTTTCAATTGACTTTTTGGCTACCAGAACTTATATCCAGGTTGGCTTATTTCAACTGCCAATTGATAACATATGTTATCTATAATTCCCGAAGGATTAGTTTGCGAATTCATATTGTTCTCTTAAAATTTCCACTTCTAGTGGTGACGATATCATTACCATTAGAGGTAATTATTACAATATTCGCAATGCTGCACTTTTCATAATGTGCTTTCTCTCAAGAACTTATTGCTCTTCAGGAGCATCAATATTTTTAGTACTTTGAGATATAGTACTCACATTATTCCCTTGCATTTAAATGGGAAAATATATCTTATGCTTATGCTGAGCATAAATCGTCACCATAGATTGTATTTGACAAGTAATCATGTGAAACAAAATAAATAAATGTCATAATATATATATATACAAACCAACATAAAACAAAGATTTAATCCTCGTACGAGGCATTGTTAAACCAGTTCACAAGGTTCTTTAGAAACCTCCTTTGAGACCAGTAGCCTCGCAGAATGGGATGTCCAGCCAATATATTTGGATTAAACCAACAGAAACAGAGAACATATTAACTAATTAAAGAATATACTTTCGGCATTAAATTAATATATAAAGAGCAAATAATTAATGCGTAAAGTAAATAAATATAAAATAAAATAAATTAAAAGATCAATAATTCTCTTCAAGGTTATGAGAATAATTAGAAGACGATATATTTCTTTCAAAGGTTATAAGGAAATCAACAACGTCCAAATGAGTTGGACCAATGCCATCTTCTTTATTTTCGCAAACAAAGTTTGCTTCCATTTTCTTTTCTTTATCAATCAATGATTGTTGATTTTTTAGCGTACGACAAGTACGAGACCAATAATTTATAACGTCATATTGGTAATAAAGAGGATTTCACTTCCTTAGAATAATCTTTATTACTTTTGTCATCCTTATAACCTCACTACCGGTGGGTAGAAGTATTCTTAAAATAACCATATTTCTATGTCTATATTCATAGCTTCAATCGTGACCACAACTATTAATGTGATCTTTATTATTTCCATAATATAATCTCTCATTCACTTCAGGGAATAGAGTGGAGCCAGTGGGCTTTTAATTTTTTTTCCTCACGATATTGTGTCTGAGGACAACATTATTTGCGTGAAAAGTTGAGTATGTTTTTATTAACATATCCTCATCATTGATAATCGCATGGAATAAACATCATGCTTACATTCACTTCAAGGAATGCCTCCCATAAAACTTTTTGGACCAAGACGCATTTTCGTAACTTGAACTTGGGAGAAATAGTCGAGTTTTTCAACACATGAGAATTATTGCTTTCGAGCAAAATCACCATAGTTTATCGCACTTTAAAATCATAATTTAAAGAATAAAAATAAAATCAAAATTTACCGATATTGATTTTTCTCTCGAGGACAATGGAGATATAGCAAATGACCAAGACATCTTCTCAGAATAATTTCGTCTCTTTCCAAGCTATTATATCATATAAAACTTAAAACACGGTTAAAAATACCAAATTTCATTAAATAAAATAACATAAACATATATTTTAATTATAATGTGATGTAATAAGAATTGCGATCCAAAATAAAAGCCTACTCAACGTAGAACTAATCACCATTGCTTTTCAACTAATTACTGAAACAAAAATAAATATCTGACCGTATATAAATGAGGCAATCATCGTGAGTGATGAAATTCAAAGGAAAGCAAGCCTAATCAATGGCAAATACGATCTTCGCTACCTTTTTAGGTGATACCATATTAAAATATTTTTGAGAACCAAAATAGTTGAGCGAGATCGTGCTGATAACGTGTTGTTGTAGCGATGTCCTTCCCGCTAAAAAAGCGTAGTTTTTATTTATTTTGTTTTGTTTTGAAAATACTGTCTTTGAGGTTTTAAAGAAACCACGTTTTATTTAGAAATTGGAGTCGCCACCGGCCACTTAGGTAGGCTGGACACCATAAAACCAGAGATGTAAAAATTGTTGGGTTCGAGAGTCGGTTACGGATGAGGAAGGATTAGCACCCCCACACCGCCCAAAATTGGTACTTTAATAATTACCGCTTTATTAATATTAAACTTTCCGGATTAAAGTGATGATTAAATTAAAATTTGGCTATAAGTGCGAGTAAATTTTAAAAGCCTCGTTATCCGAGAGTAAACGCCTAACCACCATCAGTATTCCTGATACTGACCTCATTTACGCTCGGATAAAAGGGCACCACATTGACAATTTATATATTTCCATTATGCGAACTTAGAAAATAAAAAACATACATTCACATTAACATGGATCTAAAACATAAAAACATAAATATAATAATATTAAAAATAATGCGTGAACAAAAACAACGTAACATATGACAATAATAAAACCAAATATAAACATGTGAAAAGAACATACTTTCAAAAATAATTAACTACGATATTTGAACATCTAAAAAACGCAAACAACAAATGCATGAAATAAGTATAACATGATATTAAATTAACAAATCTGAATCAAGGTGCTAACAAAAACTTAATACTTTAACATGAGACACATAAATACGAACATAATCATACATACAAACCTAGATATCATAAGGCTAACACCAATTAAAACATGAAAATAAAAGGGAAATAACGTCTTTCAAAATTAAACAAGCACATATCTAACATACCTAAGCATATTAAAATTACAAAACAACATGTATGCATGATATATAAAAAACACAACATTTAATTAATAACGCAACACTACCACAAAATTGTACCAAAATTTTATCATATGACACAATACTTGCACACATAATTACATGTAACACTTATCATTTGCTTCTACCATGAATCTAGGATACGAAACCATCATAATACATGCTAAATAAAACAAAACACACTACACACAAATGAACTAAAATATAACTCTTAAAACACATATGTACGATATAAAGAACGAGCACGAACATAAAAGCATAGATTAAACACTTATTTAAAGGAAACAAGAAAAACATAAAATATAAAAACAAGGACACAAAAAGAAAATACTGTAAGCATACTAAAAGAACAAAAATAAAGAAAACATATGACATGAATATTTAAAATGCAAAAAAAGGACCGAAATAGAATGAAATAAAACAAGAGAACATAAATTAAATGAATAAAGAGATATTTAGGGATCCAATTGAGATTCGAACAAAACCCACAAGGACTGGATGTGCAATAAAACCAAGGGGCATGCTTGAACTGAAAGAACTCAAAACACGAAATGACTAAGTGGGCAATTTCACCATTCAAAAGCTGGTTTCGGTTAATTTGGGGGTCAAATTGAAAGAAAATGAAAAGAAAGGAGTATATATGCTGCGATTAACCCAAGGGGCGAGACAGAACTGAAAATTTCAAGTGTAAGGGAGGATTTATGAAGCAATTTACCCATTTTCATTTTATTTTAAATCTATAAAACTCACCCAACCGGCCCCCTATTTCATTTTCCTTCATTTTTTGAACCCTAAAAGAGACTCTTCAATCTCTCTGTTTTTCAAAGAACATAACCCCAAACCCCTTTCAGTCGTCATGGTTCTAGAGGCCGGCGGTGGTTCGGCTACTCCGGCCACCGCCCCCTAACACTCAAACATCCTAAAACCTAGCCACGACTCTCGTCCAGAACCGAAACCTCTCTACTTTCAAAAGGCCGAACCAAAATCCTTCTATTTTGAGACCGCAAAACCTAGATCCCTGACGTTTCGAGACGAAAACAAAGAAAAATCCCCTTTTTGTGGCTCACTCCTCGGATTTTATCGCCGACAAAGAAGGATTTTTCCTTAGGTAAACTCAACCTTTTCATTTTTATCTATTATCTTTTCATGCATGTATGCGATTAGAAAAAGAAAGGAGGTGATTACCGATGGAAACTTGTATATTTTTTTTGAAACTGATAACTTGGTAACCCAACGTTCTTACAACTTTTTTCATACATATATCCTACTCTAATCATTTTTGGTAGAAGATATGACACAAAATACATATTTTTCGTGATTTGGCCACTGACAGATCTATTTTTTGTGTTTTTGGTGATGCGTCTGTGTGGTGGTTGGTACGACGGCATGGGGAGGAGGCATGGTGGTGATGTTCTCTGCCAGAGGCGTTCTCGGCCGTTGGATCAGATTTGATCCAACGGTTGGGATGCTTCGCTGCATGGATGTCTCAAATGTGATTTCGGAGGCGGTGAGATTGCTTCAGATCGTGACACGTGGAGCTCAGCAGCCGATGAGCCCAACGCGTGGGAGATCGAACGGTCCACGCGTAAACCACACGCGGCAGCTGGACGGGTTATCTTCCTTCGATTGTGGCTGTTGGATCAAGATCTAATCCAACGACCCATGATTAGCTGCACACAAAAGGGCAATTAGAGTTAGATAATACTATTAATTATCTAATAGGGATTGGGGTTTTGGGCCAAACGGGCTTTGTAAAATTTAACTATGGGTTGTAATTTTATAATGGACTTGGACAGTTAATTCTTTTTTTTGGGTTTTAATACAATTTGGGTTCTGTTTTATTTAAATTATATTTTTACACAACCCAATAATAGTAATTATAATAATACCATATACGTATACACACACAAGCACACACATATATATAACCTAAGCGTACACATGCACAATACCATCTATAACATACATAATTAATATAACATACTAACTTATATATATATATATTGGTTTAATCACACATACTTAAAATGACTATTCACACATTGACATATATACAAACAATACGCACATAGCACACATGCACCACATAACATACTATACATGCATTTACATCACATCACACATATATTACATGCATATTAATAACACACATGCTCGTACGTAATCATGCAATAGCAATACTAATTAACTATTATATTAGTATATTAAAATATCAACAAAAACATATAAAAATGAGTGATTACAGTTGCCCATCTTTGCTTGTTCTTGTGAAACGAGGACAAAGCAAAGATTATAAGCACTCATTTTTATTTGACTTCCTTGTTTGTAGCTTCAGAATCATGTGTTCTTCTGGAACTCTCCGCTTTTCCTTAGCTGAATCTTCAGGCTCGTAAGCTCTTCCTATATAGAACTTTTCCACCTTCTGATCTTGGAACTACAGACCCCTCCTATATAGAACCTTTCGTTCTGAAGTTTTGAGTTACGAGTCCCCCTATATAGAACTCTTCACTCTAAGACAGTAAAGCTCAGAGTCCTTCCTATATAGAACTCTTCTCCTTCAACGCCAGTTTCTCCTATATAAAACCTTCTGTGTCATAGACGAATTCTTTCGACTGGGAGTTCTTCCTATATAGAACTGTTAGTCTTCAAACCCTGGAGCCGCAAGTCCTTCATATATAGAACTCTTAGCTTCTGAGATCTCAGAGTTACATGTTCTTCCTATATAGAACCTCTCAGTCTAAGACAGTAAAGCTCAGAGCCCTTCCTATATAGGACTCTTCGCCTCCAACACAGTGGGTTTTCCCTATATAAAACCTTCTGTGTCATGGGTGAATTCTTTCGGCTGGGAGTTCTTCCTATATAGAACTGCTAGTCTTCACCCTAGAGCTGCAAGCCCTTCCTACATAAAACTTTCAGCTCCTGAAGCCTCGGAGCGGTGGATTCTTCCTATATAGAACCCTTCGCCGCGGACACTTGAAAATATAGGCCCTTCCTATATAGAACCTTTATCTTCACATTTGGGATTTACACAAAAATGGCTACAGATCTGGCCTTATGCTACCTATGCTGCCATTATCTCTGGACTCACGCTAATAAGGTTGCCCATGCTTCTTTAAATCTGCAGATACCTATTTAGAATAGACAAAATGCTATGACAAATGAGTTAGCATGCTCCTAATCCTAGGGATGTCTAACTATACATGATGCATGAGTGTCAATATCTTGGTGCGTCTGCTTCGGCCATCAGTCAGTCTCGACTCTCTGCTGCTTGCTTTCTCCTTTTTCTTCTTCTAGTGACGACACCCCATTTCACTGTCGGGTTCAACCATTTCAACTTTTCTTTTCTGAATTTCTGGTTTAGGGTTCTAAAGTGCCCTTTCGGGTTTTCACTTTAGAGGTTTTTTTGAGGTGCCCTTCCGGGTTTTCACCTGGGAAATCTCTCTTGTTGTCTCGAATGCTTTCTTTAAACAAGCGGGGTATGTGACATTGGTCATCTTACCCTGGTGCTTGAAGCCTTCTGCTCGTCCGCTTCAACATACATCATGTAGGCAGCTGGAGGGCAATGTTAATACTATTTTCTAATCACCTGTATATTCAGGGCTAGATCACAATAATGCTCAGAAATATCTTGTTTATAATAAGCTTATGCTAACTTATCTGCATGATGTTCATGGCAACTAACAAGAAGACAAGGAACGGGAGCTCAAAAATGTGATTTTATTACGATTAAGGATTTGGAACAATTTCGAGATGGTCATGGCAAACATGAGGAAAAGGAAAAGCAAAACATAAAATACAAAGCCTCCAAGTATCCACAGTATGAATGATGCGTGATCCCGTCAACTGGAGTAGAATCTTTGCTTGGAGCTTCTTCTTCTGGTACTCATGGGGATGACTCTTCTCGCTGGAGGTCCAACCTTAAAATTTATCTGAGTCCCCCTTTACAGGTTTTCGACTCAGATCCTTCCTTTGCTTCAAGACGCCCTTTTTTGGGTTTTTGCCTTGAGCTTTCCACCTTTTTTTGGTGGAATGCCCTCTCGGGTTTTCGCTCCACCTTTCTTCTTTTCTCTTTTTTTTTTCTTTTCTTTTTTTTCTTTTTTTTCTTTTTTTTTCAAACATAGTATTTCTTAACTGCATCAGAATTCACAGGATTTTTTAACTCGTCTCCATCCATTTCGGTTAAGATTAATGCTCCTCCTGAAAAGACCTTCTTGATAACGTATGGCCCTTCCCAATTGGGCATCCATTTTCCCAGAGAATTTTTTTGAATCGAGAGGATCTTCTTAAGTACCAGATCTCCCTCTCTAAATTCTCTCGGGCGCACCTTCTTGTTGTATGCCCGCATCATCCATTTTTGGTACATTTGACAATGACAAATGGCCTTTAGCCTCTTTTCTTCGATGAGATTCAACTGGTCGAATTTGGCTTGCACCCATTCGAATTCTTCTAACTTTACTTCATTTAGGACCCAGAGTGACAAAATCTCAACCTCAATGGGGAGTACTGCTTCTGTGCCATACACTAAGGAATAGGGCGTTGCCCCCGTCGATGTGCGAGCAGATGTCCTATAGGCGAAAAGAGCGAATGCAGCTTCTCATGCCAATCCTTGTAGGTATCCGTCGTCTTCGCGATGATCTTCTTTATGTTCTTGTTTGCTCCTTCCACTGCCCCATTCATCTTAGGGCGATAGGCTGTGGAGTTATGGTGCGTTATCTTGAACTGGTTGCACACATCCGTCATCAGTTTGTTATTCAGATTGGAAGCGTTGTCGGTGATAATCTTTTCCAGCAAATCGTATCGACAAATAATCTCCTTCTTTAGGAATTTACATACCGTCGTCCTTGTGATGTTGGCAAAAGATGTTGCCTCCACTCATTTGGTGAAGTAGTCAATGGCGACCAAAATAAAACGGTGCCTGTTGGAAGCCTTGGGGTGAATCTACCCAATGACGTCCATTACCCACGCTACAAAAGGCCATGGAGAATTCATGGTGTGTAAAGGTAACGGAGGAGTGTGAATCTTGTCAGCATAAATTTGGCATTTGTGGCATTTCCTGGCGTAATTGATGCAATCTCCCTCCATGGTCGACCAGAAATAGCCATATCTCATAATTTTTCGGGCTATAGACAGCCCATTGGCGTGTGTCCCACATAGACCATCATGTACCTCTGCCAAAATCTCCTTCGCCTCCTGGGCATCCACACATCTCAATAATGTCTGATAATGGCTTCTTTTATATAGAATCTCCCCATCCAGAACATATCCCGCTGCCATTTTTCTGAGTGTTTTTCTGTCATTGTCATTTGCCCCTTCGGGATACTTTTGAAACTTGACATATTGCAAGATGTCATAATACCAAGGGTTGTCATCTATCTCTTCTTGCACATTACAACAATGAGCCGACCCTTCAAAAGTCTGCATCTCAATGGGCTTCATTTCTGCCCCCGTGTTCACTTTGAACATGGAAGCCAAGGTTGCCAATGTGTCTGCCATATGATTTTCTTCTCTGGGAAGGTAAGCGAAACTGATCTTTTCAAACTCCTTGGCGAGCTCCTGGATCAATTCATAATATTTGACCGGCTTCGGATCCCTGGTTTCCCATTCTCCACGCAACTGGTAAATCACTAAGGATGAATATCCGAATACTCGAAGTTCCTTAATCTTTCTTTCAATAGCTGCGTTTAGTCCCATAACACAAGCTTCGTATTCGGCTATATTGTTGGTGCAGAAGAATTCTAGTCTACTGGTGAAGGGATAGTAGACATTCTTCGAAGAAATTAACA
The DNA here is from genome assembly GCA_019671005.1 of Hibiscus mutabilis. NCBI lineage: Eukaryota > Viridiplantae > Streptophyta > Magnoliopsida > Malvales > Malvaceae > Hibiscus > Hibiscus mutabilis. The sequence continues at coordinate 30,550,318 of CM033714.1, forward strand.
CGGCCCCTATCCCGTGTCCGAGGGCGTTGGAGGCTCCATCAAAGTAAAGCTTCAATGAATTGTCGTCTGAAACATTTTACCAGTTATAATGCACATCAAGTCCTCATCCGGGAAATTAAAGTTCAACGATTCATAATCATCCAAAGCACGACTAGCTAGGAAATCCGATGGCACTTCCCTTTACGACTCTCTAACTTACATACACAATGTCAAACTCGGATAAGAGCATCTGCCAGCGGGCCATCCTCCCTATTAATGCCAGCACTTCCATTAGGAACTTCAAGGGGTCTAGCTTGGATATCAACCATGTGGTATGGTATAGCATGTACTGCCTAAGCCTTTTGGTGGCCCAAACCAAAGCACAACATAGTTTCTGAATTGGCGGGTACCGTGTTCCGCAATCATTGAACTTTTTGCTTAGGTAGTAGATGGCTCTTTTCTTCTTCCCAGACTCATCGTGTTGCCCCAATACGCAACCCATTGAGTTCTCAAAGACTGTTAGGTAGAGGATTAAAGGTCTGCCTGGTACCGGTGCGACTAAAATCGGAGCATTCGTCAAGTACCTTTTGATCTTCTCCAGGGCTTCTTGACATTCCTCATCCCAAACACTGAAATTATTCTTTCTAAGTAGTCTGAAGACTGGGTCACATCTATCTGTTAACTGGAAGATGAAACGGGAGATGTAATTTAGCCTCCCCAGGAAACCTCGAACTTCCTTCTGAGTATGAGGCGGTGGGAGATCCTGGCTGGCTTTCACCTTATCTGGATTGATCTTAATCCCTCTTCTGCTTACTACAAACCCAAGAGTTTTCCAGATGTAACAACAAAGGTGCATTTGGACGAGTTAAGCTTCAGCTGATATTTTCGTAGTCTTTGGAATAGTTTTCTCAAGTTCTGCAGGTGCTCTTCTTCTGTTCAGGACTTAGCAATCATATCATCCACGTATACCTCTATTTCTTTGTGCATCATGTCGTGGAAAAGAGTCACCATCACTCTTTGATAAGCATCTCCCGCGTTCTTGAGTCTGAAAGACATCACCTTGTAGCAAAAAATGCCCCACATGGTCACCAATGTGGTTTTCTCCATGTCGTCTGAGTCTATCTTTATCTGGTTGTACCCCAAGAAGCCGTCCATGAATGAGAACCATGAGTGTCCCGCAGTGTTGTCAACCAGCGTGTCGATATGTGGCAAAGGGAAGTTGTCTTTAGGGCTAGCTCGGTTGAGATCCCTATAAACTACACACATACGGACCTCTCCATCCTTCTTCGGTACTGGTACAGTGTTTGCAACCCATTCAGGGTACTTGGCCACTTCCAAGAAGCCATCATCAAACTATTTTTTCACCTCTTCTCTGATCTTTAACAACATGTCCGGTCTCGTTCTCCTGAGTTTTTGCTGTATTGGTTTGCATTCTGGCTTCATTGGCAGTTTGTGTACCACTATGTCAGTATTCAAACCCGGCATATCTTGATAAGTCCAGGCAAAAACATCCTTGAATTCCTGGAGTAGGGCTATCAGTTCGCTTTTGGTTTTCGAGGAAAATGTAGTCCCAATCTTTACTTCTTTTCTCTCTTCTTTAGTCCCCAAGTTTACAACTTCTGTTTCTTCTTGGTGGGGTATGATTTGTCTCTCTTCGTTGGCCATCATCCTCATCAGCTCTGTAGGGACCTCGTATTCTATCTCATCATCCTCTTCTTCAATTCCTGCTGAGTTCCTGGGGCATTCAAAATCTACCTCGGGATTGGACTCAGCATCATTCATACAGTTAATTATGGGAACTCTACATTAAATGAGAACGAATGTATTGGGAAGAGAATGATTTTATATGAGTGAATGAATATGAAGAATGAATGAATGAAATAAATAAGATGTTTTCCATTTGAGAAAACGGGAAGGATATCTTTTCATTTCAAACAAAAAGTTAACATAAGTGCCCTACACAAAAGATCCCCATTGCTTATGGGAAAAACAAAAAGGTTGATTCGGAGCATTACTCTGATCTAGTCCTAAAAACCATAGTAGATCAACGTAGCTCCAATTATCAAGAGTCTCCCCGGGGCGGTAGGGACGGATGCTGGTCAACACGCTGCGGTCATGGTTATTTCTAACTATCATTGATGGACATCCCCTCGAGTGATTCACTAAACATGTTTTTTCTCATTGAGTATGTCATTTTCCTTAATTGCTTCTTCGGCCTCTTGTCCTGGTCGGCTAAATCCTCCAGAGACAAAAGTATTTCTCAAACGAGGGAAAAACATTGGTCTCCATGGAACGTCCTATCCCTTAAATCTGGCTCTTCTCTGTTCTTCTTTTCTCTTGTACTCTTCATTTCTCTGCTGAACACTTGGTTTGTAACCCAGCCCGAAACGATCCTTCTTGGTTATTACACTCTTAGCTCGTAGGCTCCCTTGCAACCTTCTCCCAGCCCTCTTCCTGCTTTGGCTCCTCGGCCCAAAGTTTTAGCAACGGTCATCTTGGTGCAATTAGATAATCTGGGGCAGGGGATCCGATTACCTTCCACGACGAACGTGGCATTCACAAGATCTAATGCTCGAAAAGAGCATTCTACATCATCCTTATCATTTTGAATGTAGGGGGCATCTGATGTCACCGAAGCAATGATCTCTTGCTCAGCCTCTACTGTGACCAACTTGCTTTCGATCACAAATTTTATTTTCTGATGCAGTGATGAGGGGACGACTCTTACAGAATGGATCCATGGCCTTCCCAATAAGCAGCTGTAGGATGGTTTTATGTCCATCACCAGGAAGTCGATCACGTACTCAGTCGGCCCAATCAATAGAGGCACCTCAATCTTTCCAAGTATTTCTCTTTGTGTGACGTCAAGGCTCTCACGGAGTTATGACATGGCTTTAGGTGAGAATCATCGATTGGTAGCTTTTGTAGAGTCACCATAGGTAGTACGTTCAGTACTGACCCGTTGTCAATCAATACCCCCGGTAACACATACCCCTTGCAGTGGGTTGTGATATTAAGAGCCTTGGTGGACCCCATTCCTCTTTCAGGGATCTCGTTATCACTGAATGTTATATGGTTATAGGCAGTGATATGCCCCACTATCCTGTCCAACTTCGATACAGAAATGTCCTAGGGTACAAAAGTCTGGTTTAACACTTTTAAGAGTGCCTCACGATGCTTTTCTGAACTCAGGAGCAACTCTAGCACTGTAATCCTTGCCGGTTGCTTTCGTAGTTGTTCCACTACGATGTATTTACTATGTCTCAGGAATTTCAAAAATTCTTTGGCCTGAGCCTCGGTTACTGGTTCATTTATTTTTGGATGTGGTTCCTCACCGAATATCTACGCAGGGGTAACCGGTGTATCATTTCCTTTATCTTTGACAACTTCAACAGCCTTCAAGGTTTCTGAGGAGTAACATCTGCCACTCCTCGTGAAGTGGCCCACCTCACCGACATTCTCATCACTATCGGCTTGCTCGTCTTTCGGCGTAGGCTCTTCTTCAACTTTATGTTCTTTTACTTCACCAGATTCTGGCTTTTTTGGTATAGTCACATTCACAACATAGTTCCAAGGAGTTTGTCGTATATCCTTGAATGGGAACGGGGATGGTGCTGAGATGATGATATTGAGAGTCACCTTTGTAGTTTCTCCTTGAGAGGAACTTGCACCTTCTGGCCTAGAGGAGACGACAAAATGTTTGTCTCTCCCGTATTTAATGTTGGGGCTGTCCGTCATATGTACATCTGACCCCTTCCTTCCTGTAGGCTCTTCAAAGAACTCTATTTTCTTGTCGTTCATCAAATGTTGCACCAATCTCTTAAACTCGTTGCACTGTTGGATGTCGTGTCCTCCTTCCTGATGGAATTCACAGTACACTCCACATTCCTTCTGCACTACTACCATGCCCTTGTCGATCAAGTTGGGTCATGCACAATTGCTGAAATATCCACCGCAAATGAGACTTAATTTCTGACACATTCTCCTTAACCTTCCTGGTAGAGTACTCCTCAATAGCATTCACTCCCCTATTCCCGTGATTAGGCAATGGGTTAGCAGCTACACTTGGTTCTTCAAACTTCAGTATCCCAGAATCGATTAAACTCTGCACAAGCTTCTTGAAAGCAAGGCAATTCTCTGTAGGATGACCAGATGCACCACCGTGATAATCGCAATGGGCGTTAGGGTCATACCAGGACGAGAATGGCGGTTTGAATGGAGTAACATAGTATGGACAAACCAAATCCGCTTTGTGCAACTGAGAGTAAAGCTCAGAGTATGAAACATGTAATGGAGTAAACGTTTACCTCTCTTTATCCTTTCTCGAGGTTCTCTCATCTCTTTGGCTCAAATTTTGTGCTTTCCCAATAGTCGCATGTGGCTGTGAGATTATGAAATTTTTTGGGGCGGTGTAAGTACTGGCAGTGTTCACCTCATTCTTCTTGTTATACTTCCGAGAACTTTCCCCGCTATCAATCATATCGCTCTTGATTGCCAATTCAAGGGACTTCCCGGTCCTGATTAAATTAGCGAAACTTTGAGTTGTGTTATTAATGAGGCGATCAAACAATGTCCCCTTCAGAGTACTAACAAATAAATGTGTAATTTCATGTTCGGGGATGGGTGGCTGAATCTGAGCGGTCACTTCTCGCCACATCTGGGCATACTATCGCAGACTTTCGTTGGATTTCTGCCCCATATTTTCTATCATAATTCTGCTGGGTGTCATGTCCGTCACGTGCTTGTATTGTTCGATGAATGCTCTTGAAAGATCTTTCCAGGTTTTAATGTTTACTTGGCTCAACTGGGTATACCACCGCAGCGCCGCCCCATTCAGGCTGTCCTGGAAACAATGAATTTTCTCATCCTTGAGGTAGGCCGTCATCTCCCGGCAATAAATTGTCACGTGTGCGGAAGGACACGTGGTTCCATCGTATTTGTCGAACTCTGGTGTTTTAAATTTTGGTGGCAGGACAAGGTCAGATACCAGACTTAAGTCACTGGCATAGCTTTCTGATTCTTCTGTAGTTTGCAGGGCTTTAAATCTTTCTTCCATGAGGCGAAACCTCTCCCCCCATTTCTTTTCTACCTCTGTCCTGATTTTTTCGACCAAGTTCAGGTCTGGCACCTCCTCCTCGTAAAGTGCTTATGTGTCAATGGGTTGATTCTCAGATGCCCCTACCTGAAGATTAGTAGACATCCCAACAGGGTTAATATATACCCTTCTGGCCAGATTTGGCGTAGCTGGTTGAACCTTACTGTGAGCTGGGGTACCTTCTGGCTCTTGAGTGACTTCACATTCGACTCTTTTTCCGAGGCTCTTAGCCAACAACGCAGTTATGTCGGACACTATCGACGCTTGTGAATGAGCAATCTGGTCATTGAGGCTTCTCTGGGCCTCATCAAATCTTGCTTCCAGATCCCTCTGTCATTTCTCTAAACTGATTATCCTATCTTCCATGAGTTTGCTTTGTAGTCGGGTAAGGTATGGATGATGAATAATTGCGGCTTAACTTCTAATTTCATACTACCACAATATTTACAATATTAATATGATTGCAAAGAAAATAAATGTATGTATAATGATGCAAATGTCATGATGCAATGCAGGAATGTATGCAAATAAAGGTACGGATTCCGCTGGTAATCACCCTTTTGAACTACTTTCACGAGAATTAAAAGATCTAGATTACAATAGAGTTTACATTACAAAAGGAAGGTTCCTAATACAAAAGAGTCCTAATTACAACACGGAGTCCTACATATAAGCCCTAGCTCTATCCCCTAACTTTCCAATAGCCCTGAGCAGCTTAATGAACCTGGGTGCTTCTTACATGCCTGCGGCTACGAAAGGTCGGAGAGTTTCAGCTTCGGCAGCTAAGTCACTCACATGCCTTGCAACTCGTTGTATGTCCACCATTAGGTTCGCGTAATACTGGTCTCTATCCTACACCATCTGAGCAGCATCACACAGTCTTCTTTGCCAATAATTATCTCATCCGATTGCAGCTTCTTCGAATACTCTGATTCTTTCCCTATAATCTTGAACAATTCTTTCAAGTGACTCAATCCGGGCTCGCAACGTGCCAACTTCACGCTTCTTTTCTTATAGTTCGATGAAGCCATTCCTCTGACGGTAAGCCTGAAAGAAGTGTTCTAATCTTGCCAACCTTCCCTCTAACTCGACATTTTGACTTTGGCTCTGATTCAGGCTTTGGATGGTGTCGTCGTACAATCTTTGCATCTCTAACAGTCTATTCTTGCTACCCATGGACCTTCTTTTCCAAGCGGCGGTGTTCTCTTTTTCGTAGCTGACTTCTTGTTTTCCTTTGCTGATCTCTTGCCTAGTTCTTTCCTTCTTTTGATCGATGGCCTCCTTGAAAGACCGCATTTCCTCCTCAGTAGCTAACCTGTAACTTTCTATCTCTTTTTCTATCACTCGCTTACCGGTCTCTAGTTCTTCTTCCACCAAACGGATACCACTCATCATTTAATTTTCCACGGCTATGATCTGACTTCGGCTGGTCTTCTGTACTTTCGCTTGGAGTAGGAGGGTATCCTTTTGGTAAAGAGCGTTCTTCTCGCTCAAATCCGCATTTAGTTTCTTAAATTTCTTAATGATCTCGTCCCGCTCGTCGACCTCTAAACTCGCTTTGTAAAGCTCACCCGCATGTTAAGTCTGTTGGGTTTCCATCTTCCTCTTGATTTCTTCGAGTTCATTTCGTAAAATATCAGCTTCAGACGGTACTACTCTCATAAGCTTATCAAGTGACACAGCTGGTCCCTGATTGGGTTCTAGAATCTTATCATTAATCCTCAAACGTCTCTAAAGATCATAGTCCGGGGTGATCATACGCTCGGTGTCTTCTTCCACTATGATCCGGTAACAATGGTCCCAAGCCCTCATGATAGTCTGAACTTTTTCCTTGAACTCACATTTGAAAGGAAATTCACTTTGGCTCAATGCGGCGGTATTGGGAACAAACTGTCGTGATCTGAACTATCGGGACACCAGAAGCGGAGCACAAGCAATTCTACCGTACAGCCCCAACATCATCAACCAGTCATAATCACCGCAACTGTACAAGAAGTAATTAACTCTATCGAGCCATGGAACCCTCCATACTATGTCTTCATCTTGAATGTTCCTGAAGAAACTAGACCATTTCTTCGTCTTCAAGTTTTCTCGCCACTCTTTTGCTAAGTACTCCTATAAAGGCGAAAAGCCTTGAAATGATATCCCCGGTAGGACCCTCGTCAGTGTTTTTCACATGTGGCTCTGAATCTATACCTGGAGCAGCTGTGCACATCCTCGAAAATGTCATTCTTCGTGCTTTCGACTGGCATTTAAAGAAATGAAGGTCTCAGTCAAGATTGCTGGTACTGGGTTCGCCCTCCGTTTCATACGCTCAAACAGATCTAGAATGGCTACATCAATGTTTCCAAGAGTTCTCGGAAAGATTACCAAACCATATATTCCCAAGGTATGATGTCTTGAATACTCTCCCATGCAAAGACTGTACTGTCTCCTCGAAGTTGAATCAGGCCATTAACCCAATCGTCACTCATCCCGGCAAAGGTTTTGAGCTTCGAAGTGTAATTCTAATTCCTCGGCGATTTTGTATAGATCCAATCTTCCTGAACGTTCTTCTGATTAAGTAAGGCAGTGTACTCTTCTACTGTAGGCATCATGTCCTGTCTATTGAAGGTGAAGCAACAAAAAATAGGATTCCAGAACTGAAAAATAGCTCGGAGTAAGGGTTGGTTAACTCAAACGTATAACAGCTGTGCAATGTCGCCATAACTATTACAGAACATGTCTTGTAGTCTTCGGTCTCATCATTCCCAGATGCTTTGAAGATCCCATAAGTCGTTTTGTTGAAGACTCACGTAGGTGTACCCTACTACTATACGCTCGCTCGACAAACTGTCCCCGTGGGCCTTCTGATTGACCTCTGACCAATGCCTGACTGACAAGTTAAGCTTTTCTTTCCAAAGATACCTTTTTTCCATGGTGAAAGACCTTTTGATCGGGTAAACCACTTGATCCAATACCTTTATGTAATGCAAATGCAATAATGTATGCAAAAAAAGCAAAAACAAAAAGAAAATAAGTCAGTACCAGATAAAATTAATAAATCTATAAATAAAAGGACGAATTAAATATGATAAACACACAAAACAACCCTATTTATCCCGTCTAAAACACCTACGTTATCCGCATGGCTCTAAAGGGGTGGGTTTCTATGTGTTCTCTACATGCAGTGTTGGTGCTAGGAGGTACCCAAATTGTCCTTGCTGTCCCCTACTAAGGGTAGCAAGGCCCCCGATCATCACCCATTATAGGCTCCTTTCAATCGGGCTCAATTCAGGGGGACCCATTCGCTTATGCATGCACGAAGGAACAATATCCTTACGAAAACATAAGGTACTCGAGCCCCGAAGGTACTTGCTAGGCCTACACGAGAGAACGATATCTCCACGAAAGCATTAGCGTTTCCCCCCACTTAAAAAGGACGGGTTTATATGCCATATTTTAAATGCGTCAAAATAAACGTGCAATTATGACCGAATGTTAATTTAATAGTCACTTTAATCTAGAACTTCAAAAATTATTAAAGCGGTAATTTTTTGAAAAAGCTTGACTATATTTTTTTGTTTTTTAAAAAAACAAAAATTGGTCCCCAGCGGAGTCGCCATCTGTAGAGATGTCCTTCTCGCTAAAAAACATAGTTTTTATTTATTTTGTTTTGTTTTGAAAATAATGTCTTCCGTGGGGTTTTAAAGAAACCACATTTTATATAGATGGGGAAGGATTAGCACCCCCACACTGCCCAAAATTGGTACTTTAATAATTACCGCTTTATTAATATTAAACTTTCTGGATTAAAGTGGCGATTAAATTAAAATTTGGTTATAAGTGCGAGTAAATTTTAAAAGCCCCTTTATCCGGGAGTAAACGCCCAACCACCATCACTACTCCTGATACTGGCCTCGTTTACGCTCGGATAAAAGGGCACCGCATTGACAATTTATATATTTCCATTATGTGAACTTAGAAAAAAAAAAACATACATTCACATTAACATGGATCTAAAACATAAAAACATAAATATAATAATATTAAAAATAATGCGTGAACAAAAACAACGTAACATATGACAATAATAAAACCAAATATAAACATGCGAAAAGAACATACTTTCAAAAATAAATTAACTACGATATTTGAACATCTAAAAAACGCAAACAACAAATGCATGAAATACGTGTAACATGATATTAAATTAACAAATCCGAATCAAGGTGCTAACAAAAACTTAATACTTTAACATGGGACATATAAATACGAACATAATCATACATACAAACCTAGATATCATAAGGCTAACACCAATTAAAACATGAAAATAAAAGGGAAATAACGCTTTCAAAATTAAACAAGCACATATCTAACATACCTAAGCATATTAAAATTACAAAACAACAAGTATGCATGATATATAAAAACACAACATTTAATTAATAACGCAACACTACCACAAAATTGTACCAAAATTTTATCATATGACACAATACATGCACACATAATTACATGTAACACTTATCATTTGCTTCTACCATGAATCTAGGATACAAAACTATCATAATACATGCTAAATAAAACAAAACACACTACACGTAAATGAACTAAAATATAACTCTTAAAACACATATGTACGATATAAAGAACGAGCACGAACATAAAAGCATAGATTAAACACTTATTTAAAGGAAACAAGAAAAACATAAAATATAAAAACAAGGACACAAAAAGGAAATACTGTAAGCATACTAAAAGAACAAAAATAAAGAAAACATATGACATGAATATTTAAAATGCAAAAGAGGACCGAAATGGAATGAAATAAAACAAGAGAACATAAATTAAATGAATAAAGAGATATTTAGGGATCCAATTTGAGATTCGAACAAAACCCACGAGGACTAGATGTGCAATTAAACCAAGGGGCATGCTTGAACTGAAAGAACTCAAAACACGGAATGAATAAGTGGGCAATTTCACCATTCGAAAGCTGGTTTCGGTTAATTTGGGGGCCAAATTGAAAGAAAATGAAAAGAAAGGAGTATATATGCTGCGATTAACCCAAGGGGCGAGACAGAACTGAAAATTTCAAGTGTAAGAGAGGATTTATGAAGCAATTTACCCATTTTCGTTTTATTTGAAATCTATAAAACTCACCCAACCGCCCCCTATTTCATTTTTCCTTCATTTTTTGAACCCTAAAAGAGACTCTTCATTCTCTCTATTTTTCAGAGAACACAACCCCAAACCCCTTTCAGTCGCCGTGGTTCTAGAGGTCGGCAGTGGTCCGGCTACTCCGGCCACCACCCCCTAACACTCAAACGTCCTGAAACCTAGCCACGACTCCCGTCCAGAACCGAAACCTCTCTACTTTCAAAAGGCCGAACCAAAATCCTTCTATTTTGAGACCGCAAAACCTAGATCCCTGACGTTTCGAGACGAAAACAAAGAAAAATCCCCTTTTTGTGGCTCACTCCTCAGAGTTTATCACCGGCAGGGAAGGATTTTTCCTTAGGTAAACTCTACCTTTTCATTTTTATCTATTATCTTTTCATGCATGTATGCGATTAGAAAAAGAAAGGAGGAGATTACCGATGGAAACTTGTATATATTTTTTGAAACTGATAACTTGGTAACCCAGCGTTCTTACAACTTTTTTTCATACATATATCCTACTCTGATTGTTTTTGGTAGAAGATATGACACAAAATATATATTTTTCGTGATTTGGTCACTGACAGATCTGTTTTTTTGTGTTTTTGGTGATGCGTCTGGTGTGGTGGTTGGTACGGCGGCATGGTGGTGATGTTCTCTGCCAGAGGCGTTCTCGGCCGTTGGATCAGATCTGATCCAACGGCTGGGATGCTTCGTTGCATGGATGGCTCAGATGTGATTTCGGAGGCGGTGAGATTGCGTCAGATCGTGGCACGTGGAGCTCAGCAGCCGAGAAGCCCAACGTGTGGGATGCACGAGCGTGTGGGAGATCGAACGGTCCACGTGTGAACCACACGCGGCAGCTGGACGGGTTACCTTCCTTCGATCGTGGTCGTTGGATCAAGATCTAATCCAACGGCCCATGATTAGCTGCACACAGAAAGGCAATTAGAGTTAGATAATACTATTAATTATCTGTTAGGGATTGGGGTTTTGGGCCAAACGGGCTTTGTAAAATTTAACTATGGGTTGTAATTTTATAATGGACTTGGACAGTTAATTCTTTTTTGGGAGGTTTTAATACAATTTGGGTTCTGTTTTATTTAAGTTATGTTTTTACACAGCCCAATAATAATATTCATAATAATAATTATAATAATATCGTATACGTATACATACACAAGCACACACATATATATAACCTAAGCATACACATGCACAATACCACCTATAACATACATAATTAATATAACATACTAACTTATATATATATATTGGTTTAATCACACATACTTAATATGACTATGCACACATTGACATATATACAAACAATACGCACATAGCACACATGCACCACATAACATACTATACATGCATTTACATCACATCACACATATATTACATGCATATTAATAACACACATGCTCGTACGTAATCATGCAATAACAATACTAATTAACTATTATATTAGTATATTAAAATATCAACAAAAACAGATAAAAATGAGTGATTACAGTTGTGAATAAAATAACGAAGAACAACGAACAAGAATAAAGGAACAAAGAGATGAGAGAAATAGGGAGATTTGTATTATTCTCAAAATATAGACTTGTGTACAATGTCTTAATCAAATCATTTATTTATAGGCATAAGAAGTACATAATACATTGAACTCTAATTAATGGAGATAATATTCCTAATGATAATTAAATCAAATCTCCTAGATAAAGTTCTTATCATGATAGACATCTATATAGATAAATAATAATAATAATAATAATAATAATAATAATAATAATAAAATCAACTAAAATATTAATAGTAAATGCTTTATGAAGATTAGCCACTAAACACCGACAAATAATAATTATGGGGTTTGAGGTTAATTTAGGGTTTAGGGCCGGGTTTGAAATTTAGGGTTAGGTTAGGTTAACGACGACTGATAGGTTTTCTTTGAGAATATGGGTTAGCAAATTAGGGTTTAGTTTGAGCTTTTCAAGTTCGAGCTCTAATTTTTGTTTGAGTTTGATTCGAGCTTGATAACTCTGAGCTCGCGAGTTTTCGAGTCAAGCTCGAGCTTGATAATTTAAGCTCACGAGCACGAGCTTAGCCTTGAGCTTTTCAAATTCGAGCCGAGTTGAACTTAGCCTTAAATATTTCGAGTTCGAGTCGAGCTTAACGATGCTCGAACTCGACTCATTTAAAACCCCTAGTCAGAAATCATCATTTATATTAATTTAGAGACTAAAACCAAATATCAGAAATCGGATAAATTACATCATTAGTATTTCACCTTAATTTTAAGGCCTATGTTATACAAGTACATGTCTGGTAGGGTACACATACATCAATTATCTTCTACAAAATCCGGTCCAAAAACACGGTAGTTGAGCTAAATTTGCTTGTTCTTAAGAGAAAGAAGTCCTTCCATTAGAATTAAAATCTTCTTTCCCTTACGGAACGGCCGGACCTCAGTCGTAAGTTGAACCCATTTCATATGCAGTTTAATTAATCGTAACCGTTTAGTCTTAATGGTTAGGTTAACACTTGCATCCCAATACATACTACTAGGATCATTCAAATATGAAAAAAAGCTTTTAAAACAGAGTATACGGAGTTTGGAATCAGACACATTCCATAAGAAAACATCTTGACTGGATTTATTATTAATCATACTTTTTCGAATTTCATGTTTTAAGTTCTGAAGTGCTTAAATAGAGTTACAATGATAAACAAAGGCAATGGTACATATGTTAGCTAAAATGAATTAAATCAAATGGCGGGAGGGCGGCGGAATCATCGTCTTCATCTTTGCATATTTTTGTGCCAACTCCTACAATGCCAGTATGATTCTGGCTCCGTCCTGCAGTGCTCCAACTTTGCGGGGTGGCCATTTATAGATATGAGTCGCATACGATTCAAAATGAAGCATGTCCCTGGTAAATTATTCCTGGCTTTTACTGCGGATAACCGCACGGTTTATCTCATCAGTGAGCCCTTTACACAGCATCCCTGGACGCACCAGCGTGAGGTACATCATGTATTCATATAGGGATTTGCTAATATTGCACCTACTCGACGATTATCGAGATAATCGTAATATGTTGGATCCATTCCATGCCGGGGAAGTCGGGGATTCTTCTAAATCGGCATCCATTTCATTAAACTTCTGTTCCAAAACATGGCCCCCTTTCTCATTTAACAACTTCTCCAGCTCATCCATTGTGAGATTTTTGCAGCTTGGGCGCTTCTTTTTCAAAATGAGCATAGATGAAGTCCTTTAAAGCAGGAGGCAGAAGGGTTGCCCACTAAAGCTACTTGTTTTGGCAAAAGATCTAATAAGCTTATAATACAAGTTAATAAAGAAGAAGAAAGAATGAAAAATAGTAATACGATAGTAGCGATATCTGAATTTATTTGGCCTCTAAATATCTATTGGGCCAGTTATGAACGCCCCTAGTTTTGGCCATGACACAATACTCTAAGATATTATGTTGCGCCATTAATTTTATTTCAAACTTGATTTTAACATCTTTTAGGCCTTGTTTAGCGTGAAGAATAAAAAAGAAAAATGATGAAAAATTAGCTAATCAAATCACTTTCTTACTTTGAATCTTAACCATTTCATAAACTAATTTTTTTATCTTCCTTTTTTCCATCCTTAACAGCTAAGGGTGTTTAAAAATATCTAATCCGATTATTTATTGATCCGGTTCGAAAATTCGGATATCCAACCTGATTTTTATTTTTCTAATCGAATATCTGATCGGGATTTTTATTTTTTGAATTGGATATCCGATCTAATTTTTATTTTTCGGGTCGAACACAGATCAAAATATTTCAAGTTTTAAATTATCCAAATCTGAAAATTAAAAAATTTATAGATACAAATCTTGTTATATTTAACCATTGATGTTTGTTATATCCAAAAATTCGAAAAAATAAAATTTCCATAAACATGAAGCTTGTTATATTTGATAACTTGTTGCTTGTAATATTCGAAAATTCGAAATTTTCATAATAGATGCGTCAGTCAAATTAAAAAACACTTAAACTAAATTATATATTCGAATGATCTAATATTTGAATATCTCATTCAAATATCTAATATTCGAATATTCAAATATCTAAATTTTTCGGAGTCACTATTTAATTTATCTAAAATTTCAAATATCCAATTTTTTGAATCGAATTCAATATCCGAAAATGCACACTCATGTTAACAACCCTAGCATACAAGTTATGCACTTTGGCCTAAATTAGTTCCGCACGTTAATGATATTTACAATCAATTACTTAAAATAAATAAATAATACTATCATTCAATTCAATTTTATAGGTAACAATTTTCCTTTTATATAAATATATCTTAAAAGAAAATATGGAACCAAAACCACCGATCGAACTGAATCAGATAAATTCGACTCGGTTATTTCAGTTTTCGCTTTATTCGGTCGAATCGTTCGACCGGAGCTTACCCCTATCTACCGTAGCTCGAATGTTATACAAAAACAAAATTTAGCAGAATGCATGAAGACTTTGATAATGCAAAACCAACCATAACGATTCACGCCTCTATTCTTGACTCACTTGATTTTTTCAAGCTACCTAATATTCCATTAATCAGCTTATCCCTGTCATTCTCCGCCGAGTCTGCAACGAATGCATACTTCTTTTGCACCCTTTGCTTCTTCCAGTAGTCCTCCGAACAGTTCTCAGTCTTCATGCCTTCTCCGGCAGCACCGGATGGCTTGACGACATCATATTCAGAACAATCAACGAAAGCCCTCCGAGTTCTCTGAATTATCCGGTTTATCCTTACCTTCCTTGCTACTGTACCATGAATCGAGGATTTGCAACAATGAGCTGTCTTCCTCAACCAATCCAGGCTTCTGTTCTAGCCCCGATAGCTCTGCAGTTGAGATGTCCCTTTCGGAATCTGAAAATTCATCATCTGAGAGAGAAGGATAGTCGGGATATTTTGTGTCGGTGTCCTCGGGTCTTTTGCTCCCTGATTCTGGTTGCAACTCGTTTCTGCTTGTATCCTTGTTGGAAACAGGTCCTAGTTCATCCCACAGTGTAAAAATCATCACCTTTTCTTGTTGCATCATTAAGCAATTCACCTAATGCATGACTTATATTTTCTCGAATGTTCAGATCAGCTGTTTCCGGGCCAAAATTGTCTGGAACCATGCTTGCAGGAATTATGAAGCACGACTCTATTTTAATCCCAGGTATTGTCTCTAGCAGGCACACCAACCTTCTGTAACCAAGCCTTTGTACATCCAAAGGATATCCGTACCTCTCAAGGAACAATTTCCTGAAGTTGCCCATATGGTATCCTTTGGGGTGTTCCTTTAGTATCTCTTTAACAAGGTTTTGACAGTCGGACAATACTTCACATCTAGAACGATCCGAAGATTTCCTATCGGGGATGGTAGAAGAAGAAACTCTAGAATGGGGAATATTCTGCAACTTTTTCTCTCCTTCGTGTTTTGTCTGTAAGTTCGCCGGCGATGAAGTGCGCAGAAAGATTGATCTCAACCCATTTGCAGCATGAGAATGACCCGAACTGGGACTCCTCCCAACAGCCTTGGTGATCTTGAACGGTGACGCATGCGAGGGGCATTCTTCGATCCATTTCTTATCAGATATCAACAAATCCACCAAATGAAGAAGATCAGTTTTACTGAGAGATCTAAGAACCAATGGCCCTTCCTTAAGCATATTTTCTGCCATTTCTTCCCTGCAAAAGTTTAACAGCCACTGAGACATAATGTTGTTAAAGCTCTTTCACCTTTTATAGTTCGAACACATATTCAATCATGAGAATTATTGACTCATTAGAAAAGAGAAACAGAAAAAAAAGCCATTATTGCTATTCTACTATCTTTTGCAGGTGAAGAAATACTCCCACATCCACCGGCACACAAAAAATGCATGTTCTAACTACAAGATACTTACAACCGCATCAACAGTAAACAGATCCCCTGTAGAACAGAACTAAAAGCTCAAACTAAAATTTGACAAGTTCCTAACTCTAGATATCAATTTTCTTTTCTGTTAAATAAATGTGAGCAAACGGAAAACACAAAAATATAAAGAAAGCAAACGCAAAATATTACAAAAGTCAGCAAATATGCGTGAATATATAACAAAAGCTCGATGCCATTCTAGATTCCACAATGAAAGGAGTACATATAAAAATGTGTGAGCTAACAGATTTTTATCTGCAAGGCACTTAGTAAAACTAGAGGGTAAGAATTAACAAACCTGGTCCTTGACCGTGTGACAAAAAGTGATCCCGTAGGTGAGTCTATTAAGATTTCCATGTCTTCCCAGAAGGATCCCTGACTAAAAGCCTCATGCTTTAAAGAGTTTGTGTTTGTTTGATTGAACTTTTCATGGGATTGATCAATTGATCTCTCACAGTCATTGCTGCTTCTCCAAAGTTTACACCAGCCGGCAATCCGGTTAAATAAACCTGACCTCTTACCAGAGTGGTTTTCACTTGCTTCATCAATTGCTTTAGTGTCAACAGTAGAGTCGTTACTTGATGAAGAAACGGTTACTGGACATGGAACTTCACACGACTTTTCCTCGCACGCTTCCTTCATTCCTTCCCTCTCAGAGCTAACCCCAGTGCATTTTTTTAGAGTATTGTTATTTTGTTTCTCATGGCTATCTTCAGAGTCGCCATATTTTTCTGGAAGGTTGTGATCTTTTCCGGCAGGATTGTCATTGCTACCACCAAACCATCTTTTCCAAACTTTCCTTATGAAGCTTACATCAGATGCAGAACCTTGTTCCGGCATGCGATCCTGAAGACTCTCAGGAACCTGATCATTGGATGCTTCAGCAATGTTCTGATCAACTGGAAGGGGCTGTTGGACTTCCTCTCGAGGTGGCTCTGCATTTAGTTTTACACGACCACCATTTTCTGGAGGGGTTTCTAGTATCTTTCTAGGAGTAACTCCAGCATTAACCTCAGGGGAATGATGCAACCTGGACTTTTCATTTAAAGCACCATCTACTGTCCTGTCATCACCACTTGATCTAGAAGAAACAGTGAGCATATCTCCAGTTTTACAGACAGGTTCAGCAGATAAACAAGGACTGGTCTTAAATAGTTCACCAGCTTTGGGGGTAATTCCATGTATAATAAAAATACCATCACGTTCTGACTGAAGCCTCAAAATCTGTGGCATTGATAAAAGAAAGCGGGAGAACCTTTTATAACCATACAAGTCTTTATCAAGGGCAACTTTACCTTTTTTCAGCTCAGCACGAAGGTCTGTAATGGAAATTCCCTTTGGATATGAGTTCAGAATCTGCCGTATCTGCTTTATGACTGCCTTTGGAACTGGCCGAGGCAAAGAATCTGAACAACTCTCGGACAATTCTTCAGTCTGTGTGCATGCTGGTGGTTGTTCAACTAAAAATGGATCTTCAAGGGGCACCTTGTAATGGCCATACCAAGAACCATAAGGACCATCAGGAGGTTGGTTATAGTGTTTTCCAGTTAGGCTTTCTCCTTTAAGAAGAGTATTCCAATTCCACATGACACTGGCAGCACTGCGAAGAACACCTGGAGCCGATTCTGAAGTAGCAAGCAGGACGTTGTAGTTGTTCATCCGTAATCTATGCAATACGCTAGCAAAGTCCCTGTCACCAGAGATTAAAAAAAGATGGGCTGGAGGAGGATTTTGAGAAACCCAACACAAAAGATCAACCAGAAGCGATCTATCAGCACTGTTTTTTCCACCTGCATTGGTGGAGCATTTTCATGAAAAAATAACATGAACTTAGACAAAACAAATTTAGAAAAAAAGGATAAAAGAACAGATAAAGAACTGAAATCTGCATTCTCACATAAAGCCCACCTTGCAAGAGAAATCAAGTCTAGGACTACTCTAGCAAAATCATTACGCACACATATACCTATAAATAACATTTTCAGCATAGAACTAGCACTTAATGGAGTTACACGTCACAGTATAACAAACTAAACAAAATTGAAGTATAATTCTCACATGTATGATTTTCTGTCTTTTCTCCTACTGAATCTTGAAACAAGCCTAGAAATTTGTCTTTCATGGTTTCTTTTAACTGATCGGTGAGAGGGATGTTAAATTGATGAAAATAATTGGTTAAAATTTGCATATAACACAGATTAATTTGCAATAAACACTGATAAGGCAAGAATGACATCATAAAAGAACATACACAAGAAAATAGACGGCCAATGTGATGCAAGTGAATACACAAATATATCCATGATACATTGGAAAAACTGGCAAATAATAAGTGTTTTAGGAGTATCTGGCTATAACTCTTATAAAGTTATATTAGAAATTTTAGAGGTGCGAAATTACAAAATTTCTGGTACAAAACAAGATTCTCCATAGAAAATACTTGAACTATATGTAAATTTGAAAATTTCACTCACTAGGTCCATCACTGTATTAAACAATAACATAGCAGTATCTCTTGAAAGTGGGGGAAAATCCAGAAACGACTAAATTACTCGGGGAAAAGCACAATATTGCACTAAATTCGTGAGTTCAAACAATCACTAAATTTTCAAAAGAAAAAAATCCGAGGGAAATACCATTGGGAACATGGGAAAGTTTAACTCCGGTAGCAGAAAGAGCCTCCTGATTAGTTCTAGAGAGTTGTGAAATATCTCCGAAAGCTGTAATCTGAACAGGTCCCTTGATTCCATTGGCTCTAACGGCGGAAGTGATCATATGAGCAATCTTAAAGGCATTGAAACCCGCGGGAGGAGAGCAGTTCTCAAAATCCCACCAAACCGAAACCTTAACTTGCCGTGAAGCCTCCTCATGGCGCCACGACGAAGAATGGGAATGCAAAGGCTGGGTTTGGGTGGTGGAGAAATGAGAAACGAAGATTGAGAGTGAATACAAAGGTGGGGAAGATGAAGATGGGAGGAGGGTTCTGAGATTGAAGGGTTTAAGGTTCATTGGTGATGAAAACATGGGGTTTTTGCCATTCCAAATAGAAGTTAGGGTTTTAGGAGGGGAAATACAGAGATCTTAAAACCCTTTGATTTTCTTTTCCTGAAAATAAAAAAAAAGCTTAATTACAAAAAAAGTGTTAAAGTATTTTTTTATAATAAATGTCCAAAATATTTTTTAGTTAACCCTTAAAGTTTTGTCTTGACCGAAATACGTGATTAATTTTTTTTTTGTTAAAATATGGGTTAAATTGATTGAATATTTTCTTTTGGAAAAAAATTTAGAAAAATACCCCCTTTTAAAATTATTTGGAAAATACCTCCATTCGGTATATATAGGCACGACTCACGTTTTTACAAGCGCGAATTCAAATCTTGTGTTCCGCCGGACGTGAGTTCTATCTGAGTGGCGTGTCTTATTCATTGCCATTTTTTAAATATTCTGTAAAAAGAACTCGCGCCTAACAGGACGCGAGTTCAACGAGATAATAAGACGAAACGTCAAGAATTTATCGCAGTAAATATGAACGGTTGAAAAAATAAATGATCGCGTTGAAAATACGCAGAACGCGCACTACACGAAACGCGGATTCTTGGGTTATTATAGAACCCGCGTCCTACAGATATTCACATTTGAATCGGTGCGAGTTATGCTATAAATTGACTTCATGCCCCACCCCTTTATTCACACCAAAAAAATTCTCTCTCAATTCCCTCTCTATTAAATTTTTCGTGAAAATATCTCGGTTAATATCTCAAGTTTGAATTAATGGAGGGGCTGATAAGTTGGATCATAAACGTGTTTTCGATTTTTGGCGGAGAAATGTAAGTTTTATTTAATTATTTTAAATTTGTATTTTCAGTTTTTATTTAGTTTTATTTTATAAAAAATAGTATGGTAGTTTGAAATTAAAATTAATTTGTGGTTTTTAAATTTTTTTAGGGTGGGTAGAATGTCGTCTGAAAGTTTTTATCAATCGGATGACGAATGGACCCGGCCCGCGTCTAGAAGATTATATCTCGAGGGTTGAATTTCTGCACGTATCCAAAATTATTGGAGGTGCAAAATTAGATGTTGATTTGATCAACGTGCTTGTAGAGATGTGAAGACCGAAGACATATTCTCGGTTTGTCGATTGACGAAGAGGCTATTACCGGTCACAACAGTGGTGACTGCCATGGCCTGTGTTTTGAGTTGCTAGGGGCTGCGCCAGACAGGATGGATGGCAGCTGTGTGTTGCTAAGGTGGCTGCGGAAAAATTATAGCCATACAGGATGACGCGAACGGAGAAGTGAAGATGGTAAAAAAATATTGTTTTTTGTGAATATTAATGAAATAATTAAATTTTCATATGTTAATATATTTTGTACTATTATAGGTATATGCTCGTGTTCATATTCTACAAATAATCGGCGGGATATTGATGCCGACAAATCCCGCAATAAAGTTTACATGTTGTGGTTGCGGCATTCGCGGGATTTTGATGATGCCGGTAGATTGAGTTGGGGATCGGTGATACTGGCATTTCTCTTTAGGGAGATGTGCAAGGCCACCAATCTAGAGAAGCATGACATTGGAGGTTGTCTTCTTTTGCTGTAGTCTTGGGCGTGGTTTAGAATGCTGTTTTTATGCCCTAAACTGAGCGTGCCGAGTCCATATATTTTTCCACTATGCCAGAGGTAAGCAAAAAAAGTAAATATTTTTTTTAAAATAAATATTTTTTAATATACATTTTTAATATTAAAATTATGTTTGTTGTTATGTAGGTAGAACAGTAATTTAAGTCATGTTGGTCTGACCAAATGTTTGAAGGCTATCGGACAGGATATTGAGAATGAATCCGGGAACCAGGTAAATATTTGGAATTTGAATTTAATATTGAATTTGATGTATTTATCTAAAATAAAGTTTATTAATTTCAGTCATAAATGTATATTTATAATCACTAATTTTATCCGGGGTATTAACCCATTTTTATATTTTGCAATAAAGGGCTTTGTTTCTCTACTTTATCTATTTCATTAAGTATGTATCATTAAAGTTAAAAGAAACAAAAAAAGATTACTAGTATCACAATTAAGTACTATTAATTTTGAAGTTTGGTTTTATTATTATGTATTATTATATCATTATATAATAATATTAGTATCATATTATTATTATTATTATTGTTATTAGACAGATTGAAAGCCCAAAAAACAAACTTTAAATAAAAGCCCACATTTTATAAATTTGAGTCCATATATATAGTCCATTTACAAAGCCTAAAAATATATATTACATAAGGTCTGTTAGGCCCAAATATTAAAATCTTAATTTAATAACCAAAACCTTAATCTGCCTTGTTTTTGCGCAGCTGCCTTCCTCCAATCGTCAGATCTAAATTAGATCCGACGGTTCAGATTCCAACAAAGACATCTCTTCAGCTTCATCACGTGTCGCACGCGTAACCCATTGAATACCCCACGCGCGCGTGGATCTCACATGCCACTCCTCAGCTCCTTACTTGCGTGTGCCCGCCGCTTCATCTTCCGCGTAGCCTTCACGCATGTTTGCCCATCTTCTCAGTACACCTCCATGTTGGCAAGGATGACCAACGGCCAAGCTCTACGTCACTGTTGTCAAGCCATGGCAGAGCATTTCTCCTCAAGCTGCTTCTTCCTATGGCCCCTTCCATCGAGCAGCCACGATATGCAAATAGGCAAAAGGACAGTGTCAGACTGTGCCACCAACATGCAGCAAGGGTTTTAGAGACAAGCCCAGATTACCAGATGAATAGACAAAATTAAAACAACAACTAATAGGATTTATCCTTCAATTTCATGTATTTCTAAAGAGGATTGTAACTCGGGTATAAAAAGAAAGCCCAAGCGATTGTAAACCCTAGCGGAGGAATTTCCAGAAATCAATACACACAGCAAAAAAGTTTGAGGTATCTTCCCAATTTTATTGCATGCATCAATAGAAAACAAAAAGAAGGTTTAGAGTTTTACCTTTGATGTGAGAGACCGCCGATCGTTCATTCTTCTTTCTCTCGGTGACAATCTCATGGTCCTTGGACTGTCATGGTGAACTAACAAAGGATAAAGGTGAAGCATGGTTCCCAGATCGAGCAGAAGAAAGATTTGTAACTCTGTTTTCATAAAATGGGGGCTTTTATTATTTTTTAGAGATCCAGGTTCAGATCCGAGTTTGGAGGAAGAGATCGTTTTGGGGTGTCTTTTAAGTTCACTGGCCGCCGTCGAACGGTGGGTGACGCGGTGGAATGATTGTCGAAATTTGGGAATAATGGCCGATTTCTGAGTTTGGAGATGAACACACGGCGATGTTCATCACGGTTTTAGAGAAAAAGAGAGAGTGAGATAATAATTAGTTTTTTGTTTTTTTTTCTTTCTGTTTTTGGCAAAAAAAACTTAAGTTTTATACGTGTTTTAGAAAAAGAAATGGTTTATTTGCCTTTTAAATCCCCCTGCCCCTATTTAATCGCGCCCACAGTCCTTCTGCCTTTTTAAACCATGTTGTAGTCCATGTTTTTAAAATTTTTGCCGTTTAGTCCCTATTCCATGCATATTTACCTTTTCTGCTTAGTAATTTATTTTCTTTAAATTTTAGTCCTATATATTGTATTTTTTTATATTATTATGATATACATGTATAATGTGGCCTTGGTATATGTATGTGTTATATAAATATGATATATGTTTTTATAATTTATATTCTTTTAAATGTATAATATATGCTTTGATATGTGGTTAATATGCACTTATATATGTATTGTGTATGTTTTATAACGTAGCATATAGTGTTAACGTGTATATATATATTCTACATGTAATATTTAAATATATGGTTTTATGAACCCAACAAGTGTCTCAGTGGAAAAGCGAATGATGTTCATCTAGGAGACACAGGTTCAAATTGTTTTGTCTACAAGGTGTATGTCCATTGTTAAAGGTCTAAGAATATGCATGAACATATACTACCTTCTAATCACCTTTAGACTATTCAAAAAAATATATGGTTTTATATACAAGTATATGTTTTCTACATTATATAATATATAGTTCAAAACACTACATATATATGTATACAATATGTATTTATATAATATAGTTTATATGGTGTATAATATATAATATATATATATATATTATGTGATACATGGTTTATATGTATTTATACATATATTATATGTTATATATATATATATATTACGTAACATATAGTTTTAAATATATATACAAATATGGCTACTGCCATTTCCCTTATATGTATATATATATATATATATATATGTGATGCTAATGTATGATATTTAGAATCCTTTATTTTGAATTTACTTCATGCCTTGGTTGATGTTTGTCATATTCATGTTGCTTTTGCCATATTGTCATATCTTGCATTCGGAATATTAATTGCCAATGCGACGCCCTTCTATTCGAGAGTAAGCGTGGCTAGTATCAGTCGTAGCGGTGGTGATTTTGTCGTTTACTTTCGAATAGCGGGGCTCTTAAAATTCACTCGCATGTATAACCGAATTTTGGTTTAATTATCACTTTAACTTGCATAATCTAATATTAATAAAGTGGTAATTAATTTGGTACCGATTTTCGGGCATAATGGGGGTACAAAACCTTCCCTACTCGTAACCGACTCCCGAACCTAGAATCTCTGGTTTTTATTTTTAGTGTCCGGTCTACCTAATCCAAGTGACCGGTGGTGACTCCAAGCCTTTTATTTCCAAAATGCAATTTTTAAAATAAAATCCACTTCAAATAAATATTTTTCAAAAAGTGGGATACCCCGAACCATTTAAATGGTTGATTTTTCAAAAAAAACGTTGCTACAACATGGCGATTTTACTGGGGATAGGTTTTGATTTTTTTAAAAAAAAAAACTAAAGTGAGTCAAGCCATTTTTCAAGAAAAGCGAAATATAATTACTGCTTATTTAATATGGAAAGTTGCGAGCTAAAGTGATAATTAAGTTAATATTTGTTTATAAATGTGAGTTTATTTTAACACATTTTAAAATTTGACATATAAACTGTCCTTTTAAGTAGAGGAAATGCTAGTGCTCCCGTGTAGATATCGTTCCTCAGTATGAGCCTAGTAAGTACCATCGGGGCTCGAGTACCCTATGTCTTCATGGGAATATTGTTTCTCCGTACGGACATAGCGAATAGGTCCCCCTGAATTGAACTCGATTGAAATGAGCCTATAATGGTGATGATCAGGGGCCTTGCTACCCTTAGTAGGGGACAATGAGGACAGTTCGGGTACCTTCCTAGTACCAAAATTGCATGTAATGAACATAGAAAGCCTACCCCTTTTAGAGCCATGCAGATAACCTAGGTGTTTTAGATGGGATGCAAATAGGTTTGTTTCTCGTCTTGTTTGTTTAAATTTCCACTATATTTCTCGTATAATTTATTTACTAACTTATTTCTTTTATGTTTTGTTTTTATTTTTGCATATCTTTTTGCATTCACATTGCATGGCAAAGGTGTTGATTCAAGTGGTTTACCCAATTTGAGATTTTTTATTATGGGCGAGAGGTATCTCAAGTAGGAGGATAGCAGCTCAACAGTGAGGCAGTGGTCCTATGTCGACCAAAAGGGTTCAAGGTGACAGTTTACCAGGTAAGCGCATAATAATGGAGTATACCCAGGCGGCCCTAGCAAGATGACCTTTGTGGATTCAAAAAGGTGTGAAAGATTCAGCCGGTCTTTCCAAGGGTGTCATAATCAGAATGGATTCCCTGAGCATCAAGACAGCTAGCATTAGAATGAGATATTTCAAATTCTGATCGAGACTTGAAGTTGTAGTTCAAAGTTATTCACGTGTCTTCGTGATGATAGCCGATTTATTCAAAATCTAGACCAGTACAACATATTTTGACAGTTCAAGTGCAAGGGATAGCCCATCATGTGAAAACATCAGCCGCAAAATTCGAAGCACTTTATTTCTTTCATGGCCCCGAGATGGACATGACATCAAGATTCTTTCGGCTACTCAGAGTCATTGAAGAATTAGAAGTTAGGGTCGAGACTTATTGGCGGAAGATTTTTTTTCTCTTTTGTATCGAGAACATTTTTCAAGCTAATGAGAGTTGCTCTAGGGTGACCACCTAGGGAATCAATGCCTTTATTTACATACATCCATGCATTTTATTTGTTCTATGCATTGTATAAAAGCATGTATCATGCATTAAGTAATTAAACAATAAGATATTTGGTAGGGGGATTTTGTGATAGTAAACAAAGATTCTGCATTCACACTTCTCCCGACCCTAGAAAAAGCAAATGGAAGACGATATTGATAAAATAGAAGTCAATTTGAGAAAGGCATTCGTCTTAGAAGATATGAAGAAAAAAGAACGACTTCTAGCTAGTACAACTTTAGAAGTATGAATGACCTAGTGGCTAGGGTTGATAAGCTCGAACAGCTTCAAGAACATTTGGTTTGGAATCAAAGAAAGATAATAACATATATGAAGAAGCTCCAAGAGGAAACCAGGGGCAAATCAATGAATATATGGGTATGATGGCTACCATGACTAAAGAAAAGGGTGTGGAAGCAGGCTCATTTGTGCAAAAAGAGATCGAAAAACTAAGCGAAAGCAAGAATTGTGACTTTATAGCGGAAAAAACTTTTTCAAATGAAGACCAAGCCATCGTCTACTAGTATGAGGTAGTCTGCACTACTTCCGAGTGTCCCACCAAATTGGTTCAAGATAAGATTGAGGACACTTTCTTGAATATCTTGTCTTTATCAGCAAGCAGAGAGCCATATGAGATAGAACAGCAAGATGAGGAAAGTGCAAAGTGCAACAAGAGGATGAGGATATCGGATGCATCGACATTGAAATTGTCACCCTCTTTTACACAAAGTTAGCCTTTAATATCAACGACTTCAGAATTTTATCAGTTACCGGTCAATTATTCTTCTGATGCTCTAGAGGAGAAAGAGGAATCAAAGGACTTTCAATTCACTCCTAGTCCTTTCACATACCAAGATTTGTTCTCTAAGTTGCTACATGCCCGACTAATTGCACTATGCTTCGTCAAAGCTCAACCACTTCCATATCCGAGATAGTTCAATGAAGAAGATCATTGCGATTACCATGCCGAAATTCAAGGGCATTCCATCGAGAGATGTGTGAGTTTTAAGCATAAAGTTCAACACCTTCTAGATCTTGGGGTGGTAGAGTTTGAGACAACCGGTCCAAGTTTGAAGATTAATTTCCCAACTGTGGACGACACTATAAAATTGGGGAGATATCAGGTCGCCACGATAAAAAAAGGCAGATAAAGTGAAATTGCCAACATCAGCAAAATCTAAAAATGTAAGCACTTATCATGATCCCAATTATTCCATAGCAAGTTTTGTTCTGAACCCGCTTGAGAATTTAGGAGCAGTTCTAGAAGAGTCCACAAAAGTGACAGTGCTTGAGAATAATGACGTTCTCAAGGAAAGAGGATTCCGTTTAAAGAAAAAGGGGCAAGAAATGCTAAGAGTCATAACAAAGATGCGAAAGGGAGTAACAAGAGGATGAAGATATTATTCTCGATGTCAAATTCTAAGCTGCTACCCCTGTTATTTCAAAACAAACTCTTTAGGCCACCTCCCATGAAGCGATATGCTTATTTCAATCTTAATGTGTTTGGTACCAAGGTTTCATACGAATATCATCAATGTGATTTTAGCCATACAACGAAAGAGTGTGTTTTTGAAAGGCAAGATCTATGAACTTATTAGGAAATGAATGCTTTCTTTTGAGAATGGGAGACCTAAGATCAACAAAGGGGTCGAATTTTTGGGAAAGATTGATGATTCGGGATGAATGACCAATGATCGAGGTTTTCTAGTGCATTCTATCCATGTCTTTATGTTTTACCTTTTTTGCTTTTTCTCGCATGTTTTTCTTACTGCCCTTTTTATGTGTGTAATTAGCTTTGCTACTCTTTGCCTAAAAGTAGCAATGATCTTTTTGTAAGGGCATATGTTATATTTGCCTTTTTTTATTTCAATGAAAGGATGTATCTTTTAATTAAATATATATATATGTATAATTTTTTTTACCCTCGTAGGTCCCCGGATATCACGTGCATGATATGGCATTGATTCTAATAAAAAGATCAATTGAATGTTGTGATCACGATGAAGTAGAGTTTCCTGCATAGTACGCTCCGGTCGGTGAAGCGCAAAGCGTAAGATTACTACTTCTTCGATAATGTTCAATGATAAGAGAATCTTCTAGGAAAGACTGATGGAGTTGTTTAAACTTGAGAATTTGTTTAACAAAAAAATGTGTCAAGAAATAAACAATTATTGGATCCATAGGGAAGAACAAATCTAATAAGGAACTAGATTCCACCTGTTCAATACCCCAGCATCAGAGATAAACATCTAAAATCAACAAACAATTGAATAAGTCTCAGAGCATCCTGATGAAGTTGTGGGGGGAGAACAATTCTAATGAGGAGATATGCTCCACCTGTTCAATACCCTAGCACCAGAGATGACTCTTTAAAGACATTGATACGATGTTAATTACAATTGGAATAATACATTTGTACTAAGAATTCTCAGTTTGATGCAATTTCCAAAACCTGGAACATATGAGAAAAAAACAAAAAAACAATGAGAGCTAGAAGGAGTAGTTTTCGAACATATCAAGCAAATACTATAATCATGAGGATGAACCGAGCAATCTGAGAGGAATTTCACAACTTTAAATATTGCCACAATATTCAAAGGCAAGCTATTGATCACCAAGGGATTGAATCTAAGACGCTCTTGCATTTGATATTCGAGGCATTCTATTCCTTTTCTATTGATTTTTATTTTGTATATTAACCCAAAAAGCATCTTTTGTTGAAATAATAGTCAGCAAACGGACATATAGATGGAAAAAAGAAAAAAAAGAAAGAAAAAATGAGAGAAAGAAAAAATAAAAAAGAAGAAAAAAGAAAAAAAGAAGGAAATAGAAAGAATAAGGTATTGTTGTAAGAATAGAGTTTAGAAATCAAGGTCAAGGATGTACATGATCGACTTAATACAAACCCTGTTAGTAATTCTGAAGAGAATAAGAGCAAAACTTTGTATGATACACAGTTCGAGGGTTAGAAGTGAGTATTTGCCATAATACCTCAGTTGGGTCAGAAAATTAAAGATTGGATCTTATTAAAGAAATGAAATTTTGGAAACTTAGGGGGCATGTTTTCAGCCTACCGTTGAGATAGAAGAAAGATCATCCCGATGAGACAGAAAAAAAGAGTTGAGAAACTGCCAAGGTAAAGAAGGAGAAGATTATTTCCCTACGAAACCCTGTGGTTGGATTTTTAGGTCAAG
Source organism: Hibiscus mutabilis (assembly GCA_019671005.1). Classification (NCBI taxonomy): domain Eukaryota; kingdom Viridiplantae; phylum Streptophyta; class Magnoliopsida; order Malvales; family Malvaceae; genus Hibiscus; species Hibiscus mutabilis. The sequence goes on from CM033714.1 coordinate 30,578,871, forward strand.
GAAATATATGGTTGACCTAGCATGAAGGGCTAATTTATCAAGAATAATAGCAAGATTTCATACGCTAAACAATTTAGAGATTTGAAATGACTTTTCTGCCTTAATGTGTTGTATGGTTCAAAATAATAAAGATTTGGGACTTTGTTGAAAACTATGGAAAAATTTAGAAAATTGGGGGGAGGCATGATGTTCACTCTAATGTTGAAATAGAAGAAAGCTCGTTGTAGAGAGTCTTAGAAGAGGTAACAGTTGAGCCTAAATTGAGTAAGGGCAATGTTACAAGGTGGAAAATGATAGATTCCGTATGACCAGTGTAAGGCAACAACGACCTTTCAGAAGGAAACAAAAGTTGAAGATTCGGTAAAGAAAGAAAAAATGCTTTGTTTGGTTCAGGAGATTGAAAATTGGACCTCATCAAAGTATGAAAAGCACAAAGACTTGGGGGGCATGATGTTCACTCCAATGTCGAAATAGAAGAAGGCTCGTTGTAGAGAGTCCTAGAAGAGGTAACAATTGAGCCCAAGTTGAGTGAGGGCAATGTTACAAGGTGGAAAATGATAGATTCCGTATGACCAGTGTAAAGGAACAACAACCTTTCAGAATGAAACAAAAGTTGAAGATTTGGTAAAGAAAGAAGAGACGTTTTGAAAAGTATTTTGAGACTTGTGGGATATATGTTCACCCTAATGTTGAGATTGAAGAAGACTCGATGTGGAGAGTCGTAAAAAAGGCAACAATTAAGCCCAAGTGAGGTGGGGCAATGTCTCAAAATTGAATTTCAAGAAATGATAGATTTTGTTTTGGCCAATGCAAGTTAACAGTCTCTTTCTAGATGAGACAAAAGATTCAGCAAAGACGAAAGCCCCAGGAAATTAATGGTGATCGACTAGAAAGTAGGGGGTTTTCCCAAACAATTCTAAAAAATGACTCTACTCATGCATCATTTGTAGTTAGGCGTCCTTATGTTAGGCGCATACTAGCTCATACAATCATAGCATTTTGTTTATTCAAAGCATGTATTCAAGATTGATGAAAGGTTAGATCTATAGCTTCACGAGAGTAGAAGTAAATCTCAAGAATAAATCAAGGGTCCTTTGACTCGCATAATTAAGATTTCTAAGGGTCTTCCAATATCTGGTTATTCGGGAATAATGAGCATCTTTTATGCCAGGACAATTCGAAGCTGGGGCATTCAATTGAAGATTCTGATTGGTAGCCTGTAACAATGAGAGTCGCCACCAATCTTTTTTAGGTGAGATTGGATCACCTAAAAACCCGGTTATTTTAATAAAACTTGTTTTTGTGTCATTTTATTAAAACAATGAGTTTTGGCCTGCAAAACTAGAAAAACAAGTTTGGGAGTCAGTTACGTGTAGGGAAGGGTGAGCACCTCCACAACGCCCAAAATTGGTCCCTGGACAATTACGCATTGTCTAAATGATGGAAATTAAGAATTCGAATTTAATTTAAAATTTGTGATCCCTTAAAAATAATTTAAAAGAATATTTTTGTATAAAAGAAATTTACACCCCTATCCCGGGGCATAATTTTTGTTAGATTCTCAAATGAAGGAATTCTATTTTGAAAACCATAATTTAGAATTTAAAATTTGTATTTGTAATAGGGACTAATGGAAAGCGAAACCCTTTTTCATTCAAGATTTCACAATAATCCCTAAAAAGGAATGCCATTTTTAATCTAAAAATTTGGTTAAAATGGATGAATGCAAAATTTAAATGGATATATATATAGCTATATTACATTAACATCAAAATAATAGTAATAGTAATATTAAAATAATGATAGTAATAGCATGTAACATATAAACATAATAATAATTTAATAAGATAATAACAATAATGTATACTATACTTATCAAAAATTCTAAAACACATTAATAATATACTAAATATAATTAGTATACATATATTATACATATAACACATAAAACATATAATATATAATATGTAAGTGATTTTCAAATAAAAAAAACTATACACGTAATATAAAAAACATATACATATGTACTATAATAATAATAATTTAAAAAAAATGACTAAAATAGAAGGAAAAAGAAACTAAAAAACAAAAACGCGAAGGATACAAAATGGGAAGATCGGACATGCAATTCTCCCCTTTATCCAAAGATGCGCGGATCCTAGGCTGGGTCGGGTCGAACAAGCAGCTCAAAAGGGGCATGAAATAACATCGTTTTGATGAGCCTGATAAGTGTTCAAAAGTACTATTTTTTCTTACCCTTTTTACTCATATTATTGTTAGACTTAGGCTCATATTAGTTGCATAGTTAGCCATTCATGCATTAATCCATGTTTCCTTCAATCGTTGAGCTTGATTACATAACTTGGTGATTTTTGTGGAAATAGATGCTGCTTTGGTGTGTTTTTGTGTGTGTATGTGCAGGATCACTTGCCAAAGCAATGCCGAGCTAGTTGCCAGGGCAATGCATGAAGGATATGCCGAGCTAGTTGCCAGGGCAGTGCATGAAGGAGACGCCGAGCCAGTCGCCATGGCATTTGTCGACAAAGACCAAAAGCAATATGGATGTCGAAATTAATGACTTTACAAGCCCAAGATGACATGGAGCAAGGCCCAAGCCCAAAGGAATTTGATTGCCATGCAGAGATTAAAGAAGAATTAAATTCCAAGAAGATAGGAGAAGTTCTAATAGGAATAAAATTATAATAAATAATTATATTCTTTAAAGATAATTTAATTCCAACTCAAACTCCTCCTCAAAGGACTTTGGCCTAGCCCTATAAATAGCAAGGAGATTTCGACAATCCATAGAGAGAGGAAGAGGGAAATTTCGACAAGATAGCAAGGAGGGGAAATTTCGACTTCTTCTTCTTCTTTGCTTCTATTAGATTCATGGTTTGGGGATTATTCTTTGTATATCTTTTGAACCCAACCATGAACTAACTTGATTGGTTGGGGTTATTGTGTTTTGTTGTTGTGAGAAACTATTGGTTTTTGTTTAGGTAATAAGAGTTTGCACTTTTCTATTCAAGGTTTACTCATTCTTGGCTTTTATCCTTGTTTGCGAGTGAATTGGGAGAGGATCTCGTAACTTCATCTATTTATCTAATATCGGGAGAGTTAGATTCAAGAAACGAATGAGTATGGTCTTTATTCAATCTATTGATGGTGAAGATTAATCCGGCTTAGGAATAAGTTAAGGATTTCAACGGCTAAGAGGAGCGCAAGATTGGTTGTTGTTCACCCTTGATTCACGCAGGGATGTATTATCAAGGCATGCACAAGTAGCTAGAGTTTCGACTTAGAGATAAGAAGAAACCATTGAAGAACGCTCTGCCGAACCTTGAAGTTGCTGCCCAGACGCCCAAGTAGTTGCCCAACTAGTTGCCCAAGCAACCATCGATTAGTTGCCAAGGCAACCCCGTTGTGCAAGTTGCCACGGCAACTGAGTTGCCCGTGCACTCTTTTACCAAGACGATCCAATCGGCTATCACACCTCAACTCACGATAACCTGGCCTATCTCTCTCATTCGATCTCATATTTTCTTTTACTTTATTGCTTTCTAGTTTAGTTATTAGTTAAACACCTACAATCCTTTAATTGTGTTTTTACTTTTCACAGTGCAGTAACTTAAGCAAAGTGGCCCAAACCAATCCCTGTGGAGACGATACTCGATACTCATATCACTTTATTACTTGCGACGTGTATACTTGCACAATTGCGTAGCACTTATTACGCGCAACAGAGCCCTTATATACCACTTTTGTCTAAAAAATTTCATTTATATCGGATAACTAAATTCCTTTTCCTATTCTCTCAACTCTCTCCCTCTGCCCCCTGATCGCCCAGAATACGACCTCCCTCTGCGCCGCATGTGCCGCCAAGAACCACCTTCTGTCGTCGTTCAACAACGCTAGCACCGGTGACCGAAGTTTAAAAGAAAGATGAGGTCAATGCGGGTTTCCCTCCTACACTCGAATCTAAGGTTAGTTTCTCTCAATCCTTTTCCTATTTACGTAGATCTACAAAAAAATCAAAGCTTCTTGTATGTTTATTTTATTTTTTTTACCTTTTGTTCATATTTTATTTTATATTTTTGCTTCGAATGATAGAAAGAGATCGGAGAAATTTTTTCTTCTATTTTTATTTTGAATCTCCAAAAAACCACCCCTTTTACAATCGGTTCTTGAGGGTTTTATACCTGATTTTTTACAAATAAAAAGTAAAAAGAATTCCATTTGTTTTTTCTTTCAGATCTGACATCCTCTTTTTCCTTATGCAGGGCAGTGGAGCAGGCATGACGTCAGGTGGCTAGGGCGGTGGAGATGGCCATGGTGTCGCAATGGGTGGTGGTGAGGGCCAATAGTGTCACGCATGGAGGCCACAAGGCACTAGGGAGCCGCGCGTGGCGGCCATGCACGAGGGAAGTTGGAAGACCAAGAGGCAGTGGCGGCTGACAGATTAAAGGGGGCTAGGGTTATTATTTTTTAGGGTTTATGGATTGGATAATTGGGCCTATGTCTTTTAGGTTTAATATGTAATCAGATTTGATTTTGGGTATTTGGGTTATGGGCTTGTAAGGGTTTATAATTTAGTTTGGGCTTTAAGGCCCGTACAGAAAATGGGTATTACAGCTGCACCTCTTTGTTCATTGCTGTATAACAGAAATAGAGCAAAGACAAAAGAATACCCATTTTTATCCGGTCAGGTTTGGGTTCTTTCTCAGGCCACCGTTTTTTTCTTGAGCTTTACTTAGTCTGCTTGGCCGCTCTTGTAGGCAAAACCTTCAGACTGGAGGATCCAAAGAAAACTTGACCTAGATGCAACACTAACGAAGAGGCAAGGTATGCAAAACTTGATCTAGCTGCAACACTAACGAAGGGTTAGGGTCGAATGATGAAGGTTCTGATATTCGATCCAGCTGCAACACTGACGATGAGGCAGGATTGAATGATGAAGGTTCTGATATTTGATCCAACTGCAATACTGACGAAGAGGCAAGATCTATTTTTTTTCTTTTTTCTTTTTTTCTTTGTTTTCTTTTTCTTTCTTCTTTTTTTTAAATTAAAAGGGTTGATGATAAGGTGGTTCATCTACTCCGCCCAATATCGGAGAAGTAGAATTTGTAAATTTGGGTGACCTGCTTCAGCACTAACGAGGAGGCAGAATCTTAAAAAAGGCTGATCTGCTACAACACTGACGAAGAGGCGAGATCTGGAGAAAGTTTTGATCAAGCTACAACTCTAACAAAGAGACATGATCTAATTATTTGATTCTGATCAAGCTACAACTCTGACGAAGATGTATGATCTGAAAGTTTTATCCGCTACAACACTAACGAAGAGGTAGGATCTGAAAGTTCAATTCTGATCAAGCTACAATTCTGACGTAGAGGCATGATCGGAACTTTTACACATTTGGTCCCGCTACAATACTGACGAAGAGGCAAGACTAGGATTGGAGTTTTGATTTTTCGTTTGATTTTTTGTTGTTTTTTGGGAAACTAGCAATGATTCTGAGGTGATATCGAGAAAAGTTTGGTCTAGCTGCAACACTAACAAAGAGATAAAACCTGAAAAGGGTTTGATCCATTGCACCATTGACAGAGAGACTAGACCGAGAAGAAGTTTGATCTACTACACCATTGGCGGATAGGCGAGATCTGGATGAAGTTTGATCTACTACACCACTAACGGAGAGACTGGATCAGAAATAAGTTTGATCTGGTACACCACTAACGGAGAGACGAGATCTGAATGAAGTTTGATCTGCTACACCACTGACGGAGAGACGAGATGTGGAAAAAGTTTGGTTAGTACACCACTGACAGAGAGACTAGACCGGGAAGAAGTTTATTCTGCTACACCACTGACGGAGATGCGAGATTTGGAAAAAGTTTGGTCTACTACACCAGTGATGGAGAGACTAGATCATGAAGAAGTTTGATCTGCTACACCACTGACAGAAAGACTAGATTAGAAATAAGTTTGATATACTACACCACTAACGGAGAGACTGGATTAGAAAGAAGTTCGATCTGCTACACCACTAAAGAAGAGACTAGATCAGAAAAAAGTTTGATCTACTACACTACTGGCAATGAGGAAAGATCATGAAGAAGTTTGATCTACTACATCACTGACGAAGAGGCTAGATCAGAAAGAAGTTCAATCTGCTACATCACTAACAGAGAGGCAGGATTTGAAAATAATTTTGATTCGCTATACCACTGACGGAGGCATGATCTTGGGATTTAATTTTGATCAAGCTATGACTCTTGTTATATGTGAGATAGGATTGGAACAAGTTGGTTGATCCGCTGAGGGTTTTAACATCACTCTCGAGGGTGATGTCCCGAAGGTTCAAGAATTACTCTTGAATGTGAGTCTCGAGGATCTTGAATTCATCTTTTTTTTTTCTGACTCTAATTTCTTTGGCAGCTTGTTCTCTCTTTGGTTGATCTTCTGGTCTTCTCTTTTTTTAATTTTGATCAATTAGCTCATCTATTTTAAGGAAATAGAACTTGGTCGATTGATCTGGTTCATGATTCTTTCGGGAAGATAAGACCTGTCAAAGTTAAAAAAAAGTTCTTGATCAAAGTGAGTGATAAAATGACTGCTCTATAATAAAATTGAAAGGTTTGATCTAAAAATTTGATTTGATTTGATTCTTTATGTTAGGGATGTTGGATCTTGTTAACGACTAACTGTTCATTCTTGGTTGAAGGCACCAGACAAATATTTACCCTATTTCTTCGTGTCAAGGATATTAGAATTTGTTGACAACTATCTACTCCTTCCTGTTTGAGAATATCAAACCTGTAAATTTTGGTCCTTTAAGAAATGATCGATCACCTTTAAGAAAATATGTGATTGATTTAAGAAGATATCTTTCGAAAAAGATTTGACTAAGAAATTTTGTTTTTAGAAAAAGCAATATCTTTATGAAAGGATTAAAACATTCATGTTTTGAGGAAAGTATCCTTATGGAAGGATAAAATTAAGGAATTAAGAAATTCTTGTTTTGAGGAAAATATCCTTATGGAAGGATAAAATTAAGGAATTAAGAAATTCAAGTTTTAAGAAAAAATGTTCTTATGAAAGGAATGAGTTAAGAAACTCCTATTTTTTGAGGAAAATGTCTTTATGAAAGGATGGAGTTAAGAAACTCCTATTTTTGAGAAAAATGTCCTTATGGAAGAACAGAGTTAAGAAACTCCTATTTTGAGGAAAAAGTCCTTATAGAAAGAATAGATTTCAGAAAATTGCTTTGAGTAACAAGGGCAAAGTTAGTTTTCGCTAATGTATTTATGCAAATGACATGCATGTGCAGGTTTTTGTAATGATGCAGGGATGCATGAAATTCTTGTCAGAATCTTCAAGTTATCAGTGCTAGATGTCATGGCGTATGAACATGCTTGATGATGTAACTATGCATATGTTTTCATGTATGCCCTCATGATGGATGGAGATACGTGTGATACTTGCAAAAGTCATTTTCTTTTGGCCCAGCTTGATCTTCTGATCCATTCCTATTCCAAATCTACCCCAACAAAAGTTTACCCCTAAAATTTTGTTATTCTTAGTCTGAATTCAAATTTTTAAGCTGAATGATCTTGACGTCATTTTTTTTCTTCTCAAGGGAAATTGAATTTATCATTGGTTAAATCTTCGCAAATTTGTTTTGATGCCCCACTTAATATTGGGCTCGGATACCAGTTTTATTAGATACTTTGAAGGCTTCAAACTTTGGATCCGAGTAGACACCTGCCTTAGGTCCATGTACTTTAAATCTCTATAAAGCATAATGAAAGAAATCTTTTGTTTCTCAACCATGCAAGATGCTATGTGAATAAACAAATAATATTATTTTTCTAAGATATGATTTTTCAGAAATAGGGGCCCCTTATATCCATATATGTATATAAATATATGTATGGAAAAATCAAGACATGTGAATAAGTTAAATTTTAAGAAAATTTGTAGAAATGCATCATTTATTAAAAACAAACGCACACACGCCCTTACAAAAGTTTTTTTTGCCTTCGGGCCTAGGCAAAAGGTTTTTTTTCTAGTATTACTCAAAAAGACATTTAATCAAAAAAAAAGTCTTAAAAAGTTGTCTAAAGATCAGACAGATTTAACACAATCTCATTGCCAGTTTATCTCATGGACTCCATTGTTGAATTTTAAAGTGTCATTTTCAACAAGATTTTGCACTTTGTTTCTCAGTGCTCCACAATTCTCGGTAGTGTGGCTCATACTTCCTAGATGATAGTCACATATAGCATTAACATCATATCCTTTTGGGTAAGGAGACTCTTTTGGTTTAGACTGAACCGGGGCCAACAAGTTTTTCTCGACAAGCATTGGAAGCAACTCTGTATATATTACCAGAATTGGATGGACAACTTTATGAAATATCGTAGGTTGACGTGGGTACGAATAGTTTGATTGGTGCGAGGATCAAGGTGAATTGGATGGATAAGACCCCGCCATATAAACCTCTGATCCACTTCCTCCTCCGACGATCACACTGTTGGAATCTATGATCTTCTATTGTCTGATGACCTCTTCTATGTGTTCACCTAATATCACAAGGTCTTCGAAGTTCTTGGTTGCATTTCCCAACATATACTTCAGGAATGGATCTTCTAGGGTTCTAACAAAAGTAGGCGTTATCTCCCTTTTAAGTAGAAACGGTTGTACTTGTGCTGCAACATCCCCTCATCTTTGTACATATTGCCCGAAGCTCTCGTTGGGCCTCTTCTTCATGTTTTGCAATGTTAAACGGTTTTGGTCAATGTTTGTTATATGTTTGTACTGCTCTGTGAAGGCTTTAGCCAGATCCTTCCATGATTTTATCTTGTCCTGGCTAGCTGATTGTACCACCTAGCAGCAGACCCTTTTAAACCGTCTTGAAAATAATGAATTAAAAGCTTATCATTATCAACATGTCCCTTCATCTTTCGGCAGAACATGGTGAGGTGATCAGATGAAGAGCTCGTTCCATCGAAATTTTTAAACACTGGCATTTTGAACTTTGGAGGTAACACTAGATTAGGGACCAGACTCAATTTTCTTGTATCAACCTCGCAGAATGCATCTGGCCTTTCTACATTTTTAAACTTTTCCTCAAGTCGTTGGAACCAATCTTCAAACTTCTTTGGTAGTTCAATCTTCACTTTAGCCACCTCATTAGGATCAGGGAAAGTGTGCTCACTAGGGTTATTATGCGATGAAGATCTGGCCTGATGACCTTGTTGATTTTCAACCGAAGACGACACTTGTAGATATGTCTTTTCAAAAGGATTTTCTGACTTTTGTAGAGAACTAAGGTCAATGGTCAATCTTTTTCCCCTTTCAGGATTTTTTCCTGCCAACATCGCAACTATCTTGGCCAATAGATCCTCCTGTGATTGTGAGATGTGGTCGCGAGTTGCTTGTTGCACATTTTCCAGGTTTTGCTCCATGTCATTCTTCATATCTTCACATGCTTTTTCAACCTTGTCCAAACGGCTGTTCTCTCAGAATTAGAAGCTCAACTAAGAAAAGATTATGCAATATGATGTGATATAAATGTATGCAAGATGAGATGTTAATGCAAGGAAAAAACAAAATAAAACAAGTTAGTACGGATTAAATAATCAATAATTTATCGCAAAAAGTTAAAAATGTATAGAACCTATAATTAGACATGTTTTCCTTGAATAAGAGAAATCCTACCCAATCATGTTTTATACCCGCATGTGTTGAAAAAAAGGTGGATCCTACCCAAACATGCTTTTCTACCCTCATACTTGTTTTACATAAATAAACATATCAAAATATTGCAGAATAATAAATAATGTTGAAATTTAAGTGCATAATTGAAAGAAATAAGAAAAACCCATCTCTCTCTATTATGCACTTATAGGGTGACTCTCTAAATGGGCAGATGTTCAGTATGGCTCTAGACAAGGTATATTGCTATGGTTCACTACATGCGGTTTAGGTTCTAAAGTAATGGTACCCGAACTGTCGCTAGGACATCGATTCAGGAGGATACATTTCCCTAGGTCGGTGTAGAGATGAAGATCTCATAGAGACAAAGGTAAAGATGTATCCCGGAAGTGATCAACTATCTTGCACGGAGAGGATACCTCACAACGCCCAAAATTGGTACTTGGTCGATTACGCATTGTCTAAATGATGGAAATTAATAATTCAAATTTAATTTAAAATTTGTGATCCCTTAAAATATTTTAAAAGAATTGTTTTGTATAAAAGAAATTTATACCCCTACTCCCAGGGCATAATTTTTGTTAGATTCCCAAATGAAAGGATTCTATTCTGAAAATCATAATTTAGAATTTAAAAATTGTATTTGTAATAGAGACTAATGGAAAACGGTACCCCTTTTCATTCAAGGTACGTTTTTCACAATAATCCCTAAAAAGGAATGTCATTTTTAATCTAAAATTTGGTTAAAATGGATGAATGCAAAATTTATATGGATGTATATATATATATATATATATTATTACATTAACATCGAAAGAATAGTAATAGTAATATTAATAAAATAATGATAGTAATAGCATGTAACATATAAACATAATAATATTTTAATAAGATAATGACAATAATATATACTATACTTATCAAAAATACTAAAACGCATTAATAATATACTAAATATAATTAGTATACATATATTATACATATAACACATAAAACATATAATATATAATATGTAAGTGATTTTCAAATAAAAAAACTATACACGTAATATAAAAAAACATATACATATGTACTATAATAATAATTTTAAAAAATGACTAAAATAGAAGGAAAAAGAAACTAAAGAACAGAAACGTGAAGGATACAAAATGGAAGGACCGGACATGCAATTCTCCCCTTTATGCAAAGATGCGCGGATCCTAGGTCGGGTCGGGTCTGGTCGAGCACGCGGCTCAAGAGGGGCATGAAACAACGTCGTTTTGATGAGCCCTTATATACCACTTTTGTCCAAAAAATTCATTTATATCAGATAACTACATTTTTTTCATATTCTCTCAACTCTCTCCCTCTGCCCCTTGATCCAGAATACGGCCTCCATCTACGCCGCATGTGCCGCCGAGAACCATCGTTGGCTGCCGTTCAATGACGCTAGCGCCGGTGATCGAAGTTTAAAGAGGCCGATGTGGTTTTCCCTCCTACACTCGAATCTAAGGTTAGTTTCTCTCAATCATTTTCCTATTTACGTAGATCTACAAAAAATTGAAGCTTTTTGTATTTTTTTCTTCATTTTTTACCTTTTGTTCGTATTTTGTTTTTTTGGCTTTGAATGATAGAAAGAGATTAGAGAAATTTTTGCTTCTATTTTTTATTTTGAATATCCGAAAAACCACCCCTTTTACAATCGGTTCTTAAGGATTTTATACCCAAATTTTTACAAATAAAAAAGTAAAAAGAATTCCATTTGATTTTTCTTTTCAGATCTGATATCCCATTTTTCGTTATGCGGGGCGGTGGAGCAGGCGTGGCGTTAGGTGGATAGGGCGGTGGAGATGGCCATGGTGTCAAAGTGGGCGGTGGTGAGGGCCAATAATGTCACGCGTTGGAAGACCAATGGGCGTTGGTGGCTGGCAGATTAAATGGGCGTTGGTGGCTGGCAGATTAAATGGGGCGTTGGGTTATTATTTTTTAGGGTTTATAGATTGGATAATTGTGCCTACTTTGTTTAGGTTTAATATGTAATAAGATTTGATATTGGGTATTTGGGGTATGTGCTTATAAGGGTTTTTAATTTAGTTTGAGCTTTAAGGCCCGGACAGAAAATGGGTATTACAGCCCTGTCGGTTGAATCCTTTTATACGGTCTGAAGCCTCATGAAGAAGAAGAATCTCGTTATTTGGTTTGCAGCTTCATGTTGAAGAAGTAGACCCTACTGAAGATTCTCGATAGGTAGTCATGTTCACGTGAATCCCGTTATCTGGTCTGCAACCTCATGTGAAGAGATAAATCTAATTGATGATTTTCGATTGGTAGCCACGTTGGTGTGAATCCTTTTATTTGACCCGTAGCTTCAAAGATTTTAGAGTGAATGAGGCAGATACTCATAGGTCAGAGATTCTAGACGAGGAGTTTCAAACTCGCAACATCAGGATTTCAGAGCAAAAGAGGCAGATACTTATAGCTCAAGAATTTCAGGTGAGGAATTTTAAACTCGCAACATCAGGATTTCAGAGTAAATGAGGCAGATACTCATAGCTCAAGAATCTCATGCGAAGAATTTCAAACTCGGAACATCAAGATTTCAGAGTAAAGGAGGAGGATACTCATAGCTCAAGGATTTTAGGTGAAGGATTTCAAACTCGCAATATCAGGATTTCAAGCAGAATGACGCAAATACTCGTAGCTCAAGGATTTAAGGCGAAGGATTTTAAACTCGTAACATCAGGATTTCGGAGCAAAAGAAGAAGACACTCGTAGCTCAAGGATTTCAGACGAAGGATTTCAAACTTGCAACATCAAGATTTCAGAGCGAATGGGGCATATACTTGTAGCTCAGGAAATTTTCGACAAAAAAGTCAGAAAGCCTATCCATTCAGGCTCATGGGGAATGGAAACCTTTATTTTAGCATGCTGGCCTATCCACTTAAGCCCAAGATGAATGGAACCTTTATTTGAGGAATTTCTATTTGGTTTGTTCACTGCTGCTCGAAAGGGATATGCCTGTTCTACTTGATTGGTTTCTGCTGCTCCAGGGAAACAATTTCTTCTATCATTTGGATTTGTTCACTGTCACTTCGGAGGAATGAGTCATTTGAAGAATTGCTATCTGGTTCATCCATTGTGGCTCTAGATGGACATCCAGCGCTACCCAGTTTGTTTTCACCACTCCAGGAAAGTAAGTTATTTGGATTTATTCATCGCTGCTTCGGAGGAGCAAACATCTAATAGGAACTTCAGATAAAATTAGTGCTTGTGGTCTTTGCTTTATTCTTGTTCCATAAGGATAAGCAAAAAGGGACAGTTGTAATCACTAATTTTATCCGGGGTGCTAGCCCATTTTTATATTTTGCAATAAAGGGTTTTGTTTCTCTACTTTATCTATTCCATTAAGTATGTATCAATAAAGTTAAAAGAAACAAAAAAAAAGATTACTAGTATCACAATTAAGTACTATCAATTTTGAAGTTTGGTTTTGTTATTACGTACTAGTATATCATTATATAATACTATTAGTATCTTATTATTATTATTATTATTGTTGTTGTTGTTAGACAGATCTGAAAACCCAAAAACAAACTTTAAATAAAAAACCCACATTTTAGAAATTTCAGTCTATATATATACAGTCCATTTACAAAGCCCAAAAATATATATTATATAAGGCCCATTCTGCCTAAATATTAAAACCATAATCTAATAACCAAAACCCTAATATGCCTTGTTTTTACGTAGCAGCCTTACTCCAGCCGTTAGATCTAAATTAGATTTGATGGTCTAGATTCCAGCAAAGACATCTCTTCAGTTTCATCACGCGTCGCACGAGCGACCCTCGAATACCCTACCCGCGCGTAGAGCTCACATGCGACTCCTCAACTCCTCACTCGTGCGTGCTTGCCGCATCATCTTCCGCTTAGCCTCCACGCACGTTTGCCCATCTTCTCAGTACACCTCTATGTTAGCAAGGATGACCAACGGTTGAGCTCATCGTCGCCATTTTTAGGCCACGATAGTGCCTTGCTGCCCAAGCCGCTTCTCCCTCTGGTCCCTTCCTCTATCGAGCAGCCACGATATGCAAACAGGAAAAGGAAAGTGTCAGATGATGCCACCAACATGCAACAATGGTTTCAGAGACAAGCCTAGATTAGCAGATGAATATAGACAAAATTAAAACAACATCCAATAGGATTTATCCTTTAATTTCATGTATTTATAAAGAGGATTGTAACTCAGGTATAAAAAGAAAACCCAAGCGATTGTAAACCCTAGTGGGGGAATTTCCAGAAATCAATACACAAAGCAAAAAAGTTTGAGGTCTCTTCCTTCTCCAATTTTATTGCATGCATCAATAGAAAACAAAAAAGGGCTAAGGGTTTAGAGTTTTACCTTCAATGTGAGAGGCTGTCGATCATTCATTCTTCTTTCTCTCGGTGACAATCCCATGGTCCTCGGACCATCATGGTGAACCGACAAAGGATGAAGGTGAAGCCTGGTTCCCAGATCGAGCAAAAAGAAGGACTCGTAGCTCTGTTTTAATAAAATAGGGCTTTTATTGTTTTTTTAGAGATCCAAGTTCAGATATGAGTTTGGAGGAAGAAATGGATCATTTTGGGGTGTCTTTTAAGTTCGCCAGCTACCGTCGAGCGATGACTGACACGGCGGAAGTGTTGCCAAAATTTGGGAATATCATACGATTTCTGGGTTTAAGGATGAACACACGGCGGTATTTATCCTGGTTTCGAAGAAAAAGAGGAAGTGAGGGGATAATCATTTTTTGGGTTTTTTCCTATTTTTTGGCAAAAAAATCTTAAGTTTTATACATGTTTTAAAAAAAAGAAATGGTTTATTTGCCTTTTAAATCCCTTCGCCCCTATTTAATTACGCCCGCGGTCCTTCTGTCTTTTTAAACCACAGTTGTAGTCCCTGTTTTTTAAAATCTATGCCGTTTAGTCCTTATTTCCATGCATATTTACCTTTTCTACGCTGTAATTTATTTTCTTGAAATTTCAGTCTTATATATTATCTTTTTTGTATTATTATGATATACATATATAATGTGGCCTTGGTATATGCATGTGTTATATTAATATGATATATGTTTTATAATTTATGTTCTTTTAAATGTATAGTATATGCTTTGATATGTGGTTAATATGCATATATATTGTGTATGTTTTATAACGTAATATAGTGTTAATGTATATATATTCTACATGTAATAGTTAAATATATGGTTTTATATATAAGTATATGTTTTCTATATTATATAATATATAGTTCGAAACACTACGTATATATGTATACAATATGTATTTATATAATATAGTTCATATGTTATATAATATATAGTTTTTATATATATTATATGATACATGGTTTATATATATATATATATATATAAATATATGCATATATTATATGTTCTATATATATATATATTACGTAACATATAGTTTTAAATATATATACATATATGGCTACTGCCATTTCTCTTATATATATATAATACCCTACTACATAATGTGATGCTAATGTATGATATTTAGAATCCTTTATTTTGTATTTACTTCATACCTTGGTTGATGTTTGTCATATTCATGTTCCTTTTGCGATATTGTCATATCTTGCATTCGGAATATTAATTGCCAATGTGACGCCCTTCTATTCAAGAGTAAGCGCAGCTAGTACCAGTTGTAGTGGCGGTGGTTTTGTCGTTTCCTTAAAATTCACTCGCATGTATAACTGACTTTTGGTTTAATTGTCACTTTAACTTGCAAAATATAATATTAATAAAGCGGTAAATAATTTGGTACCGATTTTCAGTCATAGTGGGGGTACAAAACCTTCCCCACTCGTAACCGACTCCCGACTCTCGAACCCAAAATCATTGGTTTTTATTATCGGTGTCCGGTCTACCTAATCCAAGTGACCGGTGGCGACTCCAAGTCTTTTATTTCCAAAATGCGATTTTTAAAATAAAATTCCCTTTTTAAATAAACATTTTCAAAAAGAGGGATACACCGAACCAATTTGAATTTTTAAAACGTCGCTACAATATTGTACAGTTTTTGTGGAAACCGTACGCGGATCTGAGTATCCACGAATGTCTGCCGAAATTTTCAGACGAAACGAAGATTGCTTGGACGACGAAGGTACCACTAATCTTCTACGCTACAGTTGAGTGTCATCCGAGCAATCGCGTCTTACGACAGTTTGGTTGTGTCCAAAGAATCCCGTAGTACCCTCCAAATTTTGACAAATTTGAACGTAGGTTATATTTATAAAGAAAAATAAAAATGTTGATATTGCATGGTAGGTGGATTGGTCGGTGAGGCATGTAGAGTGGATTGTTCAGTGGAGGGAATGAGATCTTCCGCGACGGCAGCCCATTCGTGACTACATTATGTTTGATACGATAGTTAGCCACGATTACTTTTTGTGGTACTTGGTGAATGGGAAGCCAAATCTTTTGACTCTAGAGAAACAAGCCGTCGTCATTGAGCGTGTGCAACGCAACCGCCCATGGACTGGACGTATGAGGGGAGCACGTACGAGTTCTACTGCTGCTTCATCATCGAGGAGACATGCTTTTGCCTTCTCAGCACCGTGACCATCTCAGGACACCCAACCGATTTGACCATTGCCTTTTTCCCACTCGATACACTCATCATTTCATTTGCCGCCGAGTTCGACAGAAGGTTTTTTCACGCCTATTATGGCCAACCTCTACGGTTCTTTTCAGTCATGATGAGTGGGACGTCAAGTGTTTCTACACCTTTCGTACCTTTGTATCCGTTTCAACCGCTGGCAACTGATTTTAGGATCGGGTTTGTTCAGTAAACATCGTCGCAATCTCTGTTCTTCATAGGTGGGCCAGTTGGAACGAATGGTACTGTTAGAGATGGAATTAAGAATGAGGACGATGACGATAATGATAATGATGATGAACAGCCAGTTGATCCCATTCGTCATCGACGCAATCCCGATCGACCTTAGCGTCACCGGGGTGTGGTTCCGGTGGACATAGCCATCAGTAGTTATATTTTTCCTTGTATTTTATAAATTTAGTTGTACATTACTTTTTTTTAGAAATGCAATATTGATATTTTCTCTTAGTTTATAATTTTTTGAGTATTAAATATTTGACATTTATTTTTTTGAATGATTTTGACAAAATATTTCTTAATTGCATCGATAACAATTGCGACCGAGTCCAAATCGTTATTCTTTTCATTTTGATATCAGTATTTAAATTTTTTATATTCGAACTAAACTTGCGTCCTGACGGACGTGAATTTTTTTGTGCCTACCATGTCAGAATTGACAAGTCATTAGGAACTCACGTCCAGATGAACGTGAGTTTTAATGACACGTCAAGAATCTTGGACCAAATTCCCTGTTTCCCAAACGCGAGTTTCATGGTATAAATACCATAGCAGTGAACCATACGCCAGGCAGTCAAAGCAAAAAAATAAAATGCATTGTAGTACTTTAAGTTTTCGATTTTATTGTAACTACTAATGTTAACAAACCACGTATCTAGAAAATTCTTTTGCAAAGAAATTTCTTGGATATTGTGGTTTGTCGGTATTTGTAGTTGCATCTACATGATGAGTAGATGTTGGTGTGTTACTAGTTCTGGTGAGATGATTGTTCTGTGTTTTTTGTTCACAAGGAACGACAACGACAAATCACAATATCAGGAAATCCGAGGTCTTTTTGAATGGTAGGCTGAGGTCTTAACCTTTCGTTCAAGGCTACGGTTAACTTATTTTTACACCTCAATATTGGAGGCTAGGTTAAGACCTCCGCATGTAACTGGAGTCAAAGCCCCAACCATGGTCATAGTACACGATCAGTAGGTAGAATTGGTCGTCTGATTGGGCCCACGAAATCTACGAAGCTTGATCATCTGCCCACTTCATGAAAGCATGTTTAGGGGTACAATACTTGGTTCCAATAGACCTCTAAGCTTGAAGACGAAGACCGATTCTCTACTCAGCTCACGAAGTTAGCTGAGGGTATGTTAACACCTGACTTCGCAAAATGCATACCCCAAGGTTTTAAACTTGCTGGACTACTCAGGCCTTCAAAAGAAGAGCATCGATTCTCTAATGAGCTCTGGTTGATGAAATAGGGTATGTTAATAAGGAAGACTACGAGTAAATCATACACCAAGAATTTAAACTTGCTGGACTATTCAGCCTTGGAAGTAAGATGATGGCAGCCTCAAATGTCGGTCTAGGCTTGAAGAAGAGAATCGAGTGTTTAGGGGGGGACAATTGTACAACTTGAATTACTATGAGACCAAGAAAGCAAAACAAGTTGAGGATCTTGTATGTTTGTAGAATGTTTGCGGTTCATACTATAATAATCTACGCGTGTTTCTTTCTTTTATAAGCTTCTTTATTAGCATGTTTAGGGGTTCATTTTATGTGTTTAGAGAAAAATTGACACGAACACATTAAAAAATAAACAAATCATACATGATTTATAGTCCTATAAATAGTTTCTAAAATAAATGAACGAACACCTTGAAAATTAAATGAATGAACATTTTCTAAAATAAATGAATGCACACCTTCATTTTACGTTTTTAGAGCAAAGCTGACACGAACAATTTCTAAAATAACTAGACGAACAAACAGCTTCTAAAATAAATGAATGAACAAACACCGGTTCATTTACACCGCTATAAATAAACCTTTTCGCATATTAAAAAACTCACACCTTTTTAGTTCATACTAATTCGCTCAATATTTCTCTTAGTCTATTTCGTTCGTTCAAGCTCTATAATGTCTACAAATATAGATGATTTCCCATCTCTAGGGAGATAGCCGTACGATGCTACTGTCGATAGTGACGGTGAACTAGAAGTTGGGATAATATTCATAACTAAGAAAATCGCTGAAGATGCCATTAAGAACTACAACATACGCTGATCAGTTGTTTCGATAGTGCAAAAAACGAGTGCTGACAACTATATTGCAGAATGTGTCCAAAAAGATCACGACTGTAATTAGAGGATATGTGTATCATGAAGGAAGAGGCTGAACAATGTGTGGCAGATAACAAGATATGACGGACCTCATACATACTAGTTGTTCCAATGTAACTGGATGACATGTAATGTTTTCTTAATTACATATTTTGTAATTGTTAACGGTTTGAAAATGTAATTGGATGATTCGTACATTATTTATGTTGTGATAAAAAGTATGTAACGTAAGTAAGCAACTTAAATCAAATAGATGCAGAAAATTATATTAACGAAACGTACTATATGATAGTTAATTGAAATAACTACACCAACATTAAATTACTAAGCCTAGCTAAAATGAATAGAAGATGAATCTGATTCACTATCTTTGTAGTCGGTACTTAAGTCAGATGTTAAGTTTACTTCCTCAATTATTTGTTCTTTCTCATGTTGTCTCTTATAATTTCGTGTAAAGACCGCGTCCTCGTCTGGACAATGAGGGTCTGTTGATGTAGTGGTTGATGAACTGGAGCCTTTATCAAATTTTACATTGAGCTCGATGTTCGTACCCCCATCACGTTTGTATGCCCGAAACATCTCCCGCATATCTTTCTCATTCGATAGTGTTAGCATGTAGTGTTCTTCTGGGTCGGGCTCATTGACTAGCACTTTGACACGCAAGGCAGAAATTTTGGAGCTTGTAGACTCCCTAACCCGTTTTGAAATCAACTCAAACAAATCATCTTTTGTGATTTTGTCGTTGAAAGAAGTGTAGAAGTACGTTGCACGAAATAAAACAGTAGCAGAAAATTGAGCCATAATTTGCAAAATGTGGGTTATGTTTGATACGAAGGTAGAAATTGTTTAGGGTGGTGTAAACTTTACTCTGGTTGAATTTATATGCTAGATTAGGGGTTCATAATGTTGGATTTACACATTTAAATAAATGTGAGTTCCACTAACATGTTAGTTTTGCTGAAGAAGATAACAAAACTCGCGTTTCGTAGGACGTGAGTTAGCCTAACATGTCAGGAATCCTGTAAAAGGTGGAAAAACTCACTTTTGGCCAAACGCGAGTTCAACAAACGTGTCAAACACACTAACTCCTATTATAAGGGATCACTTAGTGAAATTATAAACACGAGCAACATTTTCCTAACAAACCCCAAGAGAAAAACGTGTGAGAAAGACTGACTGCTTTATTATTCTCAACAATGGCAAGAAGATTGACGGCTATGGTATACTACGATGGTCAGATGATCCCTGATGCATATGTTGGTGTTGTATTTCAGTCCCCCAACAGTGTTACGATAAAGATTTTGAGGCGAGCCTTGTATCAAACGCTGAATGACACAATATCGGGAAAGGTTCCAAATGCTTTCGGGAGGGAATTTGAGTCATTGAAGTATCGATGTCCTACATCGTTAGAACCATTGTATTTCACAATATTCGATGTTCAGGACAATGGTGTTGTGGAATTGATGCTCGAGACTCATACTCAGTATTCAATGAGATGGCTCATAGAGCTATTTGCAACATTTTCTGAAGGTCATGTCGGAGGTCATAAAGTGGTTCCAAATTGGCTACAAGCAAATCTTGACTTCGACCCAAATGCTCATAGTCCAACATCAAGTCTGCGACATGGCTTTAAACTACTAAATACGAGTAATGACGAAGCTTCATCATCTTCTACTTTGAGGCTAAGGCATTCTTGTGTTGCCAGGTTCAACTTCAACCTAAACATGCCACCAACACAACATTCAACGTACAATCTATACGGTGAGGGTCTAGGGGCGTCATCATCTATAGGGTTATCTTACCATGAAGAGTTTAACCCGTTCGATAATTTCTCAACTGGACGTCACTCAACTTATATCCCTAGTGGGCGGAATGTAGATTATTTCTCATCTATGGGGAGACATTCAACCGCTGTTGTTGTCGACCTAGATAGGCCTCGTTAGTAGTCTCATGATCAGGTTACGGCTGCATAACCTAATAATGTATAGGTTTTTGATGAAGCAAAACTATTCTGGTTTGAAGGGGATAATTCTAATGAAGAACCGCATATGGAGGTCAGACCCGATGGTGACGAGATGGGTTTATTTCTTGAAGAACCAACAGACCTTAACGAGCCCGTTGATGCAGAGGATGACACAGACAATGCTTCCGAGGATGATGCGGAGGAAGATGTTGTCTCGCCTAACTTTACTGGCGTAGGCAGTTGCACAACGTATTACGACCCACCATCCTACTTCATAACCATGGATATAGAAGGCTTCAACGCTACTAAATTTCCAGAATTCCTACAGTTGGAGTAGTACAACGAATAGAATAAGGGTGAACTGCAACGTGGAATGGTCTTCAGGACAAAAAAAACTCGCAGAGGCTACGATTAAGCATTACAACATACAACGCTCAGTTGCGTCTACCGTGAGGAAAATTGAGGCAGAAAAATATATTCCAGAATGTCCCCACAAGTACGAATGATGTAATTGGAGGGTCCATGTATAACAATTGAAGAGGCTAAACAACCTCTAGAAAATAATGAGATACAACGGACCTCATACATACTCAGTGGGAAGCCTGAGCCAAGATCATCCTAACTTGGATGTGCACGTGCTTTGTGATGCCATCCTTCTACTTGTGAAAGCAAATCTACGTGTAACTGTACTGGTATGTATAGCTGCCATTAAATCCATATACACGTACACGATTAAATACGATAAAGCATGGTACGCAAGATATCATGCCATCCAACAAATGTATGGGCAGTGGGAAGAATCGTAGAACGAGTTGCGAACGTGGCTAAAGATTATACAGAAATACAATCCAATGACGGTTGTGAAACTAGAAACTATATTGAAATACTACAATAATCGTATCGTACCAGGGGAGTGCCAATTTTTTCACCTTTTCTGGACGTTTCCACAATGATCTTATCGTATCGTACTTGTGGAGTCTTTCAGACATTCAAGTGCCCGAGTGCGTACGCATTCGCTGCATGTGCATCCGTTCATTTTGGCATCATGACACTCGTTGATATGGTTTATCGACTTGAAAACATATTCAAGGTATACTGAATCGATTTTTCTCCGATCGGGAATGAATATGATCATTGTATCATTGACGATGAACCTAAGATATGCCCAGATCCTTCCCAACGCTGTAAGAAAAAAGGTCGTCCAATGTCAACTAGGATTTACTATGCCGAGGATATGGTTCCTCGAGAACGGACGGGACAACCTAAACGGTGCATAAGATGTAGGAACACTAGACACGACAGGAGAAAATGTCCTCTTAGGACCGACCCTTAAATCAATAAATTTTACTTCTCCATGTAATGTTTTAGCACCATTTTTAACGATCTTTGATGCTTCATTTTTTGTTTTACCATCATTTTTTGTTTTACCCCTATTTAACACCATGAATTCACTCATTTCATACACTATCTTTCTACCTTTCACTTATCGACCCATACACATGTCCACCAACCCATGTTTGCTTGTTCTTCATGGGGAAAAATGGCTATATAGCATTTTTAACGCCATTTCTACACACTTTAGGATGCTATATACACGCCAATTTTAGCACCATTGTAAACATATGTTTTACTACTACAACGTGAAACCTAAACAACAACAAAAAAATATCCCCCAACATACCACAAAATCAACTTAAACATGCATATGGACCCATGTTTGTTTTTTGCGGAAGGGTTGTAGCTGTAGGGGCATTCAATGCATGCCTAGTCTATTTTTTCTGAAAAGACACATCAATCAATAATTAGTTTGACCAAAAGCTCTTTGTTTTCTGGTATTTTAAATTTTAAATTTAGTTTTCCCATTCCCTTCCACCCCTATTTAACACCATGAATTTACCCATTTTACACACCAAATTTCTACCTTTCACTCATCCCACATTTTCAATTTTATTTTTCATTCGCCAAAGAGAAAGGGAGAAACTTCGTTTCCAGTTCCTGGTAAGTTTTGAATTTTTTTATTTAATATTATGTGATCATAGTTAGAGTATTGTCGTCTTTATTTCACACAACAATTAATAATCAATTTGACCGAAAGCTCTTCCTTTTGTGAGTTTCCTTTAAATTTTAAATTTACCTTCCCATTCACCCACGCCCCTATTTAACACCATGAATTCACTCATTTCATACATCAACTTTATGTTTTTCACTTATCGACCCATACACATGCCTATCGACTCATGTTTGTTTGTTCTTCATAGGAAAAACATGGGTAGATAGAAATTTTAATGCGATTTCTATACCCTTTAGGATGCCTTATACGTGCCAGTTTTAGCACCATCATAAACATATGTTTCAATACTATGACGTAAAAGTTAAACAACAACAAAAAAAACTCCCAACATACTATAAAGTCAACTTAAACATGCCTATGGACCCATGTTTGCTTGTTCTTCATGGGAAAAAATATGATTAGATAGCGTTTTTAACGTGATTTGTACACACTTTAGGATGCCTTATACACGTCGATCTTTACACTATTTTCAAGAGATCTTTCAATACTACGGCGTAAAAGTTCAAAAATACCAAATACTATCCCCCAACACCCCGTAATTTCACCTACAACATGCCTATCGAAGCTTGTTTTAACAACAGGATTGTAACAAACTCGCGTTGCACCAAACGCGAGTTACATTCATATCGCGCGAAAAAATCGCGTCGTTATTTGGTTATCTTGCTGAACTTCCGTCTTGTTAGGCGCGAGTTCTTTTAACTGAATATTTAAAAGATGCCAGTGGATAGGACACGCCACATCAGATGAAACTCGCGTCCGACAGAACACGAGTTTTGAATTCGCGCCTGGGAGAATGCGAGTCATGCCAATGTGTACCGAATGAGGGGTATTTTTCTAAATGATTTCAGAAGGGGGTGTTTTTCCAAATTTTTCCCCAAAAAGGGAATATTCAACCAATTTAGCCTAAACCAACGTTTCATTTTTGACTTGTTTTAAAGTCAACTAAAGTACCTACTTTGACACTTGTTTTTTTTTAAAATAGAACTTTAGACATCTATTTTAGCAAAAAAATAATTTAAATACTTATTTTATAGTTAAAGCAAAAATAAACACGAAACTCTTTGTGGGGTGTGTTTGGCCTTCGTGTTGGGAAATTCAAAGCTAATTGTTTGCTGGGTTTCTACTTAAGCCCCAAGTAGTAAGCTTCAAATAAATTCGATCCAATTCAATTCGAAATAAAATCATTTTTTATTTTAAATTATTTAGTTGTTTGAGTTATTCAAGTTAATTTGAAATATTAGTTTGGATTTAAATTTTGAGTCGAATTTAAATTTTTTTGACAAATTATAATTATAATTTTAATCTTATCTAGGGAGTAGAGGAAGAGGAAGGTGATTCTAGGAGAAGAAAAAAGATGTTCCTAGTCGAATTTAAATTTTAGAAGTTTGAGTAGTTGGAAAACTGAATATTAACATTACATGGGTTTTGGTCTTGTGTTATTATTCAACACAATTTGGAGCAGATGATTAAAGACTTATGTTGACATTCAATTTCTTTCTCTAAATCTTGAGTTATAGTCTTAGTAAGAGCAAATGAGCAATCCCCCTTCCCCTCCCCAAGTGAAAAAATTTAAAAAAAATCTAAAATGTAAATTATTGACCCTAAAATCATAAAACTTTAAATCTTAACCCTTAAACTTTAAACATTAAATTCTAACTATAAACTCTAAATTAAACCCTTTGTTCAGTTCACGAAACAAACCATTAACTTAATAATGGGCTTGAGAGCTATCCGCTGATGAATCATATTGCCACCCGACAGCACAATTTTTGGCGTGTTATAATATTTGACGCTAGTTTAATTTGTAACGATAAAATGACTTGATTCTAATATAGTTTTTAAATTGAGTGGTTAAATTATAATTAAAAAATATGACTCATTAGTAACTTGACTAATAATTGAATGGCCTGGAATGTATTTTAGCCTTTGATTTGTTTTCTTCTTCTCATTTATATTCTAAAGAGCGTACAAGCAGAAAGAGGCAGAAAGAAAAGATGGGATTAACAAAGGAACATGTTGAATCTTCATTGACTTCAAAATTGAAGCCTCTTCATCTGGTACGGCCCTCTCCTTTGTACACGTTTAATATATATTCTGAATTAAAGTTTCAATATTTCCTGTTTGCGTTTGATGTTAGGTTAAAAGTATGTGATTCTAATGATGTTTCCGCAAATATGATACCCCATGTACACCATCTTGCTTTTTGTTGTTGTTTTTTTTCTGAAGAATTAATGATTAAATGTGTTTTGTTTCTAGGTCAAAACGCATGATAAATTAATACCCTTTATGTAAAACGATTATGTCTTGTTTGCTAACATCAATCAAGTGAAAATAGGTTGAGCAAAATGCAAGGGGATTCTGCGTAGGCGTGGGCATTCGATCGCATTGAGTCGGTCAAAAAATTTTGAGATAGTCGAGTTGAATAGTCATATTTTATAACTCAAATTGGAGTCGGGTTTATGAAACTACGAGAGGGCATCGACTGAGTCTGAGTTTTGGCCACCCGTAATTATGGGTAGAACTTCATTTTTTGGTAGTATACTTGGGGGAAAACATATTTTTGAATTTAAGGTTTGTCTATGGCATTTGTAATGGTCATTTTAAATATTCATGGCTTCATCTTTAGAGACATTGATAGGCATTAACACGGTGTAATTGTGCCCTTTCGAGCCTCTAGTTGACATGTCTCCAAGCATATGATTGTCTGAGTTTCGATGAGAATTGAACTTTTATTATCGTTGCCTCGTATGATTGTGAAGATGAAAGATCATTGGTAGAAGAACATGGTGTTAGTTTTCTGCCTATTTGAATGCATTGGATAACAAACTGAACAAAATTTGCACCATGCTTTTTGAAATTTTACATCTTTCCGACATGGATTCGGTTGATCATTATTGGACCAACCTGAGGAGAAAGTTTACTGGACATTTTCCATATAGTTTATACACACTGTTTTTCTGGCAAAGACTAATTGGTGTTGGAATGGTCATTACCTCCTCTATTATGTACCATCCTCTTCGAAGCGTCACCCTTGTTCTTTTTGCTGCTTGAGGGAAGTGTTCCGTAACGTATATCGCTTATTCCTCATCGGTTTAGAACATTGTGCCATGTACCCCGAATGAATTTGAACTCATGAATTTATCCTTCTTCCAGTTACGTAATGTTGACTCGGCCTTATGGTCATTGGTATTCTTTGTCCCTATTAATTTGAGTGATATTACATGTTCAATCACCTGTGACAACTTGTTTACCTGGTAGTTTTTATTTGAGATTTCCTGATCAGTTTTATTTATGCATTGATGATTTCTAGTTACATGAAATGTATCCGCATTTTACTTGCGGACGAAACCCTTTATGCAAAGAAAAATTTCTTTTGTGTTCGTTGCATGTTATGCATGAACAGGGGAACGCCTTAAGATCTATTTCTTTTCTGTTTTGATTCCTGCATGTCTGATATTATTTTTGCATGAACTCATCTTTGTATTTGTTTGTTTCAGGAAGTAATCGATACGTCCGGAGGGTAAGCTGTATTCCGAGCATTTTCTTTTAACCTTTTGGCACTAATCCATCCTTCATTTTTAAATATCATGCTGAGTTTTCTGATCGGATCAGGTGTGGTGCAAGTTTCATAATCGAGATTGTGTCGGAACAATTCGAAGGGAAGAGGCTTTTGGAGAGGCATCGGATAGTAAATGCTGCTCTCGAAGAGGAGATGAAGCAAATCCATGCTCTCTCGATAAAGAAAGCTCTCACCCCCGAGCAGTGGAAACAACAGCAAGAGGCGGAAAAATCAAAACCGGATGCTTAGAAAGATAGTCCTAGTAGTTCAGACATGGAAATAAAGAGGTCTGAAGCATCATTTTAATATTTACTTGGCCTAGAATTGGCTACTTTTGGCAGCTGTTCCAAAATGTTATTCTATAAATTTCCTTTACCTTGAGCATCACCATTACCATGGGGAGTTGGACTTATGGCTTGATTTCAGTGTTGAAAGAGTTGCTTTGGGAGGGGTTGTCTCAAAGAGGATTAGTTGATATAATTGACCTTAATAATTGAGTTAATTGCATCACATGTCCCCATTCTAAATTGGTCCCAAACTTTTAAACATTGCAATTTCATCCTCAAATTATGAGTCTCATTCTAAATTGGTACCCAAACTTTTGAATGTTCCAAATTTATTCTCAAACTGTGACCCTCATTCTAAGTTTATCTTTAAAATTTTAAGCATCCTACTTTCATCTCCAAATTGTCAATATTTACTAATCATGCCTCATGTTAATAAATTCGGTATAAAAATTGTTAAATGTCATGTAAATATTAATAATGTGTATTTTGTAATAATATAATTTGACATAAACAACAATTTAAGATAAAATTGAAATGTTTAAAAGTTTAGTGATTAATTTAGAATGAGGGTCTTAGAAATTTAAGATTAATTTAGAATAAGAATCATATATTTTTGAAGACGTTGGGTGCAAATAACTCTTAATAGTTGAAGTGCATAACTTTTTGGTTTTGCATCTGCACCTTCGGGTTGGGTTATTATTCCACTCTATAAGGTATTTTGGATATTGGTTGCACATTGGAATAATATAATATAAAAGTTTAATGCCCAAATAAGTGTCCTATCCTATTTTTTAAACGTTTAAAATTTTTTTGGATCTTTTAAGTATGGTTGTTCATGGATGGTTAACTGTACCGATAAAGCTTATCGATACGGTTACCAAAAGTCTCGGTACGATATTTTGATGAACCATTATCGTCTCGTTTAAACCGATTACCGCTTAAACGGTTCACTGCTTTATTCGGTACAGTTACTCGGTTAACTATGAACCGTTTTATATATTTATTACTACTAAATTTAATTGTTTTAGAAAATCAACCAAATAAAGTCTTTAATATTTATATTTAAGAAGTCTTCAAAGTTTAAAACAATTAGAAGTGTAGAAAAATTATATTAATTACACAAATAATAATAATAATCAATAATTTATATTAATTACACAATTATTTGTATAATCAATAATGTGATATCATTATAATTTAATATCATTATAGTTTTTTAAAGGAAAAGAATTTTGTTAAAATCCCCTCTACCGTTTGAGTCAACCGAAATCGAAAGAAGAGCACAAAAAGGAGAAAAGGTAATCTAAATTTATTTCATTTCATGATCACAATAACATGAACACGAGCTCAATAGAGTTGTTCAAGAGCAAATGTAAATAAAATAAAGACACGACATTATGATCTGTAAAAGGAGCTGCAACATCAAGCCAATGCCTCAAACACAAACTGTCTGCAACCATACTGGAAAACTCAACAAAAACAAAAGGATGCAACACATATTTAACTATATCTCAATACTAGAATAAATGCACGTTCGAATAGACGTACAATACACGTTTGATTATTACTAATAATTTAATATCATTATAAAATATAGTTTAAGTATGATAATTACACATATATTAGTAATAATTAATAATTTTAAAATTTCTTATCGGTTTTCGGCTAAACGTTTAGCGAAAAATCAAAACCGTTCTCATCCCGTTTAACCGCTAATTTTACCGGTACGGTTACCATACCATTTCAACTAATTTTTACCGGTACGGTTACCTATCATTTAGTCCAGTTTTTTCGGTTTTTCGGTACGGTACATCGATTCGAGTTTTTATGAACACTTAAAAGTTTTAAGTGTTCAAATTATCTTGCTTTTTACTTTTAGGTGCCTAAATATTTTTATCCCTTTAAGGTGTTCAAACTACAACTTTTTGTCAAAATAGGTGCCTAAATAATTTTTTTTGTCAAAGTAGGTGTCTCAGTTGAACCTTAAAATGAGCAAAAAAACAATAACTTGGACACCTAAAATAGGCAAAAAAAAAAGTTTAGACACTTAAAGGAAAAACGAGATAATATGAGCATTTAAAAAAAGGAAAAACAAGATACACAGTCCGTGTAAATTAAAGTTTATATGGTCTTTTTAATTTTAGGCGTTAGGTTGTAGTTTAGGGTTTAAAGTTTAGAATTTAAGGTTAGTGTTTAGAATTTAGGGTTTATGGTGTTAGGGTATTAGGGTTAAAAATTTGGGATTTATATTTTGTAAGACAACAACATAAGCCTGTGTAAAATAAATTTTATACAATCCGTATATCAAAAATTTACCTAATAAAAAAGCAAAAAAATTAAGCGCCTAAAACGAAAAATATAATAATTTAAGTATTTATTTTTTGACGTTAAAACTAATATAAATCGACAAACTTAGATACACCGAAATTAATTGAAGGTAAAAGAAAATGAAAAGGCAACTCCAGTCTACACATTAAAAGTGTAGATAAAAGAAAAGAGTAAATAAGTGTTTTGATACCTGAATTTTGATTCAAATTTTAATTTGATGAACAATTAGAGTTGAGCGTAATGATAAGGTATATTATTTTTTAAAAAAAAGAATTTATGTCAAAATTTTAAAGATAATGTTATTAGTAGAAAAAGTCACAAATCTCGAATATAAGACCATAAAATAAACACGTAATTTGTAAAAAAATGAGTTGATATTTCAGAATTTTTTGATCCAATTAGATACCTGAGTTTTTTTTTTAATTAAATTGATACTTGAACTTAGCTTATTGATTAGATAAAATTAGTGCCAAAAACTCAAATTCAAGTACTAATTTGACCAATAGACAAAGTTTAGGTACCTAATTAGTTGAGAAAAGATTTAGATGTCGAATTAAACCTTGAAGTCAAATGTAAATACCTAATCGAACCCCCAAAAAAACTTAAAACTATTAAATTAATCTTGAAATCAAGTTATATATTTAATTCGAACCCAGAACTGTAACAATTAGTAATTAATTGGATAGGGAGATCACATGGCAGCTAAACAGGACATGGTCCTCAACAACCGCCCCATGAATCTGGGCTTCATTTTCTTACCAAACCACAAAGGCAGTAAAACTGGTTTGCTCCAATGTCTGCATTCATTCCCAACAAGCTTATCCACCCTGCAACCCATGCTCCCCACTTGTTCCCTCAGGTATCCAGAACCAAAAACAGGATGAAAACACACAGGGTGATCTCAGCCACACATCCAGTGGCTAAGACCATCAGATTCTGCCCCAGTTTCATCACCAAAGCCGCCGGAAACAACTCCGGCGTAGTCGGTGAGGAAGATTCCAAAACACTTCCCCACCTCAAAACTAATCTCTTACAACAACTCAAAGGTATGGCCACCATTCTTTTCTTATATTCTAGCTTAGAACCAGGGATGAATGCATAATTTTATTGCGAACTATTAGGAAACTATATTAAAAAGGCAGGGGATGCAACTGCCCCTAGCATTCCTCGGTTCATTCCAGAGTAGTCTGATATTGAGCTTTTTGTATGTATTCCAAGGAATCAATAGAGGGATTTTTGGAGTAGAATCTTCAAAGAAATCTGATATTGAGACCCTGGTGAAGCTGCTAGAATCCCAGAATCCTACTCCAGATCCTACCTTGAATCTAGAAAAGGTGAAGTACTTTCTCCCAAAGATTTAAATTGCGTTTTCGGATGCAGTGTTGTATCGAAGTTGCGAACGTAACGGATGTTATTGTGGTCCTTGCGTACCGCTGTTTTCTGCTATTGCGATAGCGAACCCTGTTTGAATCTCTGCTTTCTCCCATGTTATATTTTTGGAAATAAACTGAAGGGCATGTAGTTACAGTTTTGTTTCTATAAATGGAATGAAGGTAGGTGGTTGCTGGAAGCTTGTTTACAGCAGTATTACAATCTTGGGTTCAAAGAGAACAAAGCTTGGGTTGAGAGATTTCATCACCTTGGGCGAGTTCTTCCAGACCATTGATATCGAAAAGGTATATATAACAAATACGATGAACTAAATTTTCGCGCGTACGAAAATTGAAAGACTGTTATTCTTGGACAACGTTTATTGTTGGGTTTACACAAGTTCAGTCGAGATTGCTTCTAAGGCAGTGACTATACGGCACATTAATCGTTTCTTGTTACTTTCTTTTATTTATTGATTATCTTGTACTTGTCGGTGCTAGTTTTTCGTTTTCTTACATATGAAACTGTATTTGTAATGTGATTCGGGTTTTACTAACTTTAGCATTTGGTGATGGGAAAATGGAGAGCAAAGCAGTGAACGTTATCAAGTTCAATGCTAGAGGGTTGGAATTGTTGAATGGGAAGCTCACAATCGAAGCTTCCTTCAAGATTGCATCCGAATCAGTTAAACCCATCCTTCTTTCTTTCTTTCTGCATTCTCAACAAAATACAATCCATGATCATGATGGGAGTGTTTTCTGTTTTGAACTCTGCAGAGAGTCGATATAAGTTACGATAACTCGACCATCACTCCTGATCAGGTAAGCTGTAAAAATTTGCAGGCTTTGCTTGATACGAAGGATGGAAATGAGTCCATCCTGTCATATCAAGCAAAGCTTTAGCGTTGTTCGTAGTAAATGAATACTCAATTTGTGTCCTAACTTGGAGTTTAATTTGTTTGAGAAAGCATAGCTGATGAATGTTTTTCGGAAGAATTACGATCTTCTGCTCGGAATCTTCAATCCGGACGGGTGGCTGGAGATAACGTATCCTTTTCATAGTACTTGGTGCACTTGAATTGATTAGTTTGTGCTATTAATACGAGAGAAGAGAAGTGGTTGCTGTTCCTTGAGATGGATTGAAATATGCAGATATGTAGATGAGACGATGAGGATAGGGAGAGATGACAAAGGGAACCTCTTCATTTTGGAAAGATCAGAAGCAGACACAGTGTAGCTCTACACATCAATTTGTTGACATTCTTTTGCTGAATTCAGTTCTTATTTCTGATTTTATATATCAGCTCAACTATACAAGCATAAATGCAATTGAAATCGATCTCTAGACCCCAGGTTTCATGTGGTTCATGTAGGGATGAGCATTCAATCGACTCGAGTATAAATTTTTTTAAGTTAATCGAATTGACAAGTTCTATTATATAATTCAAACTTTTATTTAAATTTTTTTAGTCAAATCGAGTTTATAAAATTTGAGTCGAATCAAGTCAAATCGAGTACGGCTTTTTATAATCATATATGATACACATTTATATTTTTGCATATCCAATATACACATATCAAACATAGTTGAGGGACTCAAATTTAAAATTTAATGCAGTAATTACTAAAAAAATCGAGTCATCCGAAATTTAAAATTATTTCAAGTTAAGTTTATAAAATTACAATTCTTAATTCAAATCTAAGTTAAAATTTTTGACTTTTTTAAGTCAAATTTTGTTCACCGATACAAGGCTTGTGAATACCTATTGTTGTTTTACTTGATGGTGCAAGTTTCCTAGAGCATAACCAGGGAGCTTGTTAACCTGTGAATTGGTTGGAGTTCATATTTATCATTCAAGCTATTCATTTGATTATACCACATCTAAATTAACGGCTTTTCAAATTAACTTAATTATATTAGGAATTTTCAGAACATCTTGATTTTTTATAAAAAAAAATATTGGGATGATATATAGTCGACGTCGAGACCCGAATCGGATTCAATAGTCAATTTGAACTCGGGACTCGATAGTTAGAAGTGATTCACATCGTGAATTCAGATGAAAAGGGCTCACATCATGATTTCAAAACCAAGTATTAAATATGATTTCCCATCAAATCTTAATCTGTCTCGTACATTAATCTGTCTCGATAGTATTAAATATAATAAAGAAGCATCACAATCACACTCCAGCTACAGATATCTCCTATTAAGCAACATGATTGAAAGATGCATGCAGAAGATGGAAAATAAAGCACCAATGATCCATTCCCCCCCCCCCCTCAGATCAACCAGACTTTGAGTTCACTTGACACGGGACACGAAAAAGCCAACTAAATATTAGATGTAACTCACCATCGAATCACTTGTAAACTTAGAAGCACTTCCTGTGGACAATGGATGGACCCGACTCATCGTACTCACCCTTGGAAATCCACATCTGATGCAACAGGTAAAGCAAGAATGTCAGAGAAATGAAAGCACGAGGCCAATATGAGGAAAAAATATTCACCTGTTGGAAGGTGCTGAGTGATGCCAAGATAGATCCTCCTATCCAGACACTGTACTTTCTCTCTGGTGGTGCAACAACCTTGATCTTCATGCTGCTTGGAGCAAGGGCAGTGATCTCCTTGCTCATACGGTCTGCAATTCCGGGGAACATGGTTGAACCGCCGCTAAGCACAATGTTACCATAGAGATCCTTCCTGATATCCACATCACACTTCATGATGGAGTTGTAGGTAGTTTCATGGATTCCAGCAGCTTCCATCCCGATGAGAGATGGCTGGAAGAGGACTTCTGGACAACGGAATCTCTCAGCTCCAATGGTAATGACTTGTCCATCAGGTAACTCATAGTTCTTCTCGACAGAAGAGCTGCTCTTGGCAGTCTCCAGTTCCTGCTCATAGTCCAGGGCAATATAAGCAAGCTTCTCCTTCATGTCACGGACAATTTCCCGTTCAGCAGTGGTGGTGAACATGTAACCTCTCTCGGTAAGAATCTTCATCAAAGCATCAGTAAGATCACGGCCAGCAAGGTCTAGACGGAGGATGGCATGAGGAAGGGCATACCCTTCGTAGATTGGCACGGTGTGAGAAACACCATCACCAGAATCCAGCACAATACCTGTTCCAATTTCTCATCAGCTTGATTATGAATGATCCATAAAAATGTGTGCAGCTCAAGAAGGTTTCTATTTGAACAAACCTGTTGTACGACCACTAGCATACAACGAGAGAACAGCCTGGATAGCAACATACATGGCAGGTACATTGAAGGTCTCAAACATGATCTGAGTCATCTTTTCTCTATTGGCTTTGGGATTGAGAGGTGCCTCTGTGAGAAGTACAGGATGCTCCTCAGGAGCAACACGGAGCTCATTGTAGAATGTATGATGCCAGATCTTTTCCATATCATCCCAGTTGCTGACAATACCATGCTCGATGGGATATTTCAAAGTAAGAATACCTCTTTTGGATTGTGCTTCATCTCCTACATAGGCATCCTTCTGACCCATCCCAACCATGACCCCAGTGTGTCGGGGACGACCAACAATACTGGGAAAAACTGCCCTGGGAGCATCATCACCAGCAAAACCAGCCTGCATTATAAACAAAATCACATCAGCCACAACAAAGCAGACAATAATGGAGCACATAACTCAGGTCTACCAATCAACTAACCTTCACCATTCCAGTTCCATTGTCACAGACGAGCGGTTGAATATCCTCAGCATCGGCCATCTTTTGCAATACTACAAAAAGAAAAACTAAGATAGTCAGTATAGCAAAATCATTAGTCAAACGGTATTCTATACCCTTCAAATAATCTAAACAAGTCAAATTATAGTCTTGGACAAATCAAGTCATGTTTTTTCTTCTTCTTCTTTTCGAAGAAGGTAAACTACTATACCACTCAACTTTAAGTGTAATATTGATTATCACACTGTGCCGCTAAAATCTATTCACGTTAATCGAGGGACCGTTAGGATCTGTCCAGATCATCGATTTTAATGGACGCCTAAACTAAAATTCAGTGCTAAAATAGTATCGATTTTTAGTTTAATGGTATAATCGATTTTTTAGTTTATCCTTAAAAAAAGAGAGTCAAAAACGCTTATGTCAGCATTGATCTCTTCAATACACAAAATACAACGCAGTTGCGCAACCAACTACAGTAAATTCAAATGGTAGGCAACATTCATTACAGGAGCATCTAAGCGAGCTACTCTATGACTCGATGGACAACATATCGAATCAATTCGAAACAAAGATCAAGAATATAGCCTTTTCTTAATCCAAAAAAACTTTGGAGAAGCAATAAATTCACACAATGAAATAAATAATCTTTAATCAGAACAAATTGAAAGATCAGTTTCAATTAATCAGAACAAATTGAAAGATCAGTTTCAAAATGAAGGCAAATAAAAGGTATCGCAAGATCTATAGAAAACAGATCAAGCTAACTAGCAAAGTAAAGATCCAGATGCAAGGAGAAGCAGATCAAGCTAAGTCTAACTGTAGAAAAAACTGTTAGAATTCTAGATCTCAATTCCGCCGTCGGGGAAACATCAAAATCCACAGATCGGTGTCGTTGAAGTAAAGTAAAAGGAAAGGTTAAAGATTTACCTGGATATGAAAAGAAGGGAGGAGATTCAGAGAGGAGGAAGAAGAAGCAAGGAAACGACGACGCTTTTATATATATATTTTTCTCTCTGCTCCTTGTTGCAGTGGCGGTGCGGACCCGAACGGAAAGGGCTGAAAACAAAGGAATGGGATATTTATATTAGAGAAAATAAAATTAAATAAATAATTCAAACACTGCAATTGAAATAAAAATTATTCATTTTTTAATTAAAATACTCGTTGAGTTTTACTCTATATAAAATTTAATTAGTTTTATATTAATTTATAATTACCGAGTAGAATGGATAGATTAGATTAAAAGTTGAAAAATGAGAATTTATAAGAAAAAAGAAAGATTAATATTCAATCTCATCTATCTATTCACTTATTCGATGTACATAAGTCAATATAAAACTAATTGAGTTTTACATAATATAAGTAAATCATAACACACATCAAGTAGGGTGAGACACTCAGTCGCTTAAGTTAGGAATGAGTATCAGATCAAATTAAGTAAAAAAAATTTTGAGATGAAAGTTTTCGTTGGTGAAAAAAAGAACATATCTAGAGACTATCTGATTATGAATGGTGAATATCGGAGCCACATATTTTGGTTTATTTCAAAGTTTTTGAAAAATATTTTCTAGAATCTAGTATGATGAGTTGAACGAGAAGATTATGGTGAATTTTAGAGTAAAATTTGGGATTTATCATTCACAATATACGATAACTGACAATGGTAATTCATTCGAACACACATAACCTGATTGTTACAATCAATTAATTGAATAATTTAATTATAACTCTTTAAAATAAATATTCTTAAATGAATAAAATATTTTATAGAGTAACTTGTTTATAACAGTTTTGAAATTGAATAATCTATTTATAATCTGGATGGGGCTATGATGTAATTACCTGTGCATTATTATAAGACTTTAAAAAGTTCATGTGAACCCATTAAACGGTCCTAATATAAAAAAATATTATTCATTATGTCCTAATATAAAAAATATTATTCATTATAGTTTATTCGGGTTTAAACGATTTATTTGTACTTTTTCTCTCTCTCTCCTATTTAGTCAAGAAGATCGCTCGCATGTGTTGTAATAAGATGAAATTGAGCATACACTCTTTTTATTTAGTTGCAGGGTTGTAGGTATATCATAATTATGTGGATACTGTGTTTGATGGATGCCTAAAGAACAATTTCACAATTTAACCAAACAATTATTCGATTGTAGCTAAATTTTAATTGAGTGACATATTTTTTAATTTCATTAAAAATTTGGTGACCTATTTGTTTTCCGACGACAACATTCATTTGCATTTAAAAAGAAGAGTGAATTAATTATAATTTTTAATAAATTAAATAACTCAAATATAACCTTATTAATAATTGAAATATCCGTTTACCCTTTTTTTTTAATGGGTACTGTGCCCTCAACAAAATTTGAGCATGTCTAATAGGCCCAAATATAGCTGAAGACAAATAAAAGCTCAAAGCCTGTTACCTTACAGGGATGTAAGTTTACACACAAAGGCATCAAGTGTTAAAAAGATTTTTGTATAATTAGTGAAGTAATTATTTTTACATCAATTATAAACATTTGATCTCTTTTATTTAATAAATTTTCGTATTTTAATATACATCATGTCTTTAAAATATGAAATTACATAAAAACACAATTAAAAATAAACATCACTACATGTTAAACTAATTTTGAGTTGTGTGATATAAGATTTTTGTAATGGAGAAGAAAGTTATATTAATAGGTACTCTAAATAAGTCCATATTCCTTGCAACTATTTTGATCAAATAATTCATATTAAGATTATTTATATTGTCTAAGGTTGGGAGAGGTGATTTTTAGGGATGTAAAAACTGACTTAACTCAAAAATACGACTGAAATTTGTTCGAGTCAAAACTTGTTTTGATCCAAGGAAGTAATATCACAAAACTGACTTTTAATCGGCTGTTGTTGACCCAAACCCGAGTTGGACCTGATACTGTAGTAACCGAACTTGACATGCACCCGACTGATACGAACCCGAACACGAGACTAACCTAACAAATAATTTATATAACCCGACTGAAACGACTCGAGATTCGATTTTACCCGACATGTTTTGAACCCAACCTGTTAATTGACCCGACTTGTTTTGAACCTGACTTGTTGTTGACCTGAACTGATATTGACCTGACTTGATATTTACCTGACTTGTAATTGAGGAAGTCTATGATTTAATGATTTTTAAGAGAAAAATAAAGTATTTGAGAAATTATGAATTTATTATATTATAATGTGAGAAACAAATTGCCCATATGATTATATTTTTGCTCATTCTAATCCCTAAAACTTTATTTTTAGCCAAATCGACTCATATATATTTCTATTTTTGGTATTTTAGTCGAATAATATTTTTTTATTCTAGTCTCTACAATTTAATTTTTAGTCAAAATTGCCCCATATTTATTTATATTTTTGGTAATTTAGTCCAATAATATTTTTGTTTATTTTAGTACCTAAAATTTAATTTTTAGTCGAAATTGACCCTTATTCATTTTTTTGTAATTACTCCAATATTTTTAATATGACGATATTTTTGTTCATGTTAGTCCCTAAAATTTTATTTTTAACCAAAATTAACCCCTATTATTTTATATTTTGTAATTTAGTCCAATATTTTTAATATGCTGATATTTTTGTTCACTCTAGTCCCTAATACTTTGTTAGCCAAAATTGACCCTTATTTATTTCTGATTTTTGTAATTTAGTCCAATATTTTAATTATGATGGTATTTTTGTTCATTATAGTCCCTAATATTTATTTTTAATGTGATTCGTGTTCATGAAAGGCGTTAAATAATTCACTCGAAATGACCCAACCCAAAGTCTATCGACTATTTGTACCGAACTCAAACTTAATACGAATTCGAAACCCGAATTAACCCGACCTAAAATGAACCTGACCTGAAGTCAACCTGAGCCCGAATTAACCCATCAATTAACAGATTCAGAGCCGAACCGTTTTGACCCGACCTGAAATGAACCCAACCTGAAATTGACCCGCACCCGACCCGAATTGAGTCGAAACATCCAATCAACCTAAAATGACATGTATCCGATTTGACTCGACCTGACATGACTCGACTTGAAACCCATCCGATTACCTGTTTTTACATCTCTAGACTGATTTTATTTAACTATCGAAGTTGGTTGGCTCATGAGCATAGAAATAGGCGTGGCTGGTTGAGACAAATAACACATCAGACTATACACAACCTGAATTAATCTTAAATCTATTTATATGTTAAATTCACTTGATAGTACCGGGTAAAAATTTAATATGTTGGGTATGTAACACATATAATGTAGCTACAGTTATAAAAATAAAATCATAGCTCAATAAAAGAGTAAAAGTTATCATCGAAATAACATTGGATGGTTCTTGGAAATATAACATGATCATAGGTCATTCGCTAATGATGAATGATCCCTTAATTATTTAGATTGAAATAGAACATTGAGAAAAAATAATTAAAAAATATGAATGATAAAACCTCCGGAGATCACAAATATCCTATAAAGAGTAAATATAACGTCCCTAGACAAAGACTAGTACAAACTAAGCTTCTATAATTTTATATAAATAAGAGTTGGTCATGATAGTGGGATGACTTCATCATGGAAAGATTTTACGAATTATCTGGCCTTAAGCTCAATGCATCCAATTCAAAGATTTTTGTTACTCGTGTTCAAATTGACGTTATTGAAAGGATGCATGCAAGCACTGACTTCCCTATAGGAAGGCTGCCCATAAGATACTTGGGCATACCCCTAGTCACTAGGAAACTGTCTGTTAAAGGCTGCACTGCTCTAATTGAAAAGATCAAAGCAAAGCTTGGAAGTTGGTCTAGAAAAAAACTAAGCCATGTAGGTAGACTCAAACTTATCACAACTATTCTCTATAGCATCGTAAACTACTGGAGCAGGTAGTTAATTATGCCAAAGACAATTATCAAGCAAATAGAGCAATTGTGTAGCCGATTCTTCTGGAAAGGAGGAGATGTTCCTGCAAGTGAAGCTCGAGTAAGCTGGCTAAACATGGGATGATACATGCATGGATAAAGCCACTCAAAACTGCTTGAAATTCTTTTGTTTACCACATCTGGCAGGAGAGGAACATAAGATTCTTTAGGGGCTGTGAATGTGATGCTATTGTCGTCCTGGATTAAATAAAGTATACGGTTAGAATTAATATTTAAAGGAAGAAGATTGATATAGACAGTTCTGTCAACAAACAATTTTGCAGTCCTTGGGGAATCCATTGATTCCTCACAGTTACACTTGTATAATTGGCCGCATGGCTTGTATAAACAGTTTATTGTAGCAGTCTTATCTGCTCCTTGGGTAATATACATATAAATTATCCAAAAAAAAGTGAACAAGATGGTTTTGTATTCAATACTTATTGTAACATCCAGGAAAACAAGTTAGAAAATTCGAGTGAAATAAATTATCGGAATCGGGTTAAAATTTTTGGTTAGGCTTGAGCTAATTAATTAATTTCAAAAAATAATTTGGGTTGATTAAATTGGTTTCCGATAAATTTATTGTGGCAAATATTTTTGAAAATGTAATTAGTTTATTAAAACATGTCTAAGCTTTTCTCTCATTTTCTCTTTAGAATTTTCAAACACACTTTAAGTAACATTGATTTTCCTTCTTGATTCTCATTTATTTTTGGTTCTAAATGATTTCTAACCAACAATCTAGTAAGAGCTAGTAGTCTTCATCAAATCTTGAAATTCACGTTCAATTGGAGGATGTTGAAATATTGATTTTGATCTAACTTAAAATGAAAAATATTTTTTTGACATAAACTAATTTGAAAAAATATTTTAAAAGTCCATTAACTTGAAAAAATTGTTTGAAAGGTTTTTTAACATGTTTAAATGCTTTCAAAATAGCCCAAGTGTCAAAAACAGGCTTCGAGTACCAATATGCTGTTTCGCGTACCAATACCCAGAAGAGCCCGTACCGATACAGTTGCCCGTGTACTGATACGTACTTTTGTTTCCCCAAAATTTCAAATTCCAGTAGCTAAACTAAGTACTAATACGGCTTCAACTGTACCGATACTCAATGTCTCATACCGAATCCAAGTATCGTGTATCGGTACTAGTGTAATAAATGCCTACGACTCTTTCTATTTAAAGCTGGTACTGAATCGAAGGTCGCATACCGATATTGATGAGCCTAGGATTGCATTTAAAGCTAGAATTAAAATTTCCAACGGCTCTAATCAATCTCCAATGGCTAGTAGCAGTCATGAAACCATTAGAGGGTTAAAAGACCTCTTCAAGTTCTCATGGAACAACAAGAAACCAACTACCAACATTCAATGTTATAAAAAGTGTTTTAGTGCTCAATTTTGTCATATTTCTTTGTAGAACACACATGTAAACTTAAATGTTATATTTGCTCAATTGTTTAGTTTTGTTGAGAGCTTAAATTGCAAACACATTTTTCTAGAGAGGTTTTACTTGTTTGCCAATTTGTATTTCTCTTTGTGAGAGTGTTTTCAAAGCTTTGAGGTTGTGTAAAGGTTATCTCCTTGAGCCTAGAAAAAGTAAAGACAAATTAGTGAATTTTTGAAAAATCTTTAGTGTGATAGTTGAGGTAGTAGAGGTAGACTTAGTTTAGAAGTCGAACCACTATAAATCATCGTGTCAATTTTTATTTTTTGATTGCTTCCACCACAATCACTCAAAGGACAATCCACCACCTCTTGGCGAATTCGGTTGAAGGATTTTTTGCACCAACAAAGGATGAGGTTTTCAACTTCCAATTTTTCTATCAATCAGGTAAGCTTTTGATTTTTAAAGGTTCTCTAATTGTTTTTATTGATTATCTACCTTTTCTATTGGAGTTTGTGGATTAAAAAGAAATTAATTTAATTTTTGGTTGATTAAGGAGTGATTGTGATTTGATAGATAAAATCAAGATGTTTTAATTGATTGAAAAGTTAATCTTATGGGTAAAATGAAATTTAACATCAATTTTATAAAAGTGTTCCGGAATTAGTTGAAATGGTTAAATTTAGATTTAGGTTCTTGAACGGGGTAATTTGTAAAATGGTTGATTTTATTCTTAGATCACATATTTGAGTG
Organism: Hibiscus mutabilis; assembly: GCA_019671005.1. NCBI lineage: Eukaryota > Viridiplantae > Streptophyta > Magnoliopsida > Malvales > Malvaceae > Hibiscus > Hibiscus mutabilis. The sequence goes on from CM033714.1 coordinate 30,619,966, forward strand.
CACCGTATATGTTCGATGAATTTCTTGAAAGGAATCGTTAAGCTGAAAAATAAGAGGGTTCGAATGAACCAAGGCATAGCAGTGGTGCGGTTGCCACTATCCCTGTTACGCGTGAATTATGGGGTTACTACTACCTTTTAGCTAGCCAATTATGGCTATAAGTATGATAATTAAGGTAAAGGGGGTAAAGCAATACATGGGAGATTTATTGTGAAAAACAAGGAATTTTAGAAGGGTGATAGTTTTTTTTTAAGGAGGACGAGGCTCGTTAAAAATCTTCTCTACATCACCATTCGAGGTCTAATGGTGAACTTAAAGGGGAAAAGAGTACCCAAATACATTAAATTCATAAAAGATCAGCATTTACAAAGTTTAAAGCAACCTCGGGACAAACCGAGTCAAAATACAAGGAGGAAAAAAACGATAACACCCAGGATGCAAGAGAATGTGTTGCAGTGTTTGCAGTCCTAGGAACAAAAGCAAGCGTAAAGCCCGGGTTGGATGAAAGTAAGGCGCGAGCCGGGTCAAGCACACTATTCAGAACGGAAATATCCTGATGATCTCGCGGACACAGCTTGTTTATCACCACGGGGCAGTCGGACTCAAGGATGATGCGCGTCTAGCCCTTATCACATACCAACTAGAGCCCCGCGATCACAACACATGACTCGGCATGACCAGAATCCAAGCTGCCCAAGGAATGTTGCGCCAGGCCACAAACAACATGACCATTCCAGTCTCGCGCGATGACGCCAACAGCTGCACCCTGGCTTGGCTCAAAAGCCCCGTCAACGTTAACTTTTATGCAACCAGGTGGGGGGCACGACCAAGTAGCTTCTGCAACATGTCACGGGCCGTCAGCCGAGGCCCGAGTAATTGGCACCACGGGGTGCACACCAGGGTTCCCAAGAGGTTCAGACAGAGATCTTGGGCCCAAAGAGACCACCAAACTGGCCCGATCCGTGGGAAGATCCAAGAAGACATAGTAATTACTATAGTAAATTATCTTTAATTTAATTAAAGATAATTGAAGATAATTCCCACATTATCTATTTTTTGAAATTTAAAATTCAAATGTTGTAGATAAGATAGAGGCTCTCATCTTGACCGTCGATGTAAATCTGTATAGACCGTTGGATTGGGGGGAACTCAACTATAAATAGATACCTTCCCCTCCTCATTTTGTATTCAGTATCCAAGTTTCCAAGGAATAAAGGCATTTACTCTAAATCCTCTGAGTGTTCTTCGTTCTTTTCTTTGTTCTTGAGCGTTCTTTCGAAGTTCTTCTTCGCTCATCTCTTTGATCCGATTCCGCGTAGAACGCTTTGCGTTTGTCGGTGCTTGGGAAGTTTGATCTTCCGAGAGGGTTGAAAAGGCTTACTTAGGCGTTTGTCTTGAGTCACATCGCCTAAGGCTGCACGGTGGGCTGGTTGGAACTTTAGCCACGTGACAGTTGGTATCAGAGCCTTGTTCGAGCGACGTGAGCTAGTTCGAGGCACGAAGCATCGAGTTGAGATGACACCAAAGAAGGGAGAGAATGCTGCTGCGAGCCAGAAGGGTGTGGAGACCCAGGCGGACAAAGAAAGTCGAGCAAACTCGAGGGACAAGTTGTCGGCACTCGAGGAGAGGATCACCAGGCTTGAGGGATCTATGAAGGATTCTGTGGAGTGACTCGACGTGGTGGATACATGGATCGAGGAGCTGGATGACCAGGGTGATCAGTCAGAGGGAAAGAGAGATGCTCTTGAAGCCATGTTGGAGGCATTGAGGGTGGAAATGGTGGATCTGAAGGCGGAAGTGATGGTTTATCAGGCTGCCATGCGGAATAGTGTGTTAACCACGGTGACACATAGACCGATGAAGGACATTCCGAAGCCAAGAGAGTTCAAGGGGAACAGGTCGGCGAAAGATGTTGAGAACTTCATTTGGTGTATGGAGCGGTACTTCCGGGCAATGAGCATCACAGACAATGCCGAGAAGGTAAATACTGCTGTTATTTACTTGACTGACGTTGCCTTGTTATGGTGGCGACGTAGGTGCCTTGATGAGAATAGTGGGGGCACGGGCGTTGGGACATGGGAGGAGTTCCAAGCAGAGTTTAAGCAGTAGTTTTGCCCGAGTAACACGGAGAAAGAAGCCATGTCCAAGTTTAGGAGGCTTCGACATGATGGATCCATTGCGGATTACATCCAAGAGTTTAGTGAGCTACAACTCCTTATCCCTGGCTTGTGTGAGAATGATGCACTTTTCACGTTTATGGATGAATTGAAGCCATGGGCCAGGACCGAGTTAGAGCAGAGGGGTGTGCAGGAACTTTCCAAAGCCCTAGCCATTGCGGAGTCCTTGACCGATTATAGTGCTTACAAGTCCATGGAGTTCAAGTCTTCCAAGCCCCATGGCAAGGGTATTGGTGGGAAAGACGAGGACGTGTCTGGAGATAGCAGCGATGATGGCAAGGAGAGGCCATCGACCAAGCCAAATCGGTATGCGAAGCCAGATGATCGGAAGGATCGAGGATCCATAAGGTGCTACCATTGTGATGGTCCACACGTAGTGAAAGACTGTCCCAAGAAGAGGAGCCGCCTCGATGCCATTGTCCAGGAGGACGACGAGTCAGATGGAGAACACGGTAGAGTTGGTGCAATCGCTAGCATCAAAGGAGGGAAGCCGATGGGGGAAAAGTACATCGAAAGTGTTACCGATGTAAGGGGTCGCATTTAGAGTGAGAATACCCTGATCGAGTCAAGAAGTCCAAGGAGGACGAGCCCGCGAGTAATGAGGCTGCGAAGCTTCGCTCGATGATATTAGATTCTGTCAAGGCGAGGAAGAGCCAGAAACAGAATGGGTTGATGTTTGTCGACATCAACGTGGTGGGACGATCAAGGAGTGCTTTGGTGGACACCGGGGCAAGTGATTTGTTCATGTCCAGGAAGGCTGCCGAGAAGCTTGGTCTTAAAGTTGTGGACTCAACCTGTAAGATCAAGGCGGTGAATTCAAGGGAAGTTCCAGTTGTGGGAACAGTGCGGAAGATTGAGTTGCAGATTGGGGATTGGAAGGCCAAGAAGAATTTTGAGGTAATCGAGCTAGATGACTTTGATTTTATTTTGGGAATAAACTTCCTTGACCGTATTGAAGCTCTCATCATTCCGTTTGCCAACGTCGTGTGCATCTTGGATCTGAGACAACGGTGCGTTATGCCTGTGTGCCGAGACAACGGGCGAGGAACCAAGAAGCTGACAGCCATTCAGCTTGTCGAAGATGCTCCACGCCAAGGAGACATCGAGTTGGAGGCGACAGTTGGGGACACTACCTTGGATGGGCGAGAGTTGCCCGAGGCAGTTGGCATGAAGGCCGTCAAGGAGCCATCCATGAGCGAGGTGGCCGAGGCATCGAACTTCAATGGGAGAGAAGTGTCGATGGGTTTTGCATTGCCGAGGAGCAATGGGGCATCAAACTTTAGGGACGAAGGATTGATGTGTAGAGTAAATGCTGGGAAAAGGAGTGAGGTACGTCTTGAGCACGGTGACAGTGTTTTACAGTTTGATTTGCCGGATTTGTTGGGTATAGGGCGCAGAAAACCTAACCCATCAGATGGAGTTGCCAAGACTTGGTGCGAGCCGAAGCAACCGTTCAGAGTTCTGAAGGTTCGTTCGGTGTTTAACATGAAGGCATCCAAGTTTGTGCACAAGGATCGGGAGAGTCCAGATCGGGGCAAGTCAGAACTGGTAGGAAAAAGTTCCTACGATCAAAATGTGCCTGGGACGGTTGATTTTGCATGGCGGTGCGAGCCAAGGCGAGCAGTCCTTATGGGGGGACAACCGAATCAGAGTCCGGTGCTCTTTATGGGGAGAGCGGTCCTTATGGGGGACAATCAAGCCAGATTCTGAGTTGGGAGCAAGCCAAGGTACGCGAAAAGAAGCTCCAGGATCGATCTCAACTTCGTTCGAGAGGCGTGACGAGGGCGTCGCCAAGTTTGGTGGGGGAGATTGTCACGGGCCATCAGCCGAGGCCCGAGTCATTGGCACCACGGGGTGCACACCAGGGTTCCCAAGAGGTTCAGAAAGAGATTTTGGGCCCAAAGAGACCACCAAACTGGCCCGATCCGTGGGAAGATCCAAGAAGACATAGTAATTACCATAGTAAATTATCTTTAATTTAATTAAAGATAATTGAAGATAATTCCCATATTATCTATTGTTTGAAATTTAAAATTCAAATGTTGTAGATAAGATAGAGGCTCTCATCTTGATCGTCGATGTAAATCTGTATAAACCGTTGGATTGGGGGGAACTCAACTATAAACAGATACCTTCCCCTCCTCATTTTGTATTCAGTATCCAAGTTTCCAAGGAATATAGGCATTTACTCTAAATCCTCTGAGTGTTCTTCGTTCTTTTTTTTGTTCTTGAGCGTTCTTTCGAAGTTCTTCTTCGCTCATCTCTTTGATCCGATTCCGCGTAGATCGCTTTGCGTTTGTCGGTGCTTGGGAAGTTTGATCTTCCGAGAGGGTTGAAAAGGCTTACTTAGGCGTTTGTCTTGAGTCACATCGCCTAAGGCCGCACGGTGGGCTGGTTGGAACTTTAGCCACGTGACAAACAGCAGAGACACCAGGTCGATGGTTGGATCCAGAAATGGCACTGAGGAAGTCTGAGTGTAGAAGCTGTGCATTAGAGACGATGACCCAGTTGGGCTCAAACTTCTTATCATGGACCAGTGTTTCGGCGGCTCCAAAGGAGAACCATCAAGCTCGCAAAGAACGCGATGTCCATGGAAGCAGTTGCTTCATCAAGCCAATCCAGAACCGAGGGAGCAGTGCTATGAATCAAGGAGGATGGGATGTTTGCAAGTAGAAGGGCAGCCTTGGACTCGGCACAGCCCCTAAAGGCATGGAGAGTCGTTTCTATCTCAAATATATATATTGATAGTCGTAGCGTAAATGAGGATATTTAGTGACTTCTAAAATAGGGTTGCGGTTGCAATTTATGAATCGCAATGTACGGTTATTGTTGTTTTCCAATCGGATGTAGTAGGGTATTTTAATAAGTGGTTACCTTGGTGTGGTCCTATGTATATTGATCTTTGTATTTTTTTTGAGGTTGACAAGTGTTTGGATAATTTTTAGTTAGGCGTCAAGGTATTGGCGTCGAGACGTTGACATCGATACGATAGCAAGTTAGTGAGTCAGAATGTATTTTGGTACTCTAAAGAGGTTTGAATTATGGCTTTGGGAGTTTTGTCAAAGCCTAAAAAGCTTAGCTAAGCTCGGAAGTAAGTTTTCCCTATTTTACATTTTTGAATATCGGTTGACATGAAGCATGAATTACATGTTTTGGTTAAAAGACATGGATAACATTACTACTATTTTTATGTATCATTAAATGTTATGCAATGTTTATCAATTATGAGATGCCCAAGTGCATTGAGATAAGGTTCCTATATGAGATGTGTAAGTTGCCTTGAGAAATGGTTGTTGCATATGAAATCGGTTTGTTAAATGCATATGAAAAAATAGTAAGTAAATGTGTTTAAAAGATTATAATGGCTACATGACATACAAAAAGAAAGTATAAGATATGGTGGACATGCCATAGGGTTTAAGGTGCACTATAATAAGTCGTTTCACAGCTCTTGAGGAGGGGATAGTGCCTTCTCGGGCTAGTGAATACCACAGCTCGCCGGTAGAGGTAGTGTTATCCGAGTTAGAGGAAAAATAGAAATGATGGAGGTAGTACCATCGGGAAATTTGTGTATTTGATGAGATTTACAAAGGAAATATGGTTTAACATGAGTCACACTAATTGCCAATATATGAGGTTATAAAGGAAAAACAAGAAATCTTGATGCATATGTTTGGTATAACATAGCATGATTTAAAACGAAAGTGTGATGTATATGTTTGGTTAAACATAGCTTGTTTTACAAGAAAGAAAATATAGTGTATATGTTTTGATTAAACATGGCATGGTTTCTAAAAAGGAAAAACAAGTTACATATGGTTTGAATAAGCATGGTTATTTAAATGCTTTCAAAATGAAGAGTTTGAAATGGTTTAAAACAGATTTCTATTGGTTTTGGTTTTAAAAATTGCATTGGAGTTTTATTTTTTGACTCAATAGGCATTATCTGCTTATGCTCTCTTTTCTTCCGTTAATGCAGTGAATTAAGAAAGTACGAGGGTTGTGGTTCGAGGCAAGGAAGGATCCTAAGACAAACATATAAAGAGTATGTTTATGGTGTTTCCATTATTTGTAATAAGGCAATGGGAGATAATTATTGGGATGATTTATTTCATATAAGACATGATAATTTGATTGTTTTTGTATTATGTTGGATGATGGTTACTTATAATGATTATGATGTTGATATTATTTTAATGCTACGTAAATTTGATGGCTATGATATAATGTTCTAGAATGGTTGAAATAACTAGAGGTGAGCGTTCGATCGAGTCAAGTGAAAAAAGTTCGAGTTATTCAAGTTAACGTGTCATATTTTACAACTCAAACTTTATTTAAAATTTTTCTGATTCGAGTAGAGTTTATGAAATTCAAATCGAGTTTGAGTCAAATTTTCGAGTTCCTATACATATTTAATTGTAATTATTTATGATGTTATAGTATAATTTGATTCTAATTTAAACGACTTTCTCTAGTCATATAAGATATACATACATATTTCTTCATATGTGGCATACATTTCTTCATATTTTTGTATATCAATATATATATATATATATATATATATATATATATATATATATCAGGAAAAATTGAGGGACTCGACTTGAACTTAAAAACCAATCCACTAATTACTAAAAATTTCAAGTTATTCGAATTTTCATTTTACAACTCAAACTTTATTTGAAATTTTTTTGAGTCGAGTCGAGTTGATGTAATGTCGAGTCGAAAGATTCGATTTTTTCTAGACGAGTCGAGTTTTTCTCACCCATAGAAATAAAAATTGGATGGATTGATTGATTCTAGGTGTTCATATTATCATATGCTTCTAGTTTTATTTGATTTGTAGCCTATGTTTGGGATATTGGCCATTTGGTGTATTTTGGATATGGCTTTATATTGATAGGGAACATTTCTCTAGATTCCTTGTTCATATATAATTTGTGTTTGTTTATGGCATGTATTTAATTGAATATATATGTTTTATAATGTTATGATTTTTAGAAGCATGTCTAAAATGTTGGTATATAATTGGATAAGTTCGAGTTGGGATTCAAATCCCCGAAATGCATTTTAGTACAACCGATTGGTACGCTTAGTATCAGTACCAGTACGTGGGGTCACTTAAGTCATCATTTTTTTATATGGGTACCGGTACGCGTGACTAGGTTTCAGTACGAATGACCATGTATCGGTACGCCTTATTGCGTATCGATACTGATATTTGTTTCGATGTTTTTCTGTATTGGTACGTTAACCCATGTACCGGTACGTCCAATAGTTAATTCAATTATTGGGTTCTACCAAGTTATGATTCTTTGCATTTTAGTCACTGTATGTTCATGCATCAATTGATCGAGTGGAAGTTGTTCGTTTGACCTGAGATTTTGCAAGTATGATTATATTATTACTAATTGTAGTGATATAACCGTTAGTGTAACACCCCCTCCCGGCCTGGTAGGAAACTGGGTCAGAGTATATTACCGATGATCAATACGATGATCGGAACAATGATTTAATGACTAAAACTTATGCAATGTTTGATTCGGTGTCTTAAAACAGTACTGGATCTAAACAGTGCAACAGTGATTCAATGAAACTTATTAGACATTAATTAAGACCAATTTTGAATCTTTACAAATTTTAAGGACTAATCTATAAATTCAGTAAAAATAGGGGGTCCTATTCTGAAATTAATTATACCACAATGAAATTCAACCTATAATCAATGATCATACAAATTTTCATACCAATCTAAGTCCATTTACTCATTCAATTATGCCAAATAACAATTAGTGACCAATATGCAATTTTTCAAAGTTATTACCAATACTTTTAACTGAATTACCTGTATCGGTACCGATACTTGAAGAGGCTGTGTTGGTACGCCATGCACAATTTATGAATATCAGATTACAGTGATCAAAACTCGTATCGATACAGCTTGGGCCGTAACGGTACAAGTTTATCTATTTCGGTACACCAATGAGCCATCAATACAATTTTTACAACCAAATTCTAGTGTTGCCTTTTTGTACCGATACGCTAAAGTCCGTATCGATACGCCATGTTGACCAGCATTGACTTGGTCCAATTATACAATACTGTATCGATACACCCTCATATGTATCGATATGCTCTGCACTATAATGACATATTTGGTATGGTTTTATTCCAATTTAACCTATCGAACAATGTCCAAATGCCAAATTTTACCAGCAAATTTACAGTACTATAATCTACTAGCATGCCAAATTTCATGATCATATGAATCCATTTAGTAGGTTTTCACCTTTATGAGCCAAATATGTAAGTTTTGTCACTTTTAGCCAATACATAAAGTCACATTTAGGGCCTTAGAAACTATTACAAAACATAGGCAATACTTATATACCAAAAAATATAAAAGTAACTAGTTTAACTACTTTGCCATCATACTAAGAGTTCATAGGGATAATATACATTACTTTAGCTTTGTAGTGACTTGCCAAAACTTCCAACTAGTTCCGATCTCAAATCAAAAGCTTCTTAACCTGAAATGCATGAGATGAAATGCATTAGGCTTACTTTGCCTAGTGAGGTAGTTATTAACAATAACAAATATAGTGAAATGCATTCCAGTCATGTTCTAACAATAGCAATAGTATAAATGATGCTCAATGACAATAATGATCATATTTCTACATCATTCCTTGGATCGAATCAAGATAGTGGATACACGAATTCCTACGCCTCGCCAAATTAATGAATGGTCTAGTTCCTCCGCCTCACCAATAGACCAATATCACAAAAATCCCTCCACTTGGCCACAATAAAGGTTGTAGCCATGGATCGTAGTCCACTTGTACCAATGAGCTCACGAATTCTATGTCATGCCAATTGTATCCAATGTCTTTTCGAATCTAAGGTTCAATAGCAATATCAATGTTCAATATTTCTCAATGGCAATATCAATGGTCAATGATCCAATATCAATGTTTCAAGAACAATATCAATACCAATTTCAATGTTCAATAACAATATCTATGACAATGGCTATAACAATAAAAATGTTGATGTTCGATGACAATAACAACATTATTAACAGTGTTTGATGATAATAGCAATGATAATTTCAATATCTATATTCAATGATAATGAAAATAAAAATGTCCGATGCTTAATGCTCCTCAATGTTTCAATGTTTCAATGAGACCAATGTCAATGACAATATTCCTATGATCAATAAATTAATTCAATGACTTACCGATGCTTACCAATATAATCTCTTAGGAGATTCGATGCGATATCCTTATACACCATGTTAGCTAAGAAAAAATTCAATATCAATGGAAATCGGAAAAGCACCTAGCTTAATTCTGAGACTCCAACTACACTCACCTTGATTTTTCAAGACCTTCAAGGCTCCCGGATGGCAATTCCTTTATCCTTTTGATTGGTTGATTCCAATGGATTTGTCGATTCCTCCTTTTGTTGCTCTTGGGCTAACAAACATGGAGGAAATAGGATTACAATAATTTCCAATGAAAAAATCAATTCCATAGCATAATTTAGCTATGAAAACAATAAGAATTAAGCTAGGAAATCCTACAAGCAACTTATAAGATCCGAAATTCTTAGTCATGAAATTATCCATGATTTAACTATAGATTCAATAAACTATTAGTAAGCTATTGCTTACCCGATTGGTAGGAATTGATTGAAATCTAAAGATCAAAGAAAAACAAAGCTTGAGTATGACTCCAATGGAGGTGTGTGCTTAGTTATACAAGAGGTTGAAGATGAAGATGGTGATTTGTTTACTTCCAATATCCCGGGTAAGTTTTCTTTACTTTTCCTTTTCAATTGCAAGCTTTCCTTTAGATGAAGGAATTCAATTTCCTAATCCCGCGTATGTGGTGATTAGGCTTGAGGAGGGGCTAATCGCAAGATTAGTCCCCACTTTTCAATGCTTTATACTTTTGCCTCCAAACTTTCAATTTTAACAAAATAGTCACTAAATAACTTTCAATGTTTTCAATGAAGTCCTTAAACAATAAATTGACTCAATTAAAGTCCAATGTCAATATAATTGACCACTCGGTCTAAGTCAATGCAATATTTGGCCTTTTCTGGTATAGGGTTTTTAATCACCGAAACCCAATTCCGACTAGATCAGTTTTCAGGGTGTTACAGTTAGTCTAAGAGAACCCATGTGAATTTACAGTTTTGCATCTTAGTCCTTAAATTCTTATCCTGCTCAATCGAGGGTGTGCTTGTAATCCGTTTGAGATAAAAATCGACATGTTGGCGTGAAATATGATTAATTGAATATTGGTAATTTGAAACTTGGATAAGTCCCTGTAATTATCCAAATTCGTATTTTAGTCCCTAAAATGCTCGTGTTTGCAATTAAGTGCCTTTATGGCGTCTTTTTCGAATGAAAATTTAAACGCTTCTTGTATGAACGCCATAGGACTTAATAATGCATCTAGTTAAGTTCAAAGAAATGGACCGAATTTGAGTAAGATAGTTTGGGTTTGCTTCGGCAAACCTAATGTAATCTTTTTAGTTCGGGTCTAGCGACTAGATCGGATCAAGGGGATTACACTTATCTTAAAAGAGGTTTTCAAGTTTTTATAAACAAATTTTAAATATTTTTGATTGTGGAATGCATTTCAAATTGATGGCATCCTCGAATATTGTCCTGGAGGGATTTATTCTTAATTTAATTAAAATTTGACGAAAAATTCAATAGCTGGCTTGGTATGATACCCTTCGCCTTATATATAAGGTTATATATTTTTTTACAAATTATAATTCTAATCTTAATCCTAATCCTACCTAGAGGGAGGAGAAGGGGAAACTCTAGGAGAAGGAAGGGGTGCTCCTAGTGGGATTAAAACCCATGCCTTAAGGGAAATGAGGGAACAAAAATGAGGGAACAAAGATGAGCAACTTGGCCAACCAGCCAAATGTGCTTGCTCATTTAGGGTTATATTTTGATGCACAAAATGTGTAAAAAAACTTACACAATCATTCATATTGAAACTATAAAATCTAAAACCAAAATCTCAAACCCTAACACCTATTCTCTAACCCTAAATTCTAACCATAAACAATAATTCTAAACCCTGCAACCTAAACCCCAACCTAAATTCCTAAACTCTTAAATTTGAAAGGCTTGTGTACCAAAGTATTTATCTTAATTTATACATCGACAAGAATATTGATAATTTACCTTAATGGAAGATACCAAGTGTTTGATAAACTTAAAAAAAAAATCATATAATATCGATACTCTTATCTAGCGTATCGATATCCTACTGAAGCGAAACTCACAAATTAAAATTTTTAAAATTAGAAGTCATTGGTTAAATTTGGTATCACATCGATATTTCAATATTGATTCCCAACATTCTCGTATTGATATTCATGCACCCTAACAAGGGCGGAGCTGTGCGGAGATTGGGGGGCTCCTGCCCCCACGCAAAATTTTTCTTTTGTTTTCAACTTTTATTCATATATATATATATATATATATAATAGAATAATTAAGAATTTACTCTCCACTTTCAAACATTTATGTTTTGTCCTCGACCTAAGTTTTAATTTCGTCCCTGCACCCTTATAAACATAGTTTTAATATTTATTAAATAGCACTTCATCATGTCAACTAATAGCTATTAGAATTATAGAAATTTTAATGGTTCACAACGTTATGATTCGCACCCTAAATATCATTTAAAAGAACTAACAGTAAGGTTTTGGACATGTGCAAAAGGAGTGACTGCACAGTGCCCCAAGAAAAGAGGGGCCCCAAATAAATTCAATTAAATGTTTATAGGGGAAACAAAAGATTTTGGTTTAATAAATTACAAGTAAAAAAGATAACTTTAAAGATGCCCATAATATATTTTACTAAGATAAAAATATTTTTAAAAAATATTATATATCTTTAGGATTATAAATTAAAAGGCTCGTTTTAATAAACTGCACAAAGTCTCGTAAACTTTTGAACCGTTCCTCAGAACTAACACTTTATCATATTATATCAACTGATAGTTGGTTAAAACGCATAAAAGTTTTAATGTTGCATTTGAAAACATTTAAGTAGAAAAATAAAACAGATTAACTGATAGTTGGGTATCTGAATTTAAGGGAAGTAATAAGTTGATGGAACAAGGTCCCCTCTCATACATTGGGAATGCATGTATTGTCACTGTTTGATCATATAATGCGTATTGCTTTTGAGAAAGGACTACAAAGAAAAAGGAAGTAAGTAGATGTGTCAATTTGGTGTCCGTGGACCGTCCGTATCCAATAAATATCACTAGCTTGAACAAAATTTGTCACGAAAAATTTTAAATAAAATTAAAGTAATAAAATAGAAATTTAAATAATTTAAAATTTTTAATACTTAATAGGTCGATTTTTTAATACTTAATATATGTATATCACATATGAAATATAGATAGAGATAAGATCCACTTACACAGCGTAAAACTTAAAGAGTTTTACACGTTTTTTGGATCGTTGGATAAGCGAAACGGATGACTCAGATTAACTCCTTACCTTTTTTTTCCAAGTGATAATATTTCACATAACAGACTGTTAATCTGAGCCATCCATTTAACTCATCTAACGATCCAAAAAATGTGTAAAACTCTTTAAGTTTTACACTGTGTAATTGGATTATATCCTATATATATATATATATATATATATATATATACCCTATATTATTTTAGAAAATCATTTAAACTAAAACTACTATAATATTATAAATATTTTACAAATAAATTTGAACAAAAACTCAAACAATTCAACTCAATTTTCATAAATACGACTCAAAAAAATTTAAATAAAATTTAAGCTATAAAATAATATTTATCAACTCGATAAATTCAAAATTTTTCGATTTCACTCGATCGAATGTTTACAGTAAACATCACACCAGTCCCGGGAAATGCAGTGTACCTCTCTAATGATTGTCCCACAAATCACGGTGCCTTGTTAATGTGTGGATTGGATATGCATATTTTTTTTACAACCACCAGTTTAATCTATTGACCAATTAATGTATAGTGCCATATATATATACTCTAATTATTCACAACAATTTTCAAACAAATGCCGGGTAATTTTAAATTTTTTTATTTTGGCCACCAATTTTTTATATGTTTTAATCACTCAATCTTTAAAAACTTTTAACAATATTGACTAAATAAAATTCACTTTGACCAATAATAATAAAATGTATTTAATCGTCTTCAACCTGCCCCAACACTAAAAAATTAAACTTTAAGTCTTAATATGATTTTTAAATCTTAAACCTAAACCGAAATAACTAAATTCTACATCATACACCTTATATCTTAATCATAAACTCTAATCTTAAATTAGATAAATAAAACACTAAAAATTACATAGGATTTCTGTTAGATTATGATTGTTTTCTTTAGATCTCATATTTTGTTTTGTTTGGCGATTCAAAACATGGCGGCCGAGCAGGGGTAGTGAAGTTATTAGTCAGCTCTCGCTATGAATTATGGAATGGTTATATGAAACAAAATCCACATTTTGGTACAATTTTATTGACATGTAAGAAAGAGATAAAGATTCATCTGGAAAAAAAATGAAATGAATGGACCTCATTAGCTAGGCCCACGGATGACGTGGTGAGTCGAGTCCATCTAATAATTTTTCAAATAACTATCCACTCTTTATTTACATGTGAATCTTGTTGATAAGGACCACAAATAACGTGGTGAGCCGAGTCCATCTAATAATTTTTATACAATTCGAGTAATAGTCATCACAAATAAAGTGAAGTAAACAACAACGTAAAACACACCTTAAACATGAGGTAAACATGATATTATTTTTTTAAGGTTGATCAAATTATTATTTATTACTACTATTTTACATAATTTAATACATTTTGAAATATGAAAAATATTTTGATGCACGTTGAATAAACTCTAGGGTTTAGATTTAGAGTTTAGATAAAGGTTTAGGATTTTAGAGTTAGAGAATTAGATTTTATATTTTGTAATTAAAATAGGAAGAATTGTGTAATTTTTACAAAGTCTATATATCAAATAATTTTCTATAATCTTTAAAAAATATTTTTCTAAAAGCAAGTGTACACACCAATCAGAATGTTTTATCTATGATTCTGTAATTTTAGGAATAAAAATTCTCCGTTTTTTTTTGTGTTTCTATTTACGCCCCAAACCCTAGGCCATACACACTAAACCTTAAAACTATTAGCCATATAACTAAATTCTAAATTTTAAATATTAAACCTCTATTTATAGTGTTGAGACATAAATTGGCCACCAAAAAGTTTAAATTATTTCTGCTATAGTTTTAGAAGCATTCTTAATAAATTGTGCCCACTTTATTTTTTTTAAGTATTTACCATATTTAAAAGAACAGTCAGCCACTACAACTATTTTGACTTGCTTCTTCCTTTTCGTATTGATAATGGCTAATTACTATTTTTAATGAAATTCCAAACTAAATACACCTCATTTTGCATCTGTTCAATTTTAAATTAACAACAGCTTTTCACAAGGAACAAATTTCAAACTATACATCAATTTACACTTGTTTGTGAATGCTATTCTAATTGGTTGCTAATTTCCAAGGCCCAAAGCTGAATTCCGGCTAATTCACCTATAGCTATGCATCAAACCTTCTCGATCCACCGGAGTTATGCTCACAACGGTTTCTTGCACCCGAGGGGGCTCCGACGAGCTTGCCTGGCTACACCTGACGATCTTTTGGCATGTCTCGACGAGGCAGTGCCTGCATTTGGGGCAAGATGAGTGGGAGCTTAGCCACTTATCAATGCACCTAATGTGGAACCCATGGTTACACTTTGGTAGAAGCCGCACTCGCTCGCCTATTGTGAAATCCGACAGACATATGACACACTCTGAGTCCAAACTGGGGAGATTCAAGTCGGCGGAGTAGTTCACTGTCGGAAAAGTCTTTAAGGCCTTACGCTTGACCCCTTTGTTCGCTAACTGATGTCCCGAGGTGGAGGCTTCGGATTGCGAGGCTACTAAACTCGAGCACCTTAACACACACCTAATGATGGAATTGAGTCCTAGTGAGCAAATAAGGGCACACAAGAGGACTGCTAGAACCATAACAACGTTGGCATCAAAATTGTTGTTACCGATGTAAGGATCCGAAGAATTGCGGTGGGTTTCTTGGCGTGGCGGAGCTGTTTCCGTCGGTTTTTGAAACGGTGGCGTAGGAAGCAACAACCATCTAGAGTGGAATTCTCCAAGCAAACCTTGAAGATCTTGAGTGGACATGGTTTGGCAATAGAAGGGGTAGTTGTGTGTTTCAGACAGTTGATTGTTCTCGGAGGTTGTTGGAGTAGGGGCTTTTATATAGGGAAAGGTAGGGGTTTGAACTTTTGAATTTGCTTTTTTAAAAGTAGCATGAAATGTTAAACTAAATATTATTTAAAATATCAAAATTGAGATGAATACAAAATGGTTTCAAGAATCTATACAACATATGTGTTAACATGTTTAAATTTATATAAATATGTAACGTCTCAACTGTTGAGCTCCATTATAAAAAAAAACTTAAAGGTCAAATTAGCTATTGACTAAATATTTTTACTCAATTGAGCTCTTAAAATTTAAATTACGATCAATCAGGCCTTCAAAATTCAAATTGCGTTCAATTTAGCCATTCCGTAACGTTGACCGTTATAATTGACCGCCAATTCAAAAGTAGTTATTATTATGATGACACATGACACACTCTGGACGTGACACATCATCAAAACAGTAAATAATCATTTAAAATTTTTAAAAAATATTTAAATTATAAAATAATATATTCAAAATTAAAAATATATTTAAAAAATCTGAAAATATTTAAAATTATAAAAATTTAAAAATAAAAATATAAACAATTATTTAACAAATTCAAGAAAAAACTAAAAAAATATTTAAATGTGTAAAAAAAATTAAAATTATGTATAAAATTATAAAAAATATTTTTACTTAAAATCCAAAAATATAAAAATAGTTGTAACAATTATTAATATATATATATATATAAATATTTATAATGAAATAATATTTAAAATTTGTATATATTTTTTAAAAAATACTTTTAACTATAAAACCTAAAATTTCAAAAAAAAATCAAAATGCCCAAAATTTTCAAATCCCTAACTCTAACCCTACATTCTCAAATCCTCAAATCAATTTAATCGACAATGAAAATTGTTGGTATTGTAGCAGACGACGGTGCTGGTGAGAAGAAATATTGAGGGAGAACGGGTTGGGCGATGCAAGGGGCGTCGAATGGTGAGAATGGGTGCAAGGATGACGAAGATGGGAGTGGTTTTTCTGTGACGGGGAGTGGCCGGTAGTTGAATCGGTGCTAATGCTTGATTTAGGAATTTATAAAGTTTTTTCGAAAGAAATGAAACTTTGGGAGCTTTTTAGGAAAAAATATTATTTTATATTTTTTATAAAAGATTAAAAGAAAATATGGAAAAAATAAATTAAATTAATTTTTTTACAATTTTTTTAGAATTTTGTAGATTTTTTTTAAAAAATCGATTTTGATGATGTGGAACGTCCAAAGAGTGCTACATGTTTTTCTATCTTTGACCGTTAGAGGGCATTGGCAGTCAACGCGGTCAACGTAACAGAGGGGCTAAATTGAGTGCAATTTAAATTTTGCAGGCTAAATTGGGTGAATAAGGGCTTAATTTGTTTTATTTTTATTTTTGTTGAGGGCCAATTTGACCTTTAAACTTAAAAAAATAATTTTAAAATATAAATATTAAATTCGAAGTTTATATAATATGTACAAGAAACTCAACGAGTGGCTCCAATGGAAAAGAAGATGTTGTTCATCTTAGGAGATTTAGGTTTAAGCACATGTGTGTGCATTGTGAAATGGTTAAGAAAAACTATGAGATACTACTATTTAATCATACCATTAGGACATGCGAAGATTATCACTTGGAAAAATGTAAGGAGTTAATCTCAACTATCAATTTCACAAGGAGTTAATCTCAACTATCAATTTCACCCACCCAACAATCCAAAAAAAACATGTAAAACTCATAGTTTTACATTGTGTGTAAGTGTATCAATCAAATTTAGGGATTAGAGATTTAGTTTAATGTTTAAAGTTTAGTTTGTAGTGTTTATGGTTGAGTTTAAATTTTATTTTTAACAAGAGTAAATATACATATTTGTGTAATTTTTTTCACACAATATGTGTACCAAAAACTACTTTCAGTGAAATGGTAAAAAAATGTCAATATATGCATGTGTTATCTTTTGATGCAAATGCCAAAAAAAAAACAACAACAACCGAGTCCTTCTTATTTAAACTATAAAAATATAAAATTTTAAAGCTCCAAACTCTAAATTAAACTCTTAAACTTTAAAATAAAAAAATTGTATAATTTGCATAATATATGTATCAAATAATTTTCCTATGCATATTAGGTTTAGTTTATAATAGAAATAATTCACGTAAAGTTATTTGATGTTTCATTACAAAGTGAGGCTTAGGATAATGTTTTTTTGTTATCTATCTGCGGCATTATTATATATTTTTTTAAATAGTTATTTACGAAAATAACTCCCCAGTCAATGTTATTTAGAAAAATAATTTTTAAATCGTTCACATAAGTATAACTCGCTTTTTACAGAAAGCGAGTTCTATGTTAAAAAATGCGGGAAATTAAAATTTTTTTTACCAACTTACTCAACACGAAATTCGCGCTTTATAAAAAACGAGGTTAGAATTTGCTTTCTGTAGAAAGCAAGTTCGACTTATGTGGACGATTTAAAAGTTATTTTTTTAAATAACATTAGTTGAGGGTCATTTTCATAAATAACTATCTAAAAAGAGTTTTTCATATAATTAGGCCTTTATCTACATCTAACTTATTGAATCGATTAAAATCGACTACCGCAAAATGGTAATGATGATGGATGACAATAGGGTTTATACCAGCGTCGGCGCATTTTAAGTAGGATTACAACCCTAAATGGTTTGCCCACTGATTTTGTTATCAAATCCCACTTTATGAAAAAATTATTAGATAAACTTTGTTTATCCCTTTAATTGTGGTCTAACTAATTAAGTTCGTTTATTTTAAAATAATTATTTAAAAATTATTTAAAAAATAAAAAAGACAAACTTAATTAATTAGGACCACAAATAACGTAGTGAGTAGGTTCATTTAATATCTTCTCCTCTTTGTGCTGTAAACAAAGGTGCCACGTCGGCAGTTGGCTTTCACACTCATATCTTCAAATGCTCTGTCGGACCCATTTCTGCAAGCACTCATTTCTCAATCTTATTCCTCATGTTAATTCAATCAACAGTTCAAGCTTTTGCTGAATTAGACAAGGGATTTCAAAGTTTTTTCTTAATACAATTTCTGTCGGAATGTAGTAAAGCGATATACATGCAGAAACATATTTCCGGTCAGACTCAACTTTAAAGCTGTAATAGTCCTTGGTATCAGGCATTTTTACGAAAAAAATTTATTTTTAAAAGTTATTTAAAAAATAATTCTTACTCAAAATTATTTAAAAAAAATGATTTCTAAATTATTTACGTAGAGCAACTTTGCTTTTTACAGAAAACAAGTTTTAAACTCGCATTTTACAGAAAGCGAATTCTATGTTAAATAAATTGATAAAAAAAAGAAAAATAATAATAATTTCTTGCCTTTTTTAACAAATAACTCGCTTTATGTGAAAAGCAAGTTTAAAACTGAAACTAGCTTTTCATAGAAAGCGAGTTCTTTTTTAAATAAGTTGGTAAAACAAATTAATTTCTTGCGTTTTTTAACAAAGAATTCCCTTTCCGTAAAAAACGAAGTCGCCCTACGTGGACGATTTAAGGGTAATTTTTTTAAATAACTTTAGGTGAGGTCATTTTTTAAATAACTATTTAAATTGGATTTTTTCACAAAAATGCCTTGTATCAATTCCTGTAGCTTGATAAGTTGACCCATATAGAGGCTGTAATCGGGTTGCTAAGATTGGGTTTCGATCAGATTAGTTTGGTTCGAGCCATTTTGAGTTTGGATTATATTTAGTTTATATTTGTTTCGGGGTCAAGTTGGATTTGGTTCGGCTCTATAATAAGTCGAGTAGAAATTGTTATTCGGTCAGGTCAATATCAGATCGGTTAGATTTCAGGTCAGTTAAATATATCGTTCAGTTACGTGTCGAGTCAATATCATAGCGGTTGGTTTTAGGTCAGATTAATAGTTGGATTTTTTGATCAATTCATATTGAGTTTGGTGTAAGTCGAATCGAGTATACCTATTTATTTTATATGTTTGTAAAAAAGCATGTCTTTTGTTGAATCATATATAGATGATATTTTAAAGGAGAAAATATGATATTAAATCATTAAATTATTACCAAAAATGGTAGCTAATTAGTAGTATAATACAAACAGAGAATAAAACATATATTATTTTACTATTTATTGTATTGCTAAAAATAGATACTAGTATAAATAAATTATTCGTTCATTTCAACTCAATTATCGGGTTGATGTTTGGTTATAATCAAATTTGGGTTGCTTTCGGTTCAAATTGCTTTCAGTTCGGGTGAAAATCGATTCGAGTCCATATCGGTCCAACTAAAATTCGAGTCAGCTTCGGTTCAGTTAGGTTTGTTTCGAGTTTCACATTAAATTTGTACCATAATATTCAAACTATATAAAATTTTGGATCCAATATATCAATTCGAATAAAATAGAACGACCTGAAAGGAACGACCAAGTAGAACATCTAATACAAAAGGCCTCTGCATACCTCTTCATTATCTCCGGTGGCTTTTCGTCCACATTAAAATGGGTAAACCACCATCGACCGTTCTTAACTACTGCTTTTATACTCATTTTTACCACCGTTTCTACCTTCCAGTCTAGTGTCCGATCTTCCAAGCATCAACAAGAAACATTTTTTTTAAATGGAAAATAAAAAAAAATCGGGAATGGACAACGAGTTTCAATTCCCTTTAATTTTTCAATTAAAAAATATTAAAGTCAAAGTCGTCCTACAACAGTCTGGACGACTATCTAAAGTTTTGTTGAAGACAATAACGAGTTTCCCTTTGTACTGCAATAACAACCCTGTTTCATGAAATAATCTATAACGCACCTTATTTGAATTTTTTTCAACACCAATATCTCAACAAATTAGCGATGAGGCAAAGTTGTATGATGAAGATGAACAAAACAATGTTCTTTTTATTTTTTTTTAGTTCAATCACCGATATTTAACTTATTAGTTTGCCATTGTTTTTTAGAAGTGTTATTAAAAAGTGGTTTTAAAATTTTCGGTTGATTTAATTGTTTGAGATTACTATCAAAAAGTACTTTTAAAAAGATAAAATGTTAATTTTAGACGTTATATTATAAATTTCAAAAGAAATATTAATTTAAATTATATTTTAAAATTATAAAAATATTTTATGATAACTCGTTATTAATATTTAAAAATTATAAAGTTTAAAAACATAGTAAGTAATTAAGCAAGCACATTTGACCGGTTGGCCAAGCTCTTCATCATTGTTCCCTCATTTTCTTTAGGTCATGTGTTCAGACCTACTAGGAACACTCCTTTCTTCCCCTAGAATCCTCTTTTTCTCCCCTCTAAGTAGGATTAGAATTAAAATTAGAATTTGTAAAAAAAAAAAAATCGTATAATTTACTTGTTAAGTTCAATTTGAATACATAAATTAAATTTAAAAATCTAAACTACATCAAATATAATTGCCTATGAACAAATATATTTTCAAAACATCATTAAAACTACAGTAAAGTCTCGTTGGTTGGTGGAAATTTAATGAGGGCTAATTTGGACAGTTCAAATTCAAATGGGATTTTCAATCCAAAAACTCAAAATAACAGCTTTTGAGTTTGGGTGCATGATCACTTTTGTAAAGTGGTTTTTCCGTTGAAATGTTAGTGTTTGTCATTGATTTTCTTAAAACAGTGATTATGGTGACTAAAAGTAACAAAACAAATGGAACTTATTCGGATCAGGTTCTGCAGAGGTTTTTTGTGGGGGTGGTCTTCCCGACTCTCAATTTAATTTATTCTATTCACAACATTAAGATCCAAACTCTTAACCTTGCTTAGGAGATACAGTCTCTTGAAGATAATTCATTTGGATATAGAGGATTACTGACTACTTTTAGAATGAATTATATTTTGATACACCGTCTAAATTTTTTTTGCAAATATTAGTGACTAGTTTTAGAATGAGTTATATTTTGACTCTTTTATTAAAATTTGTTGACTAGTAAGATGAACAATGCTCTCGGATGGTGGTAGAAGGTGGTTCTAATGGTAGTGATGAAGAATTCTAGTTTGGTCAGGTTGAAGAAGGATGTGCGTGTCCCTTTACTCTCTGTTGCATGGTTGATTTTAGTTTAGACATGTGTCGATAAAAAGTTGTCGTGACATGAGTATTGATTGGACGTCTTAGGAAGTAATGGACTAAGTTGGTTTCTCATCAAAGAGGACTACATGCATCACCACGTGGTCCGAGATAACACGCTTTAAATCATTGGGTTGCTTTTGTTAATGACCATTTGCATGTTTTGTTTGCGGGAAGTCGTAGGTGGTTATTCTCGCGCTTGAACGTTCGCACTCTGAGAGGTTCAAACGGTGGTGATTCACATGTGCTAACAAAATTATAAAATTCAAATCATAAATTTAAAATTTAAAATTTAAAATCCTAAGTGTTCAACCCTAATTCTTAAAATTTTAAACATTTTATTAAACTTTTAAACCCTAAAATTAACATGCTTATGTAATTTAAAATTTATACGATTTGTGCATTAAAACATTTCTTTAAACAAAAAATTTATTAGATATAATTTTTTTTGATTTTACAAAGGATTATTTGGAAGAATGTTGAAGAGTTTTCTTGCCTTACAAATTTCCTCTGCTTTAAGCCTAAGTATCCTTGGTAGAGAAGGATTTTCCTTCCTTGAGAAGAATTTATTCACGTCTATATAAGGTATGTTTTCCCTTTATTTGTGTGTGCTTTAGCGAGTGTTGGAGAAAGCGCACTTAAAAAGCAATGGAACGGAGCTTATTGTTGATGTTCGAAGAATTTAAAAATCGAAAATTTATGAATTTAACTAGTGATTTTAATAGAAAAGTAGATGATATTTAATTTAGAAGACTTAAGTTCAAGTACTTATATGTCCAAGAGTTTTGTCAAAAGGTTAAAAAATATGAACAAAAATTACAATACAACCACACTAGTTTATTAAAAAATCGAGAATTTATTTTGAACGAGAACACAATTTTGATATTATTATAAATAAAAAATTACAAATATGATACACCTAAAAATATGAATAATCATGAGGAATAATATAAATATGCATTAAAACTCAAATGACGTAGAAACAAGTAAAGTAAAAGTGATATTAGAAGAACTTGTTTGGTTTTCGAACTAAAATCCATCACCATGTGATGAATAGGACGCTCTATGACTCATGTAAATTTTTGGGTTGCATAATTTGATACATTACCAAACAATCACAAACAACATAGAAACTTGAAGAGACCGTCGACCTTCTCAAAAAAAAAAATTGTCACAAAAACAACGTGTCATAAGGGCATATTAAAATTGTCATAAAAATAGACAAATAAATTATTATGAAAGTAGACAAAGAGACTAACATGAAAACATATAAAATATGACTTCCGGCAAAATAGAACAGATAAAATAAAAATATATAAAAAAAACACACAAACACTTATTAATATGTTAATGTTTATTTATATATAAATAAATCTAAACTTAAAAGTGAATCGACGACATGAAGACCATCGTTGATGATAATACTCGCACATAAAAATAACAAAAGAAGTATTAATAAAATAATTACCGCAAAGAGAAATTGAAAGTAATGGTCACGGTTTAAGATTTTAAAAATGGAAAATTGAATACAATAATTTCCACACTCATGAATGTCATGATACTACTTAAAAAGAAATATTCTTGGAAATAAACTAAAAAGTTGAATATTTTGGTAAATATATTTAGGAAAAACTTTGATACTGTAGCGACTAAAAATAAGCTCGATTACGGGATATCCTTACATTTTTAAAAAATAATGAAGTTTAGGAGATTTCTTTCGAAAAATTGTAATAATATATATAAGTAATATATATATGTATGTATGAAGCATACAATACATAATATATACTTATATAAAGTATAGATAGTAATAATATATATATAAGTAATATAGATTTATATACATGTAACGTAATACATATATATAGCTATAATATATACACTATACATAGGTATATAAATATAAATATTATGATGTACCACATATACATAAACTAGAAAAGAAAGTAAAAAAGGGACCATACATAATATATATATATATAAGGAAAATAAAATAAAAAAGAAAAAAAGAAAGGGAAACACGGCAATTAAATAAAAAGAAAGAAAGGAATAAAGCAATGAAAGGGCACGGGATTTCAAAACTTTTCCATTTCCCATAAATGTTTCAAAGGTTCTCTGAACCGAGACCTTCCATGGCCGTTCATCGGTGACCACTCTCGCCGGCCAACTCCGATGTTCGAAGACGCACATGGATGGTGGCTTTTCCTCAAACGGAAGGTAAGTTAGAAACCCCCTTTTTTATTTGATTTTTGACTATAAAAAGAACCCAAATGAAAACCCTAATCTTTGATTTCAAAGAAAAACTCTGAAAACCCCCTTGATTTTTGTTTTAAAAAACAAAATTTGAAGTAAAATTTTTGAAACCCTTTTGTTTTGTTTTCTTTGAAAATTCTTTTCAAATTTCTTTGCTTTGAATTCGAAAAAAAGAAATCAGAAACCCTAATTTTTCGCTAAATGAAGAAGATGAGAAAGAGATCTTTAGCAAAAAATATCGGTACCTTTGTATTTCTGAGACTGTGTGAAAAAACCCTTTTACAATTGATATTCGATTGGCTTTATAGCCAAAATTTTCTGATTACAAATAAAAAGAAAAAAGAACCTAAATTGCTATTGGTTGATGAAGAATTCTTGTTGCAAATCCTTTTGTTGTTTTCTACAGGTGCACTAAAAAAATGATATATAGCGATGGACAGAAAATCATCGATAAAACACACAATCCGTCGGTATAAGGTCTTAAACTCTTAACCGACAGACAAAAGATATGCTTCGACAGATAAAAAGCTGTCAGTAATACGCTAGTCGCTATACTTCTATAGCGACGGATATGTCTGTCGGTATAGATGGTGGGACCCAGAGTTTTAAATCGCGGACCGCTAACGCAATTACGGCCGTGAAATTACAGTCGCTCCGCCGTCCGAAACTGCATTTGGTGGAATTCGCGGTAGGCAACGGAATCTCGACTGTTGCGGCCTGTCGCGGACGCGAAATAACGGAATGCGGTTGTCGCGGCTATAACTAGACACTATCCTCGTTATCAGAACAATCGCGGCACCACTTGGTGGCCGGAGATAAAAATAAAAAGGAAAATAGACTGGTGTCTACAGAAATTGATGAAATTCTAGTTCTTAGTATCCCCACTTGGTGGCCTCAGTTTCCTTTAGCGATTCAAACAAATTCCATTAACTATGAATTGCAGCAAATTGGATATAAATTCTAGTTCTTACCTTAATCTCCAAGTTGGCAGCACAAAATTTGTTTCCACGTTGGCACCCTGCTTATAAAAGCAAATAATTAGTCACAAAAAAACTTTGAGAGAGAGCTAAGTAAGCAATATTCTAGTTACTGATAAGAAGGTTCAGCCTTGTTTACAATGGAGCTAAGATGATAAGTTAAAGTTTTTATTTTCTTTTTTTGAATAAGCAAAATAGATTGTTGAGGCACTTATGTTTCTTATTGATCAATTCATATGTGTCCTAATTTATGGTTCTATGTTGAGAGAATGCATAAGACATCAGACTGTTGCAAGGTGAGCATATTCATCGTAGCTAATTTATACCTTCATGACTTGGCTTCTCATTAGTTTCAATGGAGAACCTTGATTATTTAATGCTAAAGCATATTCTCAACAAGAAAAAAGATATCATAAGAAAAAAAAGTTTCAATTGGAAATCCATCATTCATAATTAAATTATAAAACCTACATTAACGGTATATGTAAGCAGATTTTGAAATTGCAACAAAAAAGCAAGAACTATACATTATCCCAGAATAGTGGGCAAAAGGTTTGAAGCATCCATGAAAACTGGAAATACTTTGTTAGGAAAAGGCAAAAAAGATTAGTGGGCAAACAACGCTAAGAGGTGCATAAATGGTTACAAGTTGATGCTCCGGACAGAGATTTCAAAAGCAAGATTGATAATATGAGATGACTATACATTATCCCAGAAGCAGTCAGAAAATGATGAATCATCCTAATATGTTAATAAAGAAGTAAAAAATTTCACCAATTTGTAGTATTACCTTCACAATTTTAACTAAGTGATCATGGTTGTCATGGCCATAGAAGAAGGGTTCCTTTCTAAATATCTACAAAATAAACAAGTATAACATATCAAACAACATGAATATTCTTTTGCTGGCCAAAATTTTATCTTCAAAAATGGAAACTACAATATTTTAGATCTACAAGAATGGTCTGTCTTACTATTCCAGCAAACATACAACCAAGGCTCCACATGTCCAATGAATAGTCGTAGTTTGCTGTTGATGGCTCCATAAATGGAAGAAACATTGACAGAGCTAACAAGGTCCTAAAATATCCAAAGAATCTGAGCTCTTTGACAACCTAGATTTTGAAACTAATACTCTGAAGCTATAAACTATAAAAGAAAAGACAGGTTCATTCTTGAAGGAGTCCCCAATCTATCAAGCAAAGTTTGAGCATTATTCCATGTGAATGACAATAATCTAAGGCCTTCAAAGAAATATTTTCCTATCATCTTATGATGCAAACATACAAACTAGAAATCCTCAAAAAGCTTAAAAAAGAAACATGTTTACTGCCAATATTGGGAAATATAAAACTTAAGGTTGTTTACTGCCAACCAACGCATTCTAAGGAACAGAGAAAAGAGAAATTAAATCCAAGTGGCAGTATACCTAGAAACGAACAGAAAGGACTGCTATCGAAGCCACCACCGTCGACTAGCGCGCGAGAGAAGAGTTCAACTTTTATTTTAATTTAGGGATTTCAACTTTCGGGGAATCCTATACCGTGGAAGCAATTAAATCGGGTGAAAATTTTTTAACCCACTATACTGACACACCAAAAAAGCATCGGTATATGGTATACCTATACCGACGGCCACAAATAATCGCCAGTCTAAACTACACCTATACCGACACACCAAAAAAACATCGGTATATGGCTCACCTATACCGACGGTCACAAATAATCGTCGGTATAAACTACACCTATACCGACACACCAAAACAAGTATCCATATATGGTTTACCTATACCGACGGTCACATGACATCGTCGGTATATATTACATCTATTCCAATGGTTTTCTTTCTTCCGTCGGTATAAATGTTATCTATACACATTCGTCGGTATAAATAATACCTTTTATCGATAGATTTATTTTTCGTCGGTATATATCGCTTATACCGACGACTACTGTCTGTCGGTATAACTAAGCGTCGGTATATGTACATTTTTTAGTAGTGGTGGCAAGGTGATGGAAGGAGGGACCACGTTTGCCACGAGTGCATTTCTCGTGGCTTTGCTGGAGAGTGGAGACCATGGTGAGTTGTTGGTCGATTCAAACAAGGGGCTCCAAAGCTCGGTTGGAGTAGGGACCATGGTGGCTGAGGCTGCTCGGTTGTGGGAGTGGCAACTGAAGGGTTTATTTGGTTAGGGTTTTTAAGATATGGGCTGGTTGGGTGTTGGGATTAAGGGGTTTAGTGGGCTGGTTGTAATGGGTAAATTGGGGTAAATGGGTCTAATATATGTGTAATGGGTAATTTGTATATATAATATAGATATTGGTTTTAAATTTATTATAGGGCTTGAGGCCCATATGAAAATAGGTGATTACAGTTGCCCCTCTTTACTCATTGTTGTGGAACGACAATAGAGCAAAGACTAAAAGATAGTCATTTTCGTTCGGTCGAACTGGAACATTCTTTATAGCACAACTTTTCCTTCAACTGAACTGAACCATCTTCCAATTTCTGGAGGAATAGAACTCATCTGTTGATCTGCTACACCACCGACGAAGAGTCAAGATCTAGTCGAATCATTTATTTCATCCATTTTTTCTGGAAAGATAGAACCCGCGAGAGTAAAAGGCGATTGTTTTAGACTGAGTATCTATTTATTTCATTTAAAACGATGAAATCAAAAGAGATGGGTAAAGAGATGTTTAAATATGGGTGATCTGCTACGCCATCAATGGCGAGACAAGATTGGGGTTGGATTGGATCAAGCTCTGACTCCGACGAAGAGGCATGATTTGATGGTTAGACCGCGATCAAGCTACAACTCTGACAAAGAGGCATGATCAGGGGAGTTAGTTTGGAGATCAAGCTACAACTCTAATGAAGAGTCATGATCTGAGGAGTTAGTTTAGCGATCAAGCTACGACTCTGACTAGTTTAGCGATCAAGCTACGACTCTGACGAAGAGGCATGATCGGAGATCCGCAACGCCATCAACGGTGAGACAAGATCGGGAGATTGGATTGGATCAAGCTACGACTCTGATGAAGAGGCATGATCTGGTGATTAGATTGCGATTAAGCTACAACTCTGACGAAGAGGCATGATCTGGAGATAAGAGGCGATCAAGCTAGAACTCTGACGAAGAGACATTATCGGAAGAAGGGCAATCAAGCTACAAATCTGACGAAGAGGCATGATCGAAAGATGAATAGAGATTTTGATCCGCTTCACTACTGACAATGAGTTAGGATCTTAAAGAAATAAGTAAACAATAGTTAATAATTGTCTACTTGGAGTTTGGCGTTTAAGCTTAGCTTCCTTTGTTTTGAAGGTTTGCCATTTCATGCTTGGTGTTGTTATCTTCCCTCTTTGAGGTTTTGACTTCTTTGTTAATCTGGCTTTCCCTTGTGGTCGAGGGCTTGCCAATTTGTTATTGTCCTTCATGATCAAGGCTTGAACCTGTTTATTCCATGTATGAATGAAGCAGATGAACTTAGCATGAATGTATCTAAATTGATGTATGATATATGTTGGTACGAATGGCATGCAATGCAATTGGCCGTGATGTTGACTTTAAAAGAGATGCCCCATGATTTCCTGGCCTTATTGGTGGCTCGATCTTAGTTTTTTGTCCTATTTTCGTCTTGCAGACTATATGGGTTGTTGTCGCTGATGCCCCAACCTCTTGTGAGTTTGACCATCTTCTTCTGAAACGTTACCTTTCTAGGCAAAGGTTAACTTGTGAATGCTTTCTTTAGCGGAAGCGACGATCTAAGAGCCCATTTGCTGTAGGTCCCTATACTTTTGAACTCCTTTGTGAGTAATGTAGAAAAACTTTGTTGTTTCAAACTCTAGGGCTACATGTTCTGATTTTAATGCGAGATGCTTATTTAAAAAGTGGTTTTTTCATTTTAGATTGTGGATGTATCAAGCTAGACTGAATGCTCAGAATATCAAGTGCATGAACAACACTGAAAATAGCTTACCGGGGATTGCCCCAAGCAAATCTTGTGTCTAGGAGACCTCGAAAGCTGAATTGATGTTTGAAGATGTGAAATGCACTTTTAAGCTCTTTCGATGCTTAACTACATTGCCTTTGGCATATTTATTTATGTCTTATTTTTGTTTGGGGAATTCAATTCATCACATTCCTTTGGCTCGAAAATGATGAAGCAAACAACAAATTCTCGAGCTATTCGGCATTGTCATGATTTTGAAAATATTACCATCACTCATGAAGCGAAGAGTTTTGATCAAAATGGGCTTTAGCGGAGTGCCCCAAAATTATACACTCTTATCCGAAAATGCCTATTATCAGGTTTCGAACATTGGAGTGCTTTTCGATTAATTTTTGAAAGAAAATGCCTATTACCAGGCTTTGAAATGCATTTTTTTAAAAATGCCTATTACCAGGCTTTGAAGGTTAATTCAATTCATTTTTGTTTTGAAAATGCCTATTACCAGGATCCAAACATTAAATTGCACTGATTTATTATGTAAAATGGGAGTCACACATTTATAATCTCCGCAACTTAGGATTTCAATTAGACACAGGCTACTTGGATTCAACCTTTGGGTCATAGTCAATGTCCCTTATGCAATTGATATACGGGGACTCAATTATATTTATAGAATGAAAAAAGAGTTGTAGAACAAAATGCATCGCTTCATTGAAATTAAACCAGGTGGTATTAGGCCCTTTACAAAAGATCAACACCGTCTTCGGGCTTAGGTTGGTGGGTTTGATTTACATGCATTACTTTTGGATGAGATTAAAAGCAAAAAAAAAGGACTTATGAAAGTTCTAGGCTTGACGTCTAGGCTAAAGTGGTGAGAGCGATTTCATTCCTCGAAGAACTCAACTTCATTACTATCCATCAGGCCCTGAACAGTATCCTTGAACTGACCACAATCTTGAATAGTGTGCCCCCCTTCGGCATGAAACTCGCAATACGGACCATTATGCCTATCGGGTATCATCATTCCTCGATCGATTAGACCCGCATTGATCAGCTTCTTCCATACCCAACTAAGAGGGGATTTGAATTCTGTCACCTTGGACCTAGTCACTCGGTTGCTCTTCTTGAGGGTTGCATTCACTCCACCAGCATGATTTGGGAGGGGATTGGCGGTCGTATCCGGCCCACCAGACTTGTCAAAATCGATGACCTTGAGCTTGATCAGTTTTTCCATGGCCCTCTTGAAACCGAAACAAGTCTCAATCGAGTGCCCCACTTGATCACCATGGTACTTGTATTTTGCACTAGGATCATACCATTTTGGGAATGAAGGTTGCACCGGTGCTTGATAGAAAGGTGCCACCACATATGAATCGAACAATTGCTTGTAAAATTCACCGTACGAGATTGGTAGCGGGGTAAACCGTAATACTCATTTCCCGTATTTATAGCTGAATTCGAGTCAGAGATATCACAAAACATTTTTAAAACCCTCTACATTTGTAAATCGGTAAAAAGAAATTCTTTAAAAATGTTACAATGTATTTAGTTTTTATTTACAATCTAGTTATTCGCGTAAAGATTAAAAATAATATTTTCATCTTCAAATCGAATTTATTTTCAGGCAGCAACTTATCAATTTAATTTATCTTCATATAATTAATAAAACTGCCTAAAAACTGCCTGATTTAAAATTCATCCAGATACCAAATAAAATACAAATTCTATCAGAGCATACATACCCTTTTAATATACATGCCAACTAGTAAATATCAAACAGTATCAAAAGATATCTTACTGATACTGATGTACATGTTATTGATTGATGATGCCCGTATATGCTCCTTACTCCAACCATTTCTTCTTTCCTACGTGTAAAACAGTTATACGCTAAGTATTTACTTAGTGAGGCAATAATTCAAATTTAAGTGCAATTGTCATAATATCAATCTCAAAATTAATTATTAATAATGCATATGATCACCTTACCATTACATGCTCATTAACATAATTAAATATGTAATAGCATATATGTATATCAAAGTGATAAGATTAGATCTTACCAATATTGGTGCCATTTCCATATGTAAGCTTTCAATGCTTACCAATACATTTTTCCAACTCTGTCTGCAAGCTTTCAAGCTTATCATTCTATTTTTTTTTATTTCAATTCAGTTTACTTAGCCCAAGGTATCGAATTAAAAGATTCTATGTACATGAGTCATCCCCCATACCCAACCTTTCTTGAGTATGTATATTATTTGCACTCTACCGGGAGTGCTTAGCACCGAAGTGCTTCTGTATACTTACCGGAGTATACAATATATCCCTCATTGAGTTTTTATGAAATTACTCCGAAGTTCTTAGCACCCGTAATAAGTCCGTATACTCAATCCATGCATGAGTATACTCCTCAATGAGTATTTATAAAATTTGCACTTTACCTTAAGTGCTTAGAATCTTTATACAGTTGTTTATGACTCTATGGCTAGCCAACTATACCTTTGAACCTCTATATCATACTTGGGCTTTATATCATCAAATATTTCATCCATGGCAATGTATATCAAATTATATTAACATGAAGCAGTTCATAACCGAATAACATTAATAGTAAATCATCATCAATAACTAGTGATCAATGCATTTATTCTCAACCTTTGACATATTTAAAGTATGTCAAATGTATGATCAATGACATAATTATATGACAATATATAAACCAGGCAGACTCATCGCAAGTCCTACCAGTGATGTATGAAACATCCATGTATTATGTTATGTATGCATTGCACTCACATGGGCCATGTATTAGTATGCCTCACTAAGTCCTCTTTGATCATTTTCTTCATTGTACCTCGAACCTCCCTTGATTCGAACTTAACTTCATAATTCAAATAAGTAAAATATTTGTTAGATCCCAATCTAATAATATTTTAGACATATTGTCCAATATAATCATTTGAGCACAAAATCTCCAAACATTTTCTTTTCTTCCTTGTATTGTTCAAAAACTCATTATGGTCCTAAGTGACCAATTTGAACTTCCATTAACCCTTTCAAGCTTACTAATCAACCTTAGATACAAAGTGTATCAATTCTCATTTTCTGGCAGTTTGCAGTACCTCAAAAGAAATATTTCTATAAAATAATATACAACTCAGAATTCGATTCCATTTGTTCTGATAGAAACTAGATTCAATAATCTTTTCAACCATATAAATTAATAGCCCAAATTCAACTTGTATGATTTATGGAGAATTTTCAAAGCCAATTTCCAGTATTGAATTTCGGAAGAGCCTGCTATACTGTTTTCTGACCTTTCACCACTTAAAATTTCATATCTTTTTACTTGGAACTTGAAATCAGTTTCCGTTTATTGGACATGAAACTAGACGAACAAATCTTTACATCGGTATAAAATTCACCTTCTAACCATTTTTGTAGAATTTATGGTGATTTTTCAAAGTTACTGCCATAAACCAGTTTTTCTACACAACTTCCATAAACAACTTCAACTTTTATACTAACTTCTCCTTACTTCTCTACTTTTCAATTTAGTCCAATCACTAGCTTTAAACCACTAACTTATCACATTCTTCACCAAATAATTATTCACAATAATTCTCCCTAATTTTCCTTATTTACCGAGATAGGTACTAAAATGCAAAGATAAGGATTCATGCTTCTTAACTTTGCAATTTAGTCCTCAATTCAACATTACCACCTTAATTCCATCATTACAACTAAAAATTAGATTTAGCCCCCATATAAAACTTCCATTTCAATTTGGTCACTTAACTTTGACAAATTGTCAAAATGGTCACTAATTCAATTCAACATCAATTTTGCTTTCTAACTTCATTTTCTTATCTCTAACATCATTAATAACATAAATACACTCCAAATTCTAAAAATTCAAATTTGGTCCTTCAACTTTTCAATTTTCCAAAATGGTCCCTACACAATTTAACTTAGGGTTTTGCTTCCAAACAACAATTCAAGCTTACTAGATCATTATTTTAACATCACAAACCCTAAATTAAACTTGAATACATAAAACCTAATCATCTTCATAATAATCAAAACATGTAAAACTTAAATCACAACTCAATATCATGATTTTTAACATCATACTAGCTTGATTTCAACTTGAATTTAATCATGGAACCATAAAATCTCAAAAGCCCCAATTTGATCCATAAACCCTAATTTCTTTCTCATGTAAATTCTCATCAATCAATCATGGATTCCATGAATTATTGATATCAAAAGATAGAGCTTGAAGAGTAGAACAACTTTGTAGTTGAAGAGATTACCTGAAAATCGAGTTTCGGGACTTGAATCGAGCTTGGAAAAAATTTCTCTTTCTTTCCCTAGACCTCACGTTTGTTGTTGGAAAAGATGAACATTAGGTTCATCTTTTTACCATTATTTTACACATATATCTATTAAATGAATATTAAAATCATTTAATAGTGAAATTACAATTTTGCCCTTTTTATCCCATGATTGAGATTGATTTTATCATCAACCAAGGGCCAAGATTTAATATTAAATTTTCTCTTTCCAAAATTACCCTTATAACTTTTTAAATATTTCAAAATTACCATTGGTCCAAATAACCAATTTGCCCTCCAACTAGTTTTTATTTACTAGTTTGCCATTCTTGTAAAAATTCAACTAAATCTAGTTGGAATCCAACCAACTATAATAAAATATTCATAAAGTAATATTTTATGAATTTTTCCATATCTTTTGGATCAGTCTCCAAAATTTCCATTCGATCCAATATATTGATAAATAATCCTTTACTCAGAAATAAACTGTAGGATTCATCTTGAATCGAACTAAAAATATTTTCAACACTTGGAAATGACTTTTATAACCTTTCTCTATCATATGGTAAAATTTCAAAATTTTCCAGTTCGATCCGGGTATACGAATTCCACTTAAACTTTAACTGCAATTTTCCCAATAACTGAAGTATTAGATCGAACAAAAAATTATGCATTCAATTCACACCCTTAGGTGATCTATTTATTTATGAAATAAAACCCTTAACTTTTGGTAAATTACAACTTTAGTCCCCAAACTTTTCCAAAGTTTATACTTTAGCCATAAATTTTCAAAATTTACATTTTGGTCACTAAACTTTTAAACTTCAATTTCCATTCCAATTTTCCTTGGTATTCAACCAAACTTTAAGGATACCTTATTCAATTCACTATCTATCACATGATGCCTTTAAACCTTAGAATTTTCCTTTCCAAAACCCATAATTAAAGAAACTCCAACTTTCGCATTTTTGTCACTAAGTTAGCTTTTAAGCTATTATCTTAGTACTAAATTACCCTTAATCAACTTAGTAAATTTTGGGGTATTATATAAACTCCATATTGTCGGTGCTCTTTCTTTGACCGAATTTTTGGTTTGAATGACCTTGGGCACTTGGTGTAACCTTAGGTTGCACAACGATGACGGGATTCAAGGATCTGGTATTGTAAACTCCCAAAGAGTTCACTTCATGGTCGTTCCTCCCATATAACTTCTTATGGGATGCACGTGAACTTTATCCACTGTTAATTTTTCCAGTCTTGACGCATTCTCAATAAGATCACCTGATAGCACAAGATCGGCGAAATTGGTAGTCGCATGGCCTATAAGGCGATCCAAAATTGGGCCCTCCAAAGTTTGGACGAATATGACCACCATCTCTTTCTCACCAAGCAGGGGTTAAACTTGTGCCGCCACGTCTCTCCAACGTTGTGCATATTGCCTAAAGCTTTCATTAGGCTTTTGCTTCGTGTGTTGTAGGGTCCAACGGTTCAGCGGCATATCACTAAAGTGATGGTATTGGGATAGGAAAGCCTTGGCCAAGTTTTTACATGACTTTACCTGATGTCAGCTTAATTGATTATACCATCTGGTGGTAGATCCTGATAGACTATCTTGGAAGCAGTGGATTAACAACTTGTCATCTCTACCGTATCTCGTCATCCTTCGACAAAACATGGTAAGATGAGCACGGGGGCAACTTGTCCCATCATATTTCTCAAATTTCGGGGGTCTTAAACTTAGGGGTAGTACCAAATCTGGGACCAAACTAAGTTCGTTAGCATCAAATCCAATGAAAGTGTCCACTACCCCCATAGTTTCCATTTTCTCTTTGAGTCGCTTGCAACGATCCTCAATCTCTTTCGAGGTCTCGATCTTAGATTTCCCGGTCTCAATTAATTGGTCCATTTCTGAGACAAAGTTTTCAACTTTAAAGCCCCCGGGTTTGAATTCCGAAGCGGAGGGTAAATTAAAACGTTACTTGAGGATCCGGTTGACCTTTAGCATGAGGAAGAGTAAAACCCGACAGGCACGTAGGAATTTCAGACCTAGCCGTAGGATTATCGACATAAACTTTTCATTGCTCGGGAAGCTTAAATCCGAACATTTGGGCTATTTGTCCTAAGGCCTCTTGTTGAGATTTCTTGAATTGTTCCACCATGTCTTGTCGGGCCTTGGCCAATTGTTCTTTCATTTTTGGACTAAATCTATTTGCATGTCATTTTGGGTTTGCTCGATTCGGTCTAACCTTTCTTCGTCGCCATCTTAGTTTTGCATCGGGTTCCGTAGGGATGCTGAATCGATTGAACTTTACTTTGATCCAGAATCACTGTCACAAGACATCCCAAAAATTAGTCTCAACGTCTCCAAAATGAATGCATGTAAATGCAAAGCAAATGCCCTAAATAAAATATTAAGGTCTAAATGAAAAGATGTTGATGTGAGTGAATAAACGAGAATGCGTTATTGAAGATTTGAACAATATTGTAAGAAAAGTTATGAAACAAAAATTGATAATGCTACCATGAAGGGATGTGTGTAAATGAATGTTGATCGATGAACATCCTCATTAAACAACTTTTCATAATGAAGATCGAGTCTCATTACAACGAGGAAAATGAAGAAACTGCTACATAAGGCACTACTGAAAATCTAAGTTAGCCTTTGCTCATCTTCTTGATCAATCTTGAATCTCGGGATTCTTCAACTCATTATTATGGACTCTTTCTCCTATTACGAAAGCTTTCAAATTTGGGCTATTCTCGGATCAACACTTCATTATAAAAATGCCATGAATATACAAAACAAATGAACAGAATAAGACAAGACAAAAATGGGTTAGTAACAGATATAATGAATGGCGAATATAAAAAAGCAAACCAAAGCAGATTCCTAATAACATGGATTCTAGTTCATTATGGTTATCCGCATGGCTCTAATGGGGCGAGCTTCTTAGATTCTCACACATGTGGGTTTGGTCTATACAATGGTACCCGAACCCATCTTATCACCTATATAATGAAAGGTGAATTGGATTCGGTTCGAGGGAAAGTACGACCTAATAACGTTGAGGGCTGCTCATGTGTCAAAGGCGTTGATTTCGGAAGTAAATTAACGACCCGTGGAGGGCTACTCACGTGGGTATGTGGCGTTTCACTCTCACTTAAGGGAAGGAGCTCGGGTATAGAGCTTGATGAACATGGTGCAACACATGTCGGTGATTCCTTATAGATTAAATAAAGAATTAATTTGAGGACCACCAATTATCAAAGCTCGTGCAATCAAAGTCACATTTTCAAGAATAAATCGATCTCATTAGAATCAAATTGAATTCTCAATAATTTCCATCATTTAAAAGCAACAAATATTCTTTTGGCCTAACTCTCTTTTTGTTTTGTAAAAACAAAACCGTTCCCCAGCGGAGTCGCCATGCTGTAGCGACTAAAGCTAAGCTCGACTACGGGGTATCCCCACATTTTTGGAAAATAATGAAGTTTAGGGGGATTTCTTTTGAAAAATTATTTTTCCTTTAGAAAATAATGAAGACTTGGAGTCAGCACCGGCCACTTGGATAGGTAGGCCGAACACCAGAAAAGCCAAAGATTCAATTTAAAAGGGTTCATGAGTTGGTTACGTCTGGGGAAGGATTAGCACCCCCATCACGCCTGAAAATCGGTACTAAAATATTTGTTACTTTTAAAAATTAGTGGAGAAGGTGACATGACAGTTAATGGAAACTGTATAATTACACATTTAATCTTTATTATTTACATATTCTATCGATTTGTTTATAATTTTAATTTAATAAATTTAATCATCCAATCGGATGATGACATATGTCATAAAATATTTTTCTTATTTCATAGGAAAGTTATTTGATACACAGGTAGTATAAACTAAAGTTTATATAAGTCAATTTATTTTAGCTTTTAGGGTTTTATCTTTTAAGTTTAAAATTTATGATTTAGAGTTTAAAGTTTAAGATTTATAGTTATAGGTTAAAGTCGTATAATTTCTTTTACTCAGTTTATTTATCAAAATGTAATTGTATTTCATATCTTAAATATTTATTTTACGTATACTTTTGTTAAATATTTATGTTATTTTTAAAATCCAAATTCAATTTGAACTTCGTAGAAAAAGGACACACCTAATGATATATGTTTTTCCAATCGACTACTTAGCCTAATTAGTAACATAATTTAAGCTTAAGAATGCAATAAGTCTTTGAACATTTTTAAAATTTTAATTAAGCCATTGAACTTTTTACACCAAATTAGGCCCTTAAATAATAAAATTAATCAATTAAATTCTTTGACCAATTTTGACCATTAATTTTTGACAATTTTTTAGATATTATTGCTATATGATACACTACAGTTCTATCATATGTTAGTTACATATATTAAAAAACATTTTTAATAATTTTTGTAAATTTTTAGAATTTTTAGGATTTTTAATTTTTTTAAATAAAATAAAAAAATTCTAAAAATGTCAAGTGATAACACGCACCAACTGATCCAAAAAAAAATTGTTAGATTCAACAGTCAAAGTTAACCAAAAGGCTTAATTGATTCAATTTATTAATTTAAAGGCTTAATTGTATAAAAAATATCTACAAATTAATTATTTTTTTCAAAAGTTCAAGGATTTTTTTACCCTTAAGCTTATAATTTAATTGAATTTTGGAAATTTAGGAGTAAAAGTAAATTGGTGTTGGCTGTTGTATGCTTTATGGTAAAAAAGGAAAACAGAAAGGAGTTGTGTACAATTTGACCAATAACAGATAAATAGGGGGAGTTTCTCTTTTTAAAGTTGGCACGTTTTTGCTGCTTTCAGGAGAGGAATTAAAGGGCTCGTATTTACACTTGTTTTCATTTCTCTTCGTCTCCATTCTTTCTCCCAATTTCTTCCCTTTAGGTTTAGGGTTTCCCCTTTTCTCTCCTTCTCTTGTTTTGCATTGCGGTGAAAAGCTACAGATCCAGCTTTTCTTTCCCTTTTCTCATCAAGGTAATCGGAAATTTATTTACCATTTTATATGCATTCTGCTTAATTTGGGCGATTTGGTTTAGCTGATAAAGATGCAATCCCGTTCTATGATTTGGGTATTTCTGGTTAAGTTTTTTGTTTGTTTGTTTGCTTGTTTTGGTTCGGTTTTCGAGACCTTTCAAAAAAAATGCGTAACTTTAGTTTAATGAAAAGAAATTACGTGAGAATGGGTATTGTGTTAACCTTATATTGTTCTTTTTCGGTTCAATGTTTTTGTTTAACGATGGCGATTTGGCTACATTGTGTTTAAGCTAATCTGCTAATGGATTGAATTCAATGTTTTAGTTCTATTGAATTTGGGCGTGTTAAGTTTCATGCAGTGTAACTGTGTTTGTTGTGTAAGTTGCAGAGTTTAAGCTAAAATAAGGCTAGGGTTTAACATGATGGATCGATTTTGAAAAGTTGAAGTGATCATAGTTAATGGCTTTTAATTTGATTCTTCTTATTTAGGATTTGCAATTTTAGGCATAAAAAATGGTAGGTGCAGAAGATGTTGCTGTGAGAAGTGCAGACCCCCCAGATCCTGACGTTCTTGAGATCAATCCAACCTCTCGATACATAAGGGTAACCTTTTTTTCTTTTTCTATGATGTTATTTGAACTTTATACCAACTTCTATTTGGTTACTGTGGTGGGAGCATGCGGAAGGGACAAATACAGAAGCACTTAATAGTGCTTTGTAGCATCTTGGGCTTTTTTTTATTGAAAATGAGTTGAGTATTTTCATTTGATTTGCTTTTTGTTCGGGAGATTTGAAAATTTCAGTCTATTTCAATTATCTTGTTATTATGCTTTCTTTCTATGACCAAACTAAATTTTCTGCTGTCGATCACCATTGTTTCACCTCTTGATTGATATGAATTCAAACAGTATAATGAAGTACTAGGAAAAGGTGCCTTTAAGACTGTGTATCCTTTACCTATATTTTATCAGTGGGATTGGGTTAATATTACTTTATCTTTACAAACATGTTTGTGTTAACAAATTAGGTTGATAAGCAATGTTTTAAACAGAAACAAGAAAATCATTTTTTAGTTAAGAGTTAAATACTTTCTCGATAGGCTTTCCTTAATTTTATAACCAACTAGCTACAAGGCATTTGATGAAGTTAATGGCATTGAAGTGGCATGGAACCAAGTCCAGATTGAGGAGGTCCTACAGAAGCCTGAAGACTTGGAGAGACTATACTCTGAGGTGCGACTCCTGAAATTATTGAAGCATAGCAATATTGTGAGGTTTTACAATTCATGGATTGATGATAAAAAGAAGACTGTCAATGTTATAACCGAGTTGTTCACCTCAGGAAGCCTCAGGCAGTATGTTTACTCCCCTTATCTTATCTCTGCTGAAATCCTTTCTTTTACTTTAGGGTTAAATATTTGTTTCTACATGAACTATATTGATTTCTCAATGTCATACATATGATTTTTCTCTCTCAATTTCATACATGAGGTTTTACGCCATTAATGGGTTCACCCATTTTCATGACGAGTCTGATGTATGTCATTGGGGAATTGAGTATGGTTCATGTATCAACCAAATACTTAACCTTGTACTTTATGTTGAAATGAGCATTGTGGTTAGCATGTGTGATATGTGATTTAGGTATTGTAAGAAACACAAGAAGGTTGACATGAAGGCTGTGAAGAGTTGGGCAAGACAAGTTTTAATGGGTTTAGTTTACCTGCATAGCCATGTCCCACCAAATTATACACAGGGATTTGAAGTGTGATAACATATTCATCAAAGGCAACCAAGGTGAAGTAAAAATTGGTGATCTTGGGTTAGCAACTGTGTTGGAGCAATCTAATGCCAAAAGTGTGATTGGTATATTTTCCATTTCCTGTTGTTTCCTTGTATGTGTATGTTTATTGAATGGTGGAATACCTATTTTCTTGATTTGTATCTATCTGGGTCTATCCTTGTTTTTCGCTACCGATTTTCTCCTTTTTTTATGGGATAGGAACCCCTGAATTTATGGCACCTGAGTTGTATGATGAGGATTACAATGAACTGGTTGATATTTATTCCTTTGGAATGTGCATGCTGGAGATGGTGACTTTTGAATATCCTTACAGCGAGTGTAGAAACTCAGCTCAGATATATAAGAAAGTTTCATCTGTAAGTTCTTTGTTTACTTTACTTCATAAATGTCAGTTAATCCCTACCTTGGCAATTACCTAATAAATCCTTCAAACTTTGTAGGGAATTAAACCTGCTGCACTTTCGAAGGTTAATGATCAAGAGGTGAAACTATTTATTGAGAAGTGTTTAGTTCCTGCATCTCAAAGATTATCAGCAAAGGAGCTTTTAATGGACCCCTTTCTTCAAGCTAATGGATCAGCAAAGAATCATCCTTTCTCACTCCCTGATATTGTTATGCCTAAAAATGGAGCCTTTGGAGATCTCTGCCTCATGTCAGAAGCACCTGCTGCCACATGGAATAGACCATCCTCTTTGGATCTTGGTAGCGATAGTGAGCCGCCTGTTGTCAATTTTCTTGATAATTCCTCGGGCGTTGAGGTGAGAAGGACAAACAAAGGCCACCTTTTCTTGTTAAAAGGCGAGGGAAATGATGAAAATTCTGTATCAGTAATCCTTCGAATAGCTGATCAGAATGGTAAAATGATAGTCCAAACGGAAGCAACTCCACTTTCGCTTACTCTCTTTACACTTATAGTTTTGTTACCTTTTTTCTTCTGGTTATATGCAGGTCGTGTGAGAAATATTCATTTCCTCTTCTTCCTTGATAGTGATAACGCCCACTCAGTTTCAAGTGAAATGGTAGAGCAACTCGAATTAGAAGATCAAGATGATGTGTTCATAGCAGAATTGATTGATTTGTTGTTACTGAATCTGATTCCCGATTGGAAACCTTGCGTTTCCATCGATCATCTAGTTGCTCCAAATAGAAGAAAATCTTCAAGAGATCATCAGTACTCGCATGGACGTGGGGAGACTTCCCAAAATACTGCTGAAGCTAACACATTAGGGGAATTTGACGAATCAACAAGGCAAGGTCTTTGGTCTGTGAAATTTAATGGGAAAACACCTCATGCCAACTTCATGGTAGAAGATTCAGCTTCTGAGATGTCATTTACTTCTGCAAACTTGAATGAGTGGAACGATAAACTTAGCTCTGTCCATTCGTTCACGTCTGCTGAATTAGGGCCTATGTGCTGTAATGGACATGGGTTCAAAAGTTCAAGCAAATTGTTGTCTGAAGCAGAACTATCCTTCCATGTCGAGTGTTTGCCGATGTGCCCGGAATCTTTTTATACTGCAGGTCCGGTAGAAGACAAGGAGTTAAGACTGGAGCTAAAAGTGATTGAGTTCCAGTATCAGGAGGCAATGAAAGAGATATCCAAGAAGAGACATGAAGCTATGATGGACAGAAGAAGAAGAGATTGTCTCAGAAGAAGATGCATTCAGTTCACTGGTCCAATTTTTTTTTTCAGAAAAATCTGTAAATTGCCCTTCAAGTGTAAATTTTTTTTTATTACGGGCAGACAATCTCCTTCCCCCCCCCCTTTTTTTTTTCTTGCTGGTGTGGCAGAGGAAGTGTAATGCCTTTTTTTTTTAACTTTTAAAGGTATCCATCATAACGAGTTTAATGATTAATTTTTTTGTTCAGATATAAGTAAGTGTTGGCTACAAGTAATAAAGTTATTTCATGCTTAAAGCTGGAATCTAACTTTTAAAACAGAATAAACATTTACCATCTTACTTGAATTTGTATTTAGAGGAAGTGAAATGTTGATAAAACTTCTCTTCAGGTTTGTTTTTCAGTTTGCTTTGTACACTTGAAAACAGAGCTTAATAGATAAGATGTCAAAATTTACTGCTTAAAAATAGGGGTGTGCAAAACTCTACCTATGATCATAAAATGTACTTTAATCTTATTGATAGTATCAAACTCTTAACCTGTAACGATATAAACAACCACCAACTCACATGTCATAATTTCCTTTCTATAATTGATCAGCCACTTGTTTTTCTCCTACGTCTGATCTGATTAGACAAAGAAAAAAATATCAAGAATATAAACCAAGACTGTTTATTTTTGGCATCAAAGGAGAAACTTGCCTTAGACTTTTCCTTTTAACAAACAATTGGTCATCAAAGTCTTCAGGAATGCACCAACAATCAGTTGGTTTAACAGGGTGAGAC
The DNA here is from genome assembly GCA_019671005.1 of Hibiscus mutabilis. Taxonomy (NCBI): domain Eukaryota; kingdom Viridiplantae; phylum Streptophyta; class Magnoliopsida; order Malvales; family Malvaceae; genus Hibiscus; species Hibiscus mutabilis. The sequence continues at coordinate 30,662,344 of CM033714.1, forward strand.
GCTAGTTCCCTTAAGCAAGGAATCTTAATTGTGAAGATCCATATTGAGCCTATGCAAAACATGATCCAGATTAGTCGGATATTGGTAGTTAAACAAAAACAAAATCTCCAAGAATTGTTAACGACCTGACAACTCCATATCAGTAGCATGTCTTGTTCATGGTGTTGTCTGAGTTGAAGGAGTAGAAGCGGGAACAGTGAGAATTTTGTGTCCTCTGGGCAAGCATCCCAATTCCCAAGAAGTGGCCTGTGGCTGTGTAAAGAGATTTTGGCTTCACTTTGAGAACGTCGGAGCTTAATGTTTAAGTTGGGCCATGTGCGGCATGGCTACGGGAAGCAATCAACAATTGGCAGAGAAGTAGAATCAATTGCCTTCTACTATGAACCATGATGCAGCTGAAAGGAGAGAGGGCAAGGGAAAACAAAGCTTAACTTGGAAGGTTTTGATGGGAAAAAAGGTGGTAATAGAAGAAAAAAACTAACTCCTATGGCTATCATACCCTTTACGTGTAATATATTATTTTTCATGAATGAATCCAAAATTTAGGGTTAGGACAAGCTATAAATGTTTGAAAGTGAGTAAATTCATAAATATACTAATTTTTAACAAAATTTAAATAAGGGAACAAAAATAAAAAGAAAATTCTTTAAGGATGGGGTGATTGCCCCTCCCTATCCTTTAATAGTTATGTCTTTATTATTTTCCCTTGATAGGTGAAGCTTTGGTTCCACTTCCGATTCAAGCAGCGGCAAAATTAGAATTTTCATTTAGGGAGGCCAATTTAAAATTATGTTATTAGTAAGGTATTATTGACCTTATACCTCAACAAATTAAGTAGAATAAATTTTAATATTTTTTATAAAAAGTTGTAGCTTCTTGTACTTTGTAACGGGTGTGAAAAATATTTTAGTGGGGCCAGCTGTAACCCCAACTTAACACATACGTCCGCCCATGAATTGAAAGGCCACTTGAGGGGAGTACATTTTAAAGATTTACAAAGTTATGTAATTTATTAAAATTAAATTTCAATTAAAACAAATAAATGTTAATTGACTTGTTGTACATGCAGTAAATTGACTTTTGATATAAAAATATAGGCCATGGTTGGTAAATAGTTGTTTGAGCACAAATTAAAAGTTTGAGATAAAATTGAAAATTTGACCGGTCAAATTCCTTAATTTGGATGTTTGGTGAATAGCGGATTGAAATGCTAGATTGGGGTGAAACCTCTAATTTTAAAAAAATTGTTTTTGAAATGAGATATTTTGACATAAGAGCTATAAAAACCCTTTTACCCTTAACACTTATAAAAAAAATCTCCAAATAACCTAAATTTAACATTTCTATTTTAATTCTTCAGTCTCACGTATTTACACTGTGACATTTATAAACTAATATTTTTTTCTTTTAATTCTCCAACATTTAAATTTGTATTTAAATTTAATAATTAAGTAAATAATATTATAAATAATTATCAAATAATAAATTAATATATAGATCCTTTAAATATGCTTAGTATGTTAAATTAAGAAAATTTATAATATAATTAATATTAATAGATATAAAATATTGATAATTAATAAACTATTCAAACAAGTATCGAATATAATTATGTCCTTATATGTCATTTTATTTGTTTAAACAATCAAACATCTATCAGTTAATTTTACCAAGAGAAAAACTTCAATACACATGTTTAAACTTTAGTTTACACAAGTCTTTTAGTTTTAGGGGTTTAGTTTAGGGCTTAGAGTTTAGGGGTTTGGGTTGCAGGGTTTAAAATTTAAAGTTAGTGTTTAGAATTTAAGGTTTAGAGTTTAGGAGGGTTTAAGTTTAATTTTGATTTATAATATAAATAAGCATGCTTGTGTAAAGTTTACACAAGTCTATGTATTAAATTTAAACCCTTTTACCAAATACTTTTATATATTCAGCTAATACAATATGCTAATCAAATCAGCTAATATAATTCGCTATCAGCTAATTACTAAATAGATATAATCCAACATAACTTAAAATCTACGAATTACATCATTTTACATCCATGTGTACTTTATCATTAATCTAAAATTAGTCATTTATTTTTTACCTGCAAATATTTAGCCTAAACACATTTTAAACCCTCTTGTTTTTTTTAGAGACTTTGTGCGATCACTCTTGTTATGTTTGTGCAGAACTATCCTGAGTCGAGTCAGGGATATTGCTAGCCATATTTGTTATAGACCACCCATAGGTAGGGGTGACAGTTGAGTTGAGTCAAAATTTTTTGAATTATTCGAGTTGACACGTAATATCTTACAACTCAAATTTTATTTGAATTTTTTTTATTCAAGTCGAGTTTATAAAAGTTGAGTTCAAGTCGAGTTTTCGAGTTCCTATGCACATTTAATTGTATTTTTATCACTCTAATCATATAAGATATGCATATATATATTTCTTCATATTTTTTCATGTAACATATATTTCTTAATATTTGTTTATATCGGTATATATATTAGTAAAATTGAGAGACTCGACTCAACCTTAAAAACGAATCCACTAATTATTAAAAATTTCGAGTTATAATTTTTTTATTTTATAACTCAAACTTTATTTAAAATTTTTTGAAATTGAGTCGAGTTTATGAAATTTTGAGTCAAATTTTTTTACTTCAAGGCGATTTGAAAAATTTAATTTTTTCGAGTGAAGTTGAGTTTTGTTGACCCCTGCCCATAGACCATATCTGGATAACTTTTCTTTGCCCACTCCTATTTTGCAGGCCATAAAAATTAAGATTACGTGCACATATACATACAATATTGAGTAGGTATGACCAATGTGCATATACATGTGTAGGGAATTGCCATGTGCAATAAGATGGAAGAGTGAGCAAATAAACAAACATTTCAGTGCTACGTTGTAATCAGAGCTGAGGTTAGTGCGACTGATGTATGCTTCTGGTTGCGTGCACAACCATTCTGCTGCTGCTGCTGCTGCTGCTGCATTGATTTGTTGTCGCTATCCTGAATTTAAATTGCACTTATAGTTATATTTTCAGTTATGTTGTGTTTATTACAAGTGTAGGTATAATAAATATTATTATAATAATTGCAAGTACTGCAATAATAATTTTTTTTTAAAAAAATAAATGCCATGCTAAGAACCTTCCTAACAACTAACAAAAATATTATTGGAATAGAAGGGAAATAGAAGAATAAGTATCCAGAAAATAAGGAGAAAATATCAGAAGGAAAAAATATTGGTTTATAACAATTGGCGTAAAGAAAAAAAAAAAGCATCACAACCCTTTATTATATAGGAGTGTTTGTTATGGACCAATTGTCATAGCTGCCGATACGAGTTATATTCACATGAAATTATAAATTTGTAATATGTTATTATAGACGTAACAATTACAAATATTATAATTTTAAATACTATTAAAATTATTATATAATTATTACTATTACAATTATAAACCGCTATATAAATCCCACGTTATTGCTTTCTTCATCTGCACACTCCAGACTTCAAATCCCAGCCTCGAGGGAGAGAGGGATTGTAAGAGGGAACTAAATGCATTTGTCAGATAGAATCGTGCCCCTTCCGTATGGTCTTATCCTAATAGATGTGAGCATTCTATCGAGTTAAGTTGAGTAAATAAATTTTAAATTTGTCTAGTTTGGTAAGTCCTAATTATAACTCAAATTTTTAATTTTTTTAATTGAATCGAGTTGTTCGAATTTCTATTGAAATTTAATTATAAGTAATTATAATGTTATAGTACAGATTGATTCTAATTCAAATAATTTTCTATAAACTTATAATATATATATATATTCATATTTTTTTTCATATGTGATGTACATATATCAAACAAAGTTGAGTGGCTCGACAAACTTGAAAACCGATATACTAATTATTAAAAATTTCGAGTTATTCAAGTCACATTTTATAACTTAAATTTTATTTAAAGTTTTTTTAAATTAAATCAAATTTATAAAATAACAATTCGAGTAGAATAAAAAATTGATTTTTAATCGGTTTTGCTCATCTTAGTTCGAAATGAACTTTTCCTCAAAAAATGTTGGGTTTCTTGGCTCTCACTCATCAAATAACTATCAAACCTTTAAAAGAAGAGTAAACTACAACGGAAGCCATTCAATTATGAGTAAAGGTTAAATTTAGGCCACTCAATTATTAAAAATTATATTTGGGTCATTTAATTATTAAAAGTTACATTTTGGTCACTCAATTATGAGTAAGGTTATATTTGGGTCACTCAATTATGAGCAGGGTTACATTTAGGTCACCATTCTCATTTAAAAAATATATTAATTTAGTCATTTTTTCCCAAATCAATTGTATGCCCTCATTAACACTAGTTACTGCTGCCACATAAATTTCTAGTTACTGCTGCCACATAAGTTATTGAATTTTTATTATAAAACAGATTTCTTAAATTCTCTGTAAGTTTGTTTTATAATAAAAAATTACCGCTATAAAAAGTATTGCAAAAATTATACTTTTTAATGAAAATAAATAGGCTTGCAAAGAACTAAAAAAATCCGTTTTATAATAAAAATGACTAAATTGATTTTAATATGAAGGGTTAAATTTATTGAAATATTTTGAATTTGGACTAAATTGATAGAATACAAAAGCTTCGAGGACTAAAACTATCATTATACCCAATTAAACGACAACATTTAACGGTTGGGTGACCCAAATATAACCATAATATTAATTGAGTGATCTAAATATAACCATAATAGTTGAGTGACTCAATTATAACTTTTAATAATTGAGTGACGTTCGTTATAGTTTACCCTTAAAAGAAATGAAATTTTTAATTGGCGTACCTTTTACTTTGACTGAAAGCAAATCTTTTTATTGCTTTATTTGATATGGAATTTTTAATTGTGGCAATTTTACCTTTCCAAAATTTATAGAGATCAATTTATCCATTTTTTAATGAAGGATCAAAATATAATATATGGATTGCTATGATACTTTTCTAAAAACAATATACAAGTTATATTATTTTTTAGATATATTATTAAAATACTAATTATATATATTTAGGTCACCTTTCATAGCTAAAAAATATATATCAGTATATACTATCCAAATTATACAAGAGTTGATTTAACACTCTCTGTTATTCACGAAGTAAATTTTTTTTTACAAAAATGATCATATTCATTTTTAAATAATTAAAGAGTTAATATTTAATGCACTGTCAATTTAATTTTTTATACAAATATGTCTATTTAAACTTCGCAATATAAACTTTAAACTTTAGGCCCTAAAACCTTATCTTTAAACCATGCATTAGACCCACTTGTGGAAAACAAATTTTTTTATCGTTAGTGCATGAAATATGTTCTCATAATCGAATGAGAATAAAAAGAAAATAGAGAAAGATTGTATTTTTATTGATATCATTAAGATTTATCTTTTTTGTTATGTTCTTAAGGTTATTATCTAATACAACAATGATAGAATTTTATTAAACTTAATTGTTAATTCTGAACTTAGGGACAAAACTACATTGTCCTTTGGGCTGTGCCCCTGATTTTTTTTATTATAAAATATAATAGGGATTTTTACGAATCAAGGTGTTGAGATATTTGATTTTGATATAACTTAAATGATAAATATTTTTGCAAATTAGTTTAAGTCTAAAAATATTTCAAAAGTTCATTAACTTGTAAAATATGTTTGAAAGGTTTTCAAAGGGGTTTTGATTTGTTTAAATCCTTTTAAAATAACTTAAAAGTCAGACTCTGTATACCGATACACTTGTTAGTATGCCGATACCCAGAAGAGCTCGTACCGGTACGGTTGCCCGTGTACCGATACACCCTTTGTCCCCAAAGGTAAAGTTTTTCTAGTAGCTAACTTGTGTACCGATACGGCTTCAGCTGCACTGATACACTAGGGGTACCGATACACTTGTATAGTGTACCAATACCAGTGTAAAAAATTTCCAATGCTTTTTCTATTTAAATTATATGTACCGATACCAGTGGTCAAGTACTGAAACTGACGAGTCTAGAATTACATTAATATTGAAAATAAATTCTCTAACGACTCTAATCAACCCCAACGGCTAGTAATGGCTATGAAGCCTTTAGAGGGTTTAAAAGACATTTCCAAGCATCAATGGAACAACAAGAAACATCATTGCCAACATTCATGTATAAAGAATGTGTTTTTGAGCTTTAATTGTCAATTTTCTTTGTAGAACACACTTGGAGCTTAATTGTTATATTTGCTCAATTGTTAGGTTTTGGGTGAGTGTTTAAATTGCAAACACATTTGCCTAGAGAGGTTTTCTTTGTTTGCCAATTTGTTTTCTCTTTGTAAGAGAGTGTTCTTCAAGACTTTGGGGTATAGGTCTTGATTGTAAGAGTTGTCTCCTTGAGCCCGGAAAAAGAGAAGACAAATTAGTGAATTTGTGGAAAACCCTTAGTGTGGATAGCTAAGGTAGTGGAGGTAGACTTTGGTTAAAAAGTCGAACCACTATAAATTATTGTGTCACAATTTTTATTGCTTAGCTTTTCATCCAACAAAGCAAAATTCCAAATCACCCCTCTTGACATCTCGGTTGATTGTTCGAGCTCTCAACACCCGTTCCTCAAATTTTAATTGATTTAAACATTGTATTCCTATTTTTATGGTAATTATACATTGTCTTTCTAATCTTTATTTTTGACTCCGTCCCTGGTCGGGAAAAAAGAATAATATACAAAATGGATGCATCGACGATGAGTAGTATCCACGTTGGTCATGATTTGCATCTCAATTGAATTCAACATCATAAGGCTTTGGTGATAGTGTTTTGCAAGATACATTTAATTTTTTTTTTGAGAAATGCAAGATACATTTAATCATGCTCTACCATTAGCCTAATCTCTTCAACACAAGCAAACATGTATTTTACACGCCTTTTTACACAATAAAGTAAGATATAAATTTTTAAATCCACAAAATTATCCCTTTCCCAAACGTTTTCACACGCCCTTAACAAGAATCATAAAATCAATACCCGGTAATGATTTCACACGCCCTTCACGATTTCACTACACCAAACAAAACACACACACAAAATCATATTTAGAATCCCAAAAACAGAAGTGAAGAACCCTTCATGAAATACCTATGTCGACCGGATAGATCGAGGAAGCGTCAGAAGTTGTCGCACTTTTTTAAAAAATTAAATTTCATATAATTTAGTATTGTTGATATTAAAAATAGGATGGTGGTAGTTGCGGTTCGTCCCTTCCGGTTTGGGTGAAAAGTTAAATGGCGATTGATTAAAGAGAAGATTAAGAGATGAGAGAAAAGGAAGGCACGGAGAAGATAATGAGCAATAGATTAGTCTCCATAGTTTTATTTTGCAGTCTCTTTAATGTTGGCTGATGTAGAAGACCGTTAGGTAGTAGAGTCAGCTTGTGAACCATATAGACTTGACAACACTGTTGTTAAATAGAGGATATGGCGGAGATTCCTCTGAATGAGTCATCTCAAAAAATTTCGGAAGTTTCGAATCCTGAATTTGAAAGAGTGTTCTTTCCTACAAAATTTAAGTCATAAAATAATTTTATTCAATATAAAAGTAAGTTCATCTAAAATAAAATTTTATATTCATCCCAACGATATCCTACTATTCCCATATATCCCATGTTTAACATGAAACAAAACATCTTTTTTAAGACAAAATTCGATCCCATTTTTCTTCAAAGAAAGATTTGGTAAATATATAAAGTTTTCAACAAAAAAATCCGACCTTTCTCCCCCTTATTTTTCAAGTGGTAAACAAGAAAATGGCGTGTTTGTTAGGTTTGATATCTATTAAGGGCTCGTTCAGCATTACTTAAAGAACGGGCGTTTGACACTCAAACGCTAAAGCATTGCTGAACGGCTCCTTCAATACTGCCTGACCGCCGTTTTTGCTTAATTTTGCGCTTCAAACGCCAGTTTTTCACAGCCAATTTTTTTTGCTTTTCCAAGGCTGCAGCTTTTTCACCACAAATGGTCTTCATAAGTGTAGCTGAACAAAGCCTTAGTTTTTACTTTTTTGGCTAGAAGTAGCAACAGCTGCAATTGTTAGGTTTTTGGTGCATAATTTTGCCCCCTATTGGAGTTTCCAGTCCCCATCTTTGAAAAACTACCAAACATGCGGTTGCAATCAAACAGATTGTCGTCATCCAAAAATAAATGCGAATATTCAATCGAGTTAAGATGATGAATCATATTTTATAATTTAATTTTTATTTAAGTTTTTTTCGAGTCAAATTAGTTTGAGTTGTTCGACTTTCTGTTTAAATTTAATTATAAATATTTATGTTACAGTATTAATTGGTTTCAACTTAAACAGCTTTTACCACCATACGTGATATACATAATACATATATATTTGTTTCGTACCTTTTCAAATTGGATATATATTGAAGGACTCAATATCGAGTTTGAAAATCGATCTACTGATTACTATTTTAAATTATTCGAGTCTCGTTTTGTAACTCAATTTTTATTAAAATTTTTCAAGTCGAATCGAATTTATGAAATTACAATTAAAATCAGTTCAAATATAATTTTTTTCGTGTCGAGTTAAAAAAACCAACTTTTGCTAGTTGAACTTTGCTCACTCCTAAAATATGTTTTCGCATTGCCCCAATTGAAAAGTTATAAATCCTTATTCCAAGGGATTCACTTGAAAAGTTAAAGGATTTTGCTACGAGTGAGTTACCTCAAGTTACTTTAATTTTTTTTATCACATAGTGTTAAAATAATATGACTAAGGGTTTAATAAGCCCTTAAATTTTTATAAAAAGAATTAATTAAGCCTCTAAATTTTTGTAAAAAGAATTAATTAAGCTCTTAAACTTTTTTGCTCTCAATTAAATCCTCAAACTTAAGGGAAAAAATCGATTTGGCCCTTTGACCAACGTTGACTGTTAACTTTAATAGTTTTTTGAAACAAATTTCTTAAAACGTGTTGCAACAAGATAATGTCACTTGTCGTTTTTAAAATTTTTAAAAAATATATAAAAAATCAGAATAATTATTTAAAAATTTATGGAAAATACTAAAAATTATTAAAAATAAAAAATGTATTTTTTAATTTCAAAATTTGTTTACAAATAATAAATAATAATTTTCAAAAGATTAAAATATTTAAAAAAAATTAAAAATAGTAAATATTATTATACAATTATAAACATTAATTTGAAAAAATGTAAAACAATAAAAAGTTATTTTGGTTTTTAAAATATATTTTGAAAAAATCTAAAAAACATTTTTTTAAATATAAAATAGTTAAAGTTATTTAAAAAAATATAAAACAAGAAAAAGTTATTTTAAAATCAAAATAACTTTTATTGTTTTATATATTTTTTCAATTTATTTTTTTATAATAATATTTTTAAATATTTTAATCCTTTGAAAAAAATGTTATTTATTAATTTTAAATAAATTTTGAAATTAAAAAATAAATTTCTATTTCTAAAATAATTTTTAGAATTTTCCAGAATTATTTTTTTAAAAAATAGTTTTTTTCATCTAATTTTTATATATTTTTTAAAATTTAAAAGTTCCTAAAAATGACAAGTGGTATTATCCTGATGTGACACATGCAAAAAAATTAAAAGTAACTGTTAAAGTTAACGTTTAACGTTGGTCAAATGGCTAAATTATTTTTTTCCTTAAGTTTGAGGTCTTAATTATTTTTTTTACAAAAGTTTAATTAGGGGCTTATTGATTTTTATATTTCTAAAATAATTTTTAGAATTTTCTAAAATTGTTTTTAAAAAAAATAGATTTTTTCTTCTGCTTTTCATATATTTTTTAAAATTTAAAAGTTCCTAGAAATGAAAAGTGGTATTATCCTAATGCGACACATGTCAATTTTTTTAAAAAAACTGTTAAAGTTAATGGTCAACGTTGGTCAAAAACTAAGTTGATTTTTTTAAAAATTTAAGGTATTAATTAATTTTTTTTACAAAAATTTAATTAAGGCTTATTAAACTCTTAAACCTAATCATATTATTAAAAAAATACTGAAATTTAAACCTTCATAAAGATAAAACGAATCAACATCTATGATCGGTTAATCACTAAGTTAATTAGTACATCTTAAGTTATTTCATTCTTTTAATACAAACACTCCATTATATGCAAAAAGTTATGAGTAAAATAAGTTATTTTGATTAATACTTTTAAACTAATGATAATTTATTTTTGTAAAAATTTATTATTAATACTCGTTCAACAATCTAAAAGCATATAAAAGTATCGACATATCCATTTTTTATTTAAAAATTTTCAAGCCGAGTTTATAAAGTTCGAGTTCAGCCGAGTCACGATATGTTTGAGTTTATGTTCAAATTTGATAATAAATATTTATAGTGTTATGATAATAATTGGTTATAGTTTAAACAATTTTTATATTCATATACGATATACATTTATGTTTACTCATTATTTTTTATATGTAATATACATATATCATGTAGAGGTGAGAGACCTAACTCAATATTAAAAATTAATTTACTAATTAATAAACATTTTGAGTTATTCAAATATTATTTTATAATTTAAATTTTATAAAATTATGATTTCGAATTAAATTGAGTAAAAAATCGACTTTTCGAATAGAGTCGGTTTTACTCACGTATATCCACGTGTGTCCTCAACCTACAAAGTATGCAATCAAAGATTCAAGACTGACCAACCTAACCCTCCGGTGGGTCCTTACCCTTTCCACCCTCCATCAGATCTGTACTGTTGATCCACATCATCATATTATCCGACGGCATTCATTTCAACATCAAAAACTGCACCACACGCGCTTACAGTCAGATTACCCTACACCAGAACCTCACCCTCCTTTGACCAACAAATCCGAAAAAGAAAGGGATGACGTCAGCTATCCTTTGACTATCTCTCCCCCTTCCTTTAAACCCCACACCTCTCTTCCACTTCCCTTTCACTTTCACTTTCTCACTAATATTCATTTTCCTGCAGTTTCTCGCTTCCCAAACAAGGGGAAAATATGCGCAGAGACGATTTGTACGTCACGGTTCCCAATTTTTTCCGATGTCCGATATCGTTGGACGTGATGACATCCCCTGTGAGCTTGTGCACGGGCGTAACGTACGACCGAACCAGCATCCAGCGGTGGCTAGACAGCGGGAACAACACGTGTCCCGCCACCATGCAAGTTCTTCAAACCAAAGATTTCGTTCCCAACCGTAATTTACAACGCCTCATTCAGATCTGGTCCGACTCGGTCACCCGCCGTGAACTCCGCGCCGAATCTATCGTCGTTCCTTCTCAGGATCAGGTCAAAGCTTTGGCCAAACAGCTCGATAACGGTAGCATTTCAGCTTTAACGAAGATCGCTTGTTTCGCTAGAGAATCGGAGGAGAACCGTGAATTCCTCGCTAGAATGGACGGGTTCTTGAACGCCGTTTACGATTTCATGAGGAATGCGGAAGCGGAGATCGAATCGATCGAACAAGTTGTTGAGATTTTGGATTTGTTGATAAGTAAAATTCTGGACAAGAAACCGTTGTTGGAATCGAATTGTTTGTCGACGATTCATCTTGTTTTACAACGAGGGAGTTCAGATTCGCAAATCCAATCGGTTCGGTTACTGGAATCCCTAGCGGTGGACGGAGAATCCAAGCTCAAAATAGCCGAAAAAGATGGAGTATTCGCTGATTTGGTAAAATCATTAGGTAAAAACAAGGATCCAAGGTTGATCGAAGCAACTTTATCCTGTTTGATTGCAATCGCGATGCGCAAAAGAGTGAAAACAAAAGTAATCCAATCTGGAACAATACCGGAATTAAAGATCCTCTTATCGGAACCAAACACGACCGCCGTTTCGATAATCGAGAAATCTCTGAAACTGCTGGAAACATTATCGTCTTGCAAAGAAGGGAGGGCGGAGATCCGGCGTGATTCGGTGTTGCTACAGGCGATTGTGCAGACAGTGTTGAAAGTGTCGAGCAACGCGACGGAGCACGCGGTGACGATACTCTGGATGGTTTGTTATTTGTTCAGGGACGAGACGGCGGTGGACGCGGTGGTTAGTGGCAATGGGATGACCAAGATTTTGTTGGTGATTCAAAGCAATTGTTCGCCGGCGGTTTGGCAAATGTCTGCCGATTTGCTCAAGATTTTTGGGGTTAATTCCAAGCCTTCTTTATCAAGTTATGATACTAAAACCACCCATATTATGCCCTTTTGAGGAATTTTCATGGAAACCATTCTCTTTCTCTTTAAAAGAGGGAAAAAAATCAAACCCTAGTTTGTAAATCAAAAGGAAAATTTTGTCAGTTCAATCTTAAAAAAGAAATTTATTTGATTTTAGTTGAATATCTTTTGTTTTCTTCAATGAATCAAATGAAATACAATAGAAAGAATCAATATAATATTGTAATAGAGATTCATTCAAAAATATTTATATTATACCATTAACATTTTGTATAAATTGGAATTTTGACAATTACTTCAATAATCTAAATATTTTTCTACTTCCATAAAAAAAGAATAGTATTGCAATATATTGTTTTGGGACCAGTAAAAATTGTAGAGGAATTGGTTAGTTTAGGGAGTAAACGTGGTGTCTCAATGGAACTATGAGGGGTAAATTGGTTAATTTTAAAATAATAGGGTTTAAAAAAATAATTAAACTATAAAATTATAGGGAATTGATATTTAATTTTATTAATTTTAAAATTAAAAGGTCTTAAAAGATAATTAAACTAGAAAAAATGAGTTAAGAATTAATTTTATTAATTTTGACTGATATGGTCGTAAAAAATAATAAACAAGATAATTTTGAGAGAGGCAAAAATTTAATTACAATAGTTTAAAAGCTACCAGTGACTTAAAATACAATTAAACTAATAAATTTGGAGGCAATTGCTTGCCCACCCACTATGTAGGTTGTCTATAATTACCATCTCACCTAAGCCATAGTTATAGAAAATTATTTTAAAAAAGATTTTAGATTATTTATTTTAAAATTTAAACGTTTTACTTTGTTCTAAAAAAATACTTTTAAATAAATAAAATGTCCATTTTAAATTTTATTTTTAAAAACATAAAAGAGTTGATTAAGTGTTGTTCAAAAAATCTAGAAATTGTAACTTTTGAAAGAGTTTCTCAACCCAAATTAAAAAGCATATTTGAGACGAAAAACTATTTGTTCTATTGTTACCTTTGGTTACAGAAACACTCTTAAACGGCAAGGTAAAACATGACCTAAGTTTTATCCCGCTAATCCTCTATTTTATGAAAATTAAGAAAGTGTTTCATACTTAAATTTATTAGAATTTGGTCCTAATATTTTAGGATAATTGAAAAATTAATCAAGTTGTTGGTAAACACATAAATCGTTGAGGTATTGATTTTCGTGCCAACAATTTAACGAAAGAGTTTAATAGTGCTACTCGATTAGACTAACTTCATAGTTTTCATGAAATATAAAAAATTTGATTTTTTACTAATTAAAGTTAAGGTACTAATTTTTCAATTTTCTTAAAATAAAGGGATGAAATTTAAAAGTATACCTTTTCTCCATTGCTAAAGTTTACTTTTAAGTGCAAAGAATTGTTGACTTTGAAGATTTGATGTGTAAACTTTAAAGTATTACTTGAATAGTTAATGGTGTTGATGGATGGTATATCATGTTCAATAATAGAAGCATAACACGTAATTGGAATAATGCATTTAGGCATCTATTAAGAAGCTATAGTCATTTCAAAAAAAAAAAAAAAAAAAACAAACAAAAAAGAAGCTATAGCCAAATAGTAAAATGAGTTATCCGCCCGCACGCTCACACACGCAAACGCTCGTTCGCGCACACGCGCTCGCGCACATGCATTTAGAATAAGGGGTAGGATAGAAGAGAGGCAAAACACCAAGTTTGACAAGAAAGGTCAAATATAACTTATTACGAGTTAGTTTAATTAGATGAAATATTGAATCAACAAATATAGTTTATTAGTTGTAAGAAGTGCTGAATCCGTAAAATAAAATTAGATGTCTGATTTTTGACTTTATAAATGAAATAAATTGAATTAAGAGAATCACACATTCATTAAATATCTACATTATTTCATTTGAATTGATCGATAAATAGATCAAATATATGATAGTTATAAAAAAAGGCTTAATGCACTTCCCCTAAACTATACATGTTTTTCTCAACTTGTCCCCTAAAGTATTTTTTGACCTATTTTGCCCCCTAATGTTCCGCGACGTTACCCATTTTGCCCAATCGTTAAGAAAAACTCGTCATGACTAATCAGAACGCTTCATGTCACCTAATTATTTTATTTTCTTAATTTTCAATTTAATTAATCAGTGGGTTTCCGATGAACTTCAAACGGATTTTCACGGCGAAAAGCGCGGTGGCTCTGCGAGTGACAGACAGGGTTGGAGTTGGGGTGAGGTGGCGCTTCCTTTGGTACGAGCGATGACAACAACGAAGCGGTGGTTGGACATGGATGGTGGCGCGTTCGGATATGGTTTGGGGGAAGAGGTAGGGATATTTTGGTAAAATAAAATCAATTTAATAAATATTTTAATATATTAAATTAAAAATTAAGAAAAAAAATAATTAGATGACGCAGTGCGTTCTGATTGGTCAAGACAATTTTTTTAGCGGTTGAAACAATATAAGTAACGTCATAAAATATTAGGGGAGCAAAAAAGGTCAAAAGAATATTTTAAGGGACAAATTAGAAATACATGTATAATTTAGGAAAAAAATGCATTAACCCTAAAAGAAAACAAGAAATGTCAAATATGAGGAGTTGGGTGTGTATTATTTAGAGAGACAGAGTGCCGCAATTGCTGAAATGGGGAGGGGGTCCTTTGTTGACTGTAATTTCAACACCCATCTTTTAAATCCAATAAACAAATTGGGGTTTTGATTGGACAAAAGTAATGGAAAGGGGATTGGAATCACAATCTGAAAAAGAGAAATTAGCACAAAGTAGGGAGATTTGACCATTCCAATCTCCCCTTTATTACCTACAAACAAGAAAGATTAGCCCTTGAGAATGCCCCCATTTTATGTTAAATACAACACTTGAGGTCTTCAAAAGAAACTATCTCCTTTATCTTTAACCTATTAATTACATAATAGTTTTGTTTTGAATTGAATGAGTAGTTTTTGTGGAAAAAAAGATGATGTTCATCTTAAGATATTCGAATTTAACCAATTTTGTCTGCAATTAGAGGTTCTAATAGAGTTGACCAACTCGCAAACAGTTTGAGCTCGATTCGGTCAAAATTTGATGAACACTCGACTCGAGAATTTAGCAAGTCGAGTTGAACAAGGTCCAACTCGACTCGATAAGTTCACGAGTAGCTCATTATTTTTTTTATAATTTTTATGATTTTTGGCGGCTACCTTAAAAAATATGTTTTAAAAAGTTTAAATGCTAGTTGAAAACTCTAAAAACGTTTAGTGGCTTGCTATATAATTTACAGATAAAATATTTAGTTTCAGATTTCTAAAACATTTTGTATTTTCTGAGAATTCAAAAAGTTAGTTTGTTTTAATAAGAAATTAGATTATAATAATAAGTCTTTCTTTTTTTTTTTATTAAACTTTTTATTCTATTACTACTTTACGTATAAGAATAGAAAAGAAAAAAATCTTCGGTTTCCAAATAAAAGGATATGGTTGAAAGTTAAAATCCTGAAATCCCTGAGGTCTTGTCTCATTTGTCGTTCATCGAAGATTGTTGAGAAACTAAAAAGAGTCTCACACTCAAATAACAACTTTGTCTCTAACTCGGTCATGACAAGTTTGTTTATTTATCTCTTCGGTCCTCACATGTTTACTGAATATATATGTTTTTATTAAGCTCTAATAGTATCACTAGATTTTACCTATATTTTAAAAAACAAGGTAAAAATTTTGGTGAGCTTAATGAGCAAAAAGTCGAGTCGAGCAATGAGATTTTTAACGAGCACGAGTTGAGCAAATTCTTATCGAGCTTAATGAGCAATGAGTCGAGTCAAGTCAAGCAAAAAGATTTTTTAACGAGCATGAATCGAGCACAACTCAACTCACAATCGACTCGCTCGATAAGTACCTCTATCTACAATATATGTGTTATCAGTGAGTCAAAAAAATATGAACATATACTACATTCAAATAACTTTCAAGACTACTAAAAAAACTAATTTTGTTTTGTATTGAATTTAGGTCTTCTAAAGCTTGGGGATTGCCATCAAATGTTGGGACGGGTTGGTTTTTGTTCCCCAAAGCAGTTAAGGGTCCTTTGCCGTTTTCTATTTTTTTTATCATAAAGTTTGATTAAAAAATATATAATCATTGATATCTGATTTATTGACTGACTAATTCAAATCGAGTATTATAAATATTAGCGAAACTACAAGGGGGCTGGATTACATATTAGTTGAGCTATTCATGCCGAGCTAGACTTAGGCTTATATTAGTTGCATAATTAGCTATTCATGCATTAATCCATGTTTCCTTCCATCGTTGAGCTTGATTACATAACTTGGTAGTTTTTGTGGGAAAAGATGTTACTTTGGTGTGTTTTGTGTGTATGTGCAGGATCACTTGCCAAAGCAAGGCTAGAGCTAGTTGCCAGGGCAATACATGAAGGAGATGCCGAGCTAGTTGCCAGGGCAATGCATGAAGGAGATGCCGAGCTAGTTTCCAAGGCAATGCATGAAGGAGACGCCGAGCCAGTTGCCAGGGCAATTGTCGACAAAGAGCAAAGGTGATATGGTAGTCGAAATTGATGACTAGACAAGCCCAAGATGACGTGGAGCAAAGCCCAATCCCAAAGGAATTTGATTTCCATGAAAAGATTAAAGAAGAATTAAATTCCAAGAAGATAAGAGAAGTTCTAGTAGGAATATAATTATAATAAAGAATTATATTCTTTAAAGATAATTTAATTCCAACTTAACTTCCTCCTTAAAGAAGGACTTTGACCTAGCCCTATAAATTAGAGGGGAATTTCGAAAATCCAAGGGGAACAAGAGAAGAGAATTTCGACAACTCCAAGGAAGGCAAGAGGAGAGAATTTTCGACAAGCATCTAGGGCAAGGAGGATTTCGACAAGCCTCATTCTTCATCCTTTTCTTTCTTGTTCGATTGGGTTCATGCTAGGGATTATTTATCTTGTGTTTCTTTGGAACCTAGCCATGAACTAAATCTATTTGGCTATGGTTATTGTGTTTTGTGGTTGTGAGAAACTATTGGTTTTTGTTTAGGTAATAAGAAGTTGCACTTTTCTATTCAAGGTTTATTCATTCTTGGTTCTTATTCTTGTTTGCGAGTGAATTGGGAGAGGATCTCGTGATTTCATCTATTTATCTAATATCGGGAGAGTTAGATTCAAGAAACGAATGAATATGATATTTATTCAATCTATTGATGGTGAAGATTAATCTGGCTTAGGAATAAGTTAAGGATTTCAATGGCTAAGAGGAGCGCAAGATTGGTTGTTGTTCACCCTTGATTCACGCAGAGATGTATTATCAAGGCATGCACAAATAGCTAGAGTTTCGACTTAGGGATAAGAAGAAACCATTGAAGAACGCTCTGCCGAACCTTGAAGATTGCTGCCCAGACGCCCAAGCAGTTGCCCAACCAGTCGCCTAGGCAACCATCGATTAGTTGCCAAGGCAACCCCGTTGTGCAAGTTGCCACGGCAACTGAGTTGCCCGTGTACTCTTTTACCAAGACGATCCAATCGGCTATTACACCTCAACTCACGATAACCTGGCCTATCTCTCTCATTGATCTCATCTATTCTTTTACTTTATTGCTTTCTAGTTTAGTTATTAGTTAAACTCCTATAATCCTTTATTTGTGTTTTTACTTTTTACAGTGCAAGAGACTAGATTCTTGAAGTGGCACCAATCCCTGTGGAGACGATATCTTTTATACTATAACTTGCAACGTGTATACTTGCACAATTGCGTAGCACTTATTACGCGCAACAAGTTTTTGGCACCGTTGCCAGGGATTGGCAATAGCTACTTTGTTTTTATTTTCTTGCACTTTCTTTTTACTTTTCTTGTTTAAGATTCAAAGGGCTAATAAACTTTGGTTTTGCGTTGGTATATGACCAAGATGAGACCGACTACACCAAAATATCCCTTTGATCCAGAAATCGAACGAACCTTACAAAGACTTAGGCGAAGGATAAGAGTAGCAATGGCTAATCAAGAAGGCAATATGAATCAAGATGTTCCAGCAGGAGGAGTGATTCTTGCACGAAACAGAACTATTCGAGACTATCTTGAAGAAGATCTTGATGGACTTAATCCAGGAGTTGTCGCACCTGAAATTGAAGCCGACCATTTTGAGTTGAAACCGGTAATGTTTAATATGATCAAAACAATTGGTCAATTTGGCGGCTCAGCAACTGAAGATGCACGACAACATCTAAAATCTTTCCTCCAGATTTGCAACTTGTTCAAAATACACAGAGTCACCCCCGATGTCTTACGATTAAGATTATTCCCCTATTCACTGAAGGATAGGGCGAAAGCATGGTTGAATAGCATTCCTGCCGGATCAATAGCATCTTGGACCGATCTTTGTCGTGATTTCCTTGCTCGGTTTAATCCTACAAATTTGAATGATAAGCTTTGTAACGACATTACTTCTTTTCGGCAGGCAGATGATGAATCCATGTACGAGGCTTGGGAGCGATATAGAGAACTTCTACACAAATGCCCCCTACACGGATTCCCGGTGTGGACTCAACTAACAATGTTTTACAACACCGTGAATACACCAACAAGGATGATGCTAGATGCCTCGGCAAACGGCATACTCCTAGATAAGTCACTGGAGGAAGCAATACAAATTTTAAACAGGCTGGCCAAGAATGATTATCAATTTCCCTCTACTAGAAGAGGATGAGTTAGACGCCAAGCCACAATACATGAAATAAGATCATCAGATTCAATTTCGGCACAATTGGCCACTTTAACCAAGATGGTCAAGAACATGCAAAAACCAAACAACACACATGAGGTCAAGGTAATGGATTCTTTTTGTGAGTTATGTGGTGATAACCATGATTTTTCTGAATGTATGCAGAATCCGGAATCCAGCTTCTATGTGGGGAATTACAATCGGAACAACAATGTGATGTCCAATACATACAATCCAGCTTGGAAGAAGCATCCGAATTTTTCATGGAGTAATCCCAACATTGCTCTAAACCAGAACAATCAAAATGCACAAGCATCGGGATTCCAGCAGAATATGCCACGGTAACAGTTGCCGCAGCAACAACCGACAACATCTAGTTCTTTGGAAAATTCTCTAAATACTTTTATGATGAAAACTGAATCTTATATGGCTGAGAATAGTAACTTCATAAAAAGAACTGATGCTTTTATTAACAGGACCGAGATGAGATTGCAAAACCAAGAGGCGACAATCAAATCATTGGAAAATCAAGTCGGACAGTTTGCTCAAAATCTGAATACTAGACCGCAATGAGGTTTACCTAGCGATACTGAAGTCGCAAGAGGAACTGACCATGATCAATGTAAGGCAATCACCACTAGAAGTGGCCAACAACTTAGAGAGGCTCAAACCCGCTCATCAAACAAAACTTCACAAAAAGATCAAGACGAACCTAGCGGCAAAGCCTCAAATGCTGAACCAGGAATTGCCGCGGCAACCAGCAATAAGCATGCCTCGACAACCGGCGATAAGGATGCTTCAGAAACTTGTGATAACCATGCCTCGGCAACCCCAATTGATAATACCTCAGCAACTCTAGTTGTCCCGGCAATGCCGTCAATCAGGTTCTAAACCAATGAAAGAATCGAAGATATCTGACTTCCACCACCATTCCCACAAAGGTTGAAGCGACAAAAGCAAGAATACCAATTCAAGAAGTTTCTTGATATCCTAAAGCAAGTCCACATCAACTTGCCATTGGTGGAAGCAATTTAACAAATGCCAAACTATGCCAAGTTTCTTAAAGACATTGTTTCCAATAGAACAAGGCTAGGAGAGTTTGAAACAATTGCCGCAACAGAGGGATGCATGGCAATGTTGCACAATCGTATGCCACCCAAGTTGAGGGATCCCGGAAGTTTCACAATACCCTGTTCTATTGGAAATCACTATGTCGGGAAAGCATTATGCGACCTTGGGGCTAGCATAAACTTGATGCCTAAATCGGTTTTCCAGAAACTAGGAATCGGGAAGGCAAGACCTACAACAATTATGCTACAGCTAGCCGACAGATCCTGTGTGCATCTAGAGGGAAAAATCGAGGACATACTGGTAAAAGTTGATAAATTTATTTTTCCCGCTGACTTTATTGTTTTGGATTGTGAAGTAGATGAGCATGCACCCATCATTCTCGGGAGACCATTCATAGCAACAGGGAGAACCTTGATCGATGTTGAAAAGGGAGAACTCACAATGAGGGTGAATGACCAGCAAGTTAAACTAAATGTGTTCCAAACACTAAGACATGCCGATGATCCCGAAGAATGCCAACTTCTTCATGCCACAGCAGAGTTTAACTTCGATGAGGAATTTAGTTGCCTCGGCAACTACATCACCGATCAAGAGGAACCTGAGGAGTATGAAGAACTGGTCGATGAGGAACAACAAGAAGAGGCAAATTGGCTAGTCAATCGACTAGGTACATACTTTGAGCCACTGGATTACTCAGGTAAGGAAGGTAAGCTCAAAAAACCCTCTATTGAACAACCACCGATTCTTGAGTTGAAACAATTGCCAGAGCAACTAAAATATGCATACTTAGGAATCGATAATATATTGCATGTAATTATTTCTTCTAAGTTACAGCCTGAGCATGAAAAGAAGCTGATCAAGATGTTGAAGATACACAAAAAAGCAATAGGGTGGACAATTGCCGACTTGAAGGGAATTAGCCCGGCAGTATGCATGCACAAGATTTTGTTGGAAGATGATCACAAACCTTCAATTGAGGCCCAAAGGAGACTGAATCATGCCATGAAAGGGGTTGTAATGAAAGAAATCATCAAGTGGCTTGACGCCGGCATTATATACCCTATCTCTGATAGTACATGGATAAGTCCGGTACAATGTGTACCGAAAAAGGGAGGTATAACGGTGGTAAGTAATGAAAACAATGAACTCATTCCAACCAGGACTGTGACCGGTTGGAGGGTTTGTATGGATTATCGAAAGCTAAACAAAGCCACCAGGAAAGATCACTTCTCATTACCCTTTATTGATCAAACGCTTGACCGTCTTGCAGGTAAACCCTTTTATTATTTTCTTGATGGTTATTCAGGTTACAATCAAATTGCCATAGCACCAGAAGATCAAGAAAAGACAACCTTCACATGCCCATACGGTACTTATGCCTTCCGAAGGATGCCGTTCGGATTGTGTAACGCCCTGTCAACCTTCCAAAGATGCATGATGGCACTCTTTTCAAACATGGTCGAAGACTTCCTTGAGATCTTCATGGATGATTTTTCTATTTTTGGTAATGACTTCGACAACTGTCTCGGTAATTTAGAGAGGGTGTTGGCAAGATGTGAAGAAACTGATTTAGTCCTCAATTGGGAGAAATGCCATTTTATGGTAGATGAAGAAATGGTGCTCGACCACAAGATTTCATCCAAGGGAATTGAAGTAGACAAAGCCAAGGTGGACGTGATCGAGAGATTACCCCCACCAAGTTCAGTTAAAGGAATTCAAAGTTTTCTTGGACATGCAGGTTTTTACAGGAGGTTCATTCATAATTTTTCTAAAATCACTAAACCCTTGTGCAATTTGCTTGAACAGGATAAAGTCTTCGATTTTGATGATTCTTGCACCCAAGCATTCGAAACCCTAAAGAAAAAGCTTACCTCGACACCCATTGTCGTTCCACCAGATTCGACGCTACCTTTTGAGCTCATCTGTGATGCAAGTGATTTCGCGGTAGGAGCAGTCCTAGGCCAACGCACAGGTAAGACCTTTCATGTGATATACTACGCTAGTAAAACTCTTAATAGTGCTCAAGTGAATTACACAACAACAGAGAAAGAGTTACTATCTGTAGTTTTCGCATTTGACAAGTTCCGATCCTATTTGATTGGTACAAAGGTAATTGTTCATACGGACCATTCGGTAATCAAATATCTATTTGTTAAAAAGGATGCCAAACCTCGTTTGATTCGTTGGATATTACTTTTACAAGAATTTGATATTGAAATTAAGGCCAAGAAAGGAACATAAAATTAAGTGGCCGATCACTTATCACGTTTAGAATGCAATAGGGAGGAGGACGCGGATCTAGAGATATGCGATGCATTCCCGGATGAACAAATTTTAGTTGCCTCGGCAACCATGGACGTACATGCCTTGGCAACCCTTGACGCCTCGGTAACCATGGATGCGCACACCTCGGCAACCCTCGACGCCGAAGCAGCCTTTGACGTGCATGCCTCGACAATTTTGGGAGCAGTAACCACGACAGCACATGCCTCGGCAATACCCTGGTACGCGGATTTAGTTAATTTCCTTGTTTGTGGTATTTTACCTTATGGCATTACTCACCAAGGGAAGAAGCGGTTCCGCCATGATGCTAAGCATTACTTTTGGGACGAGCCTCTTTTGTTCAAACAATGTGCAGATCATGTTATACGCCGATGTGTCCCTGAAGAAAAGAAACATAATGTACTCCGACAATGCCATTCTTCACCCTATAGAGGACATTTTGGAGGAACTCGTACCGCGGCCAAAGTTTTGCAATCCGGTTTGTATTGGCCAACATTGTACAAAGATGCCCAAGACTTTTACAAGCAATGTGATCGTTGCCAGAGGACGGGCAATATCTATAGACGACATGAGATGCCACTCCAGAACATCATCGAGGTGGAATTGTTCGATGTATGAGGGATCGATTTTATGGGACATTTCCCATATTCAATTAGCAACCTCTACATTCTACTTGCCATCGACTATGTGTCTAAATGGGTTGAGGCAGCTGCAGTTCCCAACAACGATTCCAAGACCGTGCAACGATTCTTGTAGAAAAATATATTTACACGGTTTGGGATGCTGAGAGCAATTATCAGTGACGAAGGCAAGCATTTTGGCAACAGACTAATTGCCAAGATGTTGCAACGCTTCGGTATATCACACAAGATCGCCACGGCATATCACCCACAAACCAACAGGCAAGCAAAAATTTCTAACCGAGAATTGAAGGGTATACTCGAGAAAGTTGTAAATCCCTCTAGGAAGGATTGGTCATTAAGACTAGATGACGCACTTTGGGCATATCGCACTACATTCAAAACACCCTTAGGTATGTCCCCCTTCCGACTTGTCTATGGCAAAACATGCCATCTACCGGTGGAAATCGAACACAAGGCATACTGGGCAATCAAGACCATGAATATGGATTGGGAAAGTACCGGACAAAAGCGTTTGTTGGACCTCAATGAGATAGAAGAATTTTGTGCACTCGCCTATAACAATGCACGGATCTACAAGGAGAAAACAAAGTAATGGCATGACAAGAAACTATTGCAGCGACAATTCATGCCAGGGAAACTAGTTCTCTTATTCAATTCTCGGCTAAAACTTTTCCCGGGAAAGCTAAAATCAAGATGGTCGGGACCATTCGAAGTTGTCAAACCATTCTCCCATGGTGCCGTGATAATCAAGTCCATCTCTGACAACCATGAATTCAAAGTTAATGGACAAAGATTGAAGCACTACAATGGTGCCCATGTGGAACGTAACAAGGAAGTGGTCAGCTTAGGAGATGCATGAGCATGCTCTCCCTTTGATATTTTTTATTTTAATTTATTTTTATTTTTATTTTTTTATTATTTTTTATTTCCGATTAAGATTTTTTATTTTTTTATTTTTCAAATTTTTTTTATTTTATTATTTCTGATTATTATTATTCTTTAGGATATATTTTTTTATTTATTAGTTTATCTTTAATTTTAATCATTATTTGATTTGTCTTTGAATCTAAGGCTTATATAAAGCCTCCAATTTACCCTAATCAATCCCAATTTGCCGTCACCCTCTCCCTAAACCAAAACCCTTTATCGTTTTCCTTTAATCCGACCCATCATATTTACCACCTATATTGTCTATAAACCCATCACCTTAACCTATTCCTACTTTTTATCTTGCAACTTTTTAGTTTCTTTGATTTGTTTTTACAAAACTCACAACCAAGATCATCTATGGCATCCCAAATTAAATTTTTAGTTCATCCAAGTTCCTCCAAAGAACCAAGATACAAGAAGTTTGCTACACCGGTGGTTCAAGAAAGATTTCACTCCAAGTTTGAAAGCCGGAAGATTCATGAAGAACAAGGCTTTGAATACTCCAACTCTCATCAAGATTTCGGCCTTGAACCATTCATCTTCGAGAGGATTGCACATCAAAAGTGGCAAATCTTTTGCCATCAACCGAAACCGGGTAACATCTCATGGGTAAGAGAATTTTATGCTCACTCACCTAACTCGGATAATCCTTATGTTTTTGTTCGTGACAAGGCCATACTCATAAGTCCCGAAAACGTCAACACCTTTTACGGGCTTTACATTGAGAAGGACGAGCATCAAGCCTTTTTTGATCAAATCACTCCCAAGCAACTCGACAAGGTGCTTCAAGAACTCACTCAACTGGGAACTCATTGGAACGACGGTAAATACAAGGGCACGGTAAATCACCTTCGGCTTAAACCCGAGGCAAAACTATGGAATAAGTTTGTTAAAACTTCTTTAATGCCCACCACACATAATCTACCGTTGATATACCACGTCTTTTGCTCATACATTCTATTTTGCATAATCGCATCATTAACATTGGAAAAATTATTTGTGATGAGATTTTTGTATGTAGCTCAAAAGATAAGGGTTCTCTTTTCTTCCCTTGCTCAATTTCTAATCTTTGCAAGGAGATGCATGTCCCAAGTGAGTCCACCGATGAAAAGGCCCTACCCAAGTCCGGTTGGAATCAAGCACTAATCCGAAAGCTAATGGGAGAGGCACCGGGAAATTCTTCAAGGCCTCCAATTGCCACGACAACTCCTGCCACCCCGGCAATCTCTAATGCCCAAGCACCTAACACCCGGGCAACTCGGCCATCAACCCCGGGACACTTTGAAGCACTCTTGCAACCATTGGTGAGCCACCTAATGCATATTGAAGACCGGGAACTAATGTTCATGCGGTACATGAAGGAGCACAACAATGCCATCGCCCAAGTCATCCTAGAAAGGTACCCGGACAGTCGCGTTCCGTTCCCAATCTCTCCTGCCGAGATCCTTGCCCCGACAACCAATGAAGTAGTCGCCACGACAATCTCTCCTGCACAAGATGATGCCACGGCAACCAACCCTGAAGATGCCACGACAACCAAAGCTAAAGACATCCCGGCAACCACTACAAAAGCCAAAGGTAAAGCATCTATGCCCGAATCAACTCCTACGGAATAATTTTTTGATTTTTCAGATTCAGACGAGTCCTCTATTACACCAACAAAGACTGCACCAATTGAATCCTCCAAGTGAAAAACCAATAACACCGATGAAGAGGACGATGAGGACAACCCCGTACGAGGATCGATTCCACCACCAGCAACAAGAAAACAACCATCGCGTTCAAGCAAGAGAATCAAGACACCGACCAAAAGAAAACTAATCATCTACGATGATGAACTCTCGGAGTAAGTCCTCGTATGCATTTTATTTTTCGTTATTTTTCTTTAATGCACGCATTGCGGACAATGCCTCACTCGAGTTTGGGGGGGATTGTTATTAGTAGTTACCATGTTTAGTCACATTCATCTTAAGTATTACAATTAGGATACATAAATTGCTTGCCATGCCTTGGAACAAGAATTGCTTAGATTTGATGAATATCCGATGATGACTTTGCCAATGCACTTAATTGATAGAATTTTTATTCTAGGATAACCATGGAAAAACTTAAAATTTTACTATAATGCTAAATTTGATGAAACAATGTTGTGGTTTGAATGATTTAAGGAATTCTAGTGAACTTAGGTTGATAATTAACAAATTGGGGGATTAGAATAAAAATTGGATGAATGCTAGAGGTGCCCGAAATTGGCTCTAGCATGTGCTAAAAAAATTGATCACTAGAGGTGCCCGAAACTGGCTCTAGTATGTGTTAAAAAAATTGATAGCTAGAGGTGCCTGAAACCGGCTCTAGTCGAATAAATTAACTTAAGAAAAACTAAAAACAAAACACTAGAGGTGCCCAAAACTGGCTCTAGTTAAAACATGTTAAAAAGAACCCAATAAAGTAATTTGAAAACCTATTGTTTGCATAGAATCCGAAAAAATCAACTTGCATACAACTCCACACACACTCACAAGCATTATAGTTTGATTCTGAGTAATTCCTAAGTTTTCCAAAAAATGAAAAGCCAATCATACTTTGTGCCCCGGTTCAGAGAATTGAAATCAAGTTCAAAGCTAAGTTTGTGAAAATTGAAGTCTTGGCAGGTAATTATTAGTTTGCATTGCTTGAGGACAAGCAATAGTTCGAGTTTGGGGGTGTGATAAGTGTTCAAAAGTACTATTTTTCTTACCCTTTTTACTCATATTATTGTTAGACTTAGGCTCATATTAATTGCATAATTAGCTATTCATGCATTAATCCATGTTTCATTCCATCGTTGAGCTTGATTACATTACTTGATAGTTTTTGTGGGAAAAGATGCTGCTTTGGTGTGTTTTGTGTGTATGTGCAGGATCACTTGCCAAAGCAAGGCTAGAGCTAGTTGCCAGGGCAATACATGAAGGAGATGCCGAGCTAGTTGCCAGGGCAATGCATGAAAGAGATGCCGAGCTAGTTGCCAAGGCAATGCATGAAGGAGACGCTGAGCCAGTTGCCAGGGCAATTGTCGACAAAGAGCAAAGGTGATATGGTAGTCGAAATTGATGACTAGACAAATCCAAGATGACGTGGAGCAAAGCCCAATCCCAAAGGAATTTGATTTCCATGAAAAGATTAAAGAAGAATTAAATTCCAAGAAGATAGGAGAAGTTCTAGTAGGAATATAATTATAATAAAGAATTATATTCTTTAAAGATAATTTAATTCCAACTTAACTTCCTCCTCAAAGAAGGACTTTGACCTAGCCCTATAAATTAGAGGGGAATTTCGACAATCCAAGGGGAGCAAGATAGGGGAATTTCAACAACTCCAAGGAAGGCAAGATGAGAGAATTTTTGACAAGCATCTAGGGCAATGAGGATTTCGACAAGCCTCCTTCTTCATCCTTTTCTTTCTTGTTCGATTAGGTTCATGCTAGGGATTATTTATCTTGTGTTTCTTTGGAACCTAGCCATGAACTAAATCTATTTGGCTATGGTTATTGTGTTTTGTGGTTGTGAGAAACTATTGGTTTTTGTTTAGGTAATAAGAAGTTGCACTTTTTTATTCAAGGTTTATTCATTCTTGGTTCTTATTCTTGTTTGCGAGTGAATTAGGAGAGGATCTCGTGATTTCATCTATTTATCTAATATCGAGAGAGTTAGATTCAAGAAACGAATGAATATGATCTTTATTCAATTTATTGGTGGTGAAGATTAATCCGGCTTTGGAATAAGTTAAGGATTTCAACGGCTAAGAGGAGTGCAAGATTGGTTGTTGTTCACCCTTGATTCACGCAGGGATGTATTATCAAGGCATGCACAAATAGCTAGAGTTTCGACTTAGGGATAAGAAGAAACCATTGAAGAACGCTCTGCCGAACCTTGAGGATTGCTGCCCAGACGCCCAAGTAGTTGCCCAACCAGTCGCCCAGGCAACCATTGATTAGTTGCCAAGGCAACCCCATTGTGCAAGTTGCCACGGCAACTGAGTTGCCCGTGCACTCTTTTACCAAGACGATCCAATCGGCTATTACACCTCAACTCACGATAACCTGGCCTATCTCTCTCATTTGATCTCATCTATTCTTTTACTTTATTGCTTTCTAGTTTAGTTATTAGTTAAACTCCTATAATCCTTTATTTGTGTTTTTACTTTTTACAGTGCAAGATACTAGATTCTTGAAGTGACACCAATCCCTGTGGAGACGATATCTTTTATACTATAACTTGCAACGTGTATACTTGCACAATTGCGTAGCACTTATTACGCGCAACACCCATATTTACATACATTACTCTTTATAGGTCATAGATGAAATTAATTTGTACAAACAATTACTAAGAGATCATGAATATACATGCCTTAGGTGCCACCATCCTAGGAGAACTATAACAAGATGGAAACATACCCTTTCAAGCAAAATGTGACATGTACGAGCTTAGACTTTGGGATAGTATCCAATATCAATATGTATTGTAGTAAAGAGACTTGATTAAGCAAAGCTTAGTGAGTGAGTTCAAGTTACAAGACAACCATTACAATAAGTCTCAACTACGAGCCATCTAATAGATGGTATGGTTCCCCCATCAATAAGGAACCATTCAAAACTCTATAAACAATACTAGATGCATTTGCTTAATTTTCAATCCAATATCAATACAAGGTTTGAAATTTAGAATGCTCAATCATCCAATTCGATTAATATTTGGCATAACATGTCATTTGAACACAATCAATGTTCAAACTCAAGCAATCTCATATAAGAAATGTTCAAGCAATGTCTCAATATCAATAGTTCATGGCATTCAATTTTCCTTTACTATCAATCAATGCAATTAAATATAGCAATATATTCTATGTACATGAGGTATAAGTTCATTTTAAGTATAGCCTTGAGAATCGATTACTCAGTCTAGATACTCGAGTCCCCAACCAAATTGTCGCCAATAACAATAGTCAATATGGTACAAAGTACCGGTCAAAACCTTCATACTGTCGCCAATGACCAATAACAATACTTCCCTCCTATTGTCACCAATTAGGGAACAATGTCCTGGACCGTAGTCCACCCTGATCATGATCTCTATGGACTCTATGGCATGCCAACTATATCTATGACCGACTCGAGACCAAGGCTTACAATAGTTATCACTTTCATTCAATTAGAAGCATGATTCGATTCAATATGCATATTTAGTGCCAATATCCCCTTTCAATCGAATAGGGTTCAATGCCAATTCCAATATAAATAGTCAAGTAATCAATATTCCAATAGTCAATGAGAGTATGTCAATCAATATGTCATTAAATAATGAATTGAGTTACTTCTAATTATAACAACCATGCTTCATTTCAATAGAGTTCAATTAAGCAAGAAGCATATCATGGCAACCAATTCTAATTCAAGCATGCTTCTCAATCAAGTAACTACCCAAAACTTTTCAAAAGAGTACTTACCTTGCTAATGCTCAATAACAAGCTCATTACACAATTTATACTAAGAATCAATAAGAAGTTAAAATCAGAAATGGATTTGGAGAGGTTACCGCCCTCTCCAAACTTTAAATACACTCACAGGAATTTTCTGAGCTATTGACGTTCCTGGATCGAAATCCCTTTCCCTCTACTAGCTTGCTGATCTATGTGAGCCCCTTATTCCTCAATTTCCACTTGATCTATCATTCATAAAATGCATAGTGTATTAGGTAAAATCCAGCAACCATTTGAGTCATTATGTGACTCCATACACTCAAGCATTCAATTCAAAACATCAAGACTGTTGCTGCCTGGCAGCATGTGCACTACTTGCTTAAATGTTCTTATCTTTTATTCTGTACATCAGAATTTTGAACCGTTTACACTGTTAGAAAGCTAACTTAATTGTCCTTCTAACCATATAGGCCTTGCATTTTTATTCATTGTGAATTAATACAGTTTTTTTATTTAAAGGCAGACCATATTATGCCACAGGACAGTTTGCACTATCCTTAGAGATTAATCTCTACAAACTGTTTTATAACTCAAAATTCGATTACGTTTGTTGTATATGAAACTAGACATACACATGATTTTGTACATATAAGATTTACTCCCTAATTTGGTCTACGTAATTTTCTACAAATTTTTAAACTCACTGCCCAAAACAGAGTCTTCTGGATAGCTTTCTTTTAGCTAGATTCTAGCTTCATTAATCACTTAGACAAGGATTCTAACATGATTTTTCAACATATATACTCATTCATACATGTCTAAGTCAGTCCAATTATGTGTCAAACCTATAAAAACAGGGTAATTCAACAATATTTTCGAATTGATTCTATAAGACACCATCTCCCTAGAATTTCCAGCAACAAGAATTTCAATTCACATATCAATCATCCATTTTGATTATCATCTAAGTTTTTACAGCAACTAACATAACAATTCACCATCAATTTGGTTAATGACAACATCAATTTTAAAGGCCATTCGATTCTAATGTATTCTCACTAGACATATATACCAATTGATTCAATATAAGAACACATACAAAACTCTTAATCAATTCCCAATTTCCAGCAATTAATATAACATTTCTCAAGCCAAACAAGTTGTTATAATCACAAAATCAAAGAGGAATTCATGAACACTAAACATTACCTTAAAATTGAACACAATTCCAAAGCTTGAATCTATGAACTCTATTCTTTGTTCATCTATTCGGCCATTAGGGAGAAGATGACAATGGATTCATCAATTAACTCCTCCCAAAATGACTAATTTGCCCTTGATTATCCACTAATTAATGACATGTGTAGGGGAATTTAGGAATATAGCAATTTAGCATGCATTCCTTCATTTTGTTGTTTGTTTCGGTTTGGTCACTTATACATTAGGTTACCATTTTTTCATTTATAGCATTCTAGTCCTTATTAACTAGACCTAGTACCTTACTTTCAATCAATCAGGGTTTAAATGAAGGCATTGTAGTAACTTCCTTTATACTAGTTTTGAGGATATTACAGAGTTACACCAAGGGAATCCAATATTTTTATAGAATATCTTTTTCCTTTACAATTCTGTCGACATTGCACCGACATCACTCTCTGAAATCTTATGCTTTTATGTTTCTTTGCACCTACAACTTCACTCACATTTCCTTTTATTTTCATAACTTTTGCGCTAACATTAATTGGCAGAAAACTGCTTTCCTTGTGGGATTAATATCTGATAGATTTGAAACTGTCTATTATACTTGCATTGACTGTGTACGCTTGCACTATTGCTATGACGTTTCTCAGCTGATCAAGTTTTGGTGCCTTTTCCGAGGAAGGCGTTCATTTGATTTTTATTTTTAATTTTGCAATTTGTATATATTTTCGTTTATTTTTTAGTTGCTTCTATCTTTTCTTTTCTTTTATCTTTGTTATATTTCTTAGATTTCATTTTAAATGTTTTATGACCAGAACTAATATAAAGTTTTTAGCTGACTTTGATTCAGAAATTGAAAGAACCTCTAGGAGGAAACTTAAAGAACAAAGGGATGTGGTTGTACCAACAAATAGTGCAGCCAAACCTACGATGCAGCCACAACATCCTACTGATGCGTCCATGTGCTCAATCTCAAAATAGGACTATAAGAGATGTTATTGTGCCTGTTTTGGATGATTTACAACCAACGATTGTTAGACCCACAATTCTTGCTGAAAGTTTTAAACTCAAACCAATAATGTTTCAAATGCTGGATTTTTATGGGAAATATGCTGGGTTGCCTCATGAAGACACAAGAGAACATCTAAAATCTTTCCTATTTATTTGTGCATCGTTTATCCAGCAAGGTGTTCCTAATGACGTTCTGAAACTACAATTATTTCCTTATTCTTTGTAGGGACGAGATCGTACTTGGTTTCTTAGTCTTCCTGCCGGATCTATCACGTCTTGTGATTCATTGGAAACACAATTTGTTCGGAGATTTAACTCGTTAGAAATGAATACTCGTATGAGAATCGAGATTACATCTTACCATCAGCTGGATGGTGAGAATCTTCATACAACATGAGAACGTTATAAATCTTTGTTGCAATGTTCACAGTATTCAACAAGAGGTACAAATTGAGGTTTTCTATAATGGGCTAAATGCACAATCTAGGTGTAACACCTCTAAAACTAGTCTAGTTGAAAACCAGATTTCAGTGATTGAAAATTCAAATTTTGGTGAGTCAGATTGATTGTTAACCATTGACCATGTGTCTAATTTCACATGTATTGATAGATAATTAGGCATTTTCATTGACATTGGGCTACATTGCAAGTATTGAATACTCAAGGAACCTTTCATAGTGATTAAATTGTAAGAAAGTGTAGTGGAGTGGCTAAAGGGAAAATAAGAGAAAAGATAAACAACTTATGATGAAGTAACCTATGGGATTTATTCATGAGAAGGAAAGGTATTTGAAGGACTAAAGGTATAATTTAACCACCTCCTTAAAGTGATGCATAAGCTTGCTAGGTGTCACTTATTAACATTTTTGGCTCTAATTAATTAAAGGCAACATAAAGATGAAAATAGGCATTTTAGTGCCATGTTCTTCTACGGTCAAGGCAAAAAGAAAAGAAAAATAAAGAAATGAAGTGATGAATCATGTGGACAAGTGGCAAGCTTGTTGATTGTTGATGTTAAAATTTATTAAAATTCCCTTCTTCATTATCTCTTGCACCGAATGAAATATGGGGGAATGACTTTCCTTTCCTTTTCATGTTTGAATGGTTTCTCTACCATTATTAAAAGTCTAGTCTCGATCAAGAGTGTTCTTGTTCTCCTAAACTCTAAAGTAAGGGTTGAGCTAGACTGTGGAAAACTAATTGTGAAGCCCCCACACGAATTCAAAGGGAATTACAATGTTTACTAAATCTTTTCCTTAATTTTTCTACAAGGGTAAGATTAAAGCTGGACCCCATTTTCATTATAAAGTTTTACAATATTAAGGGTTTAATGAAGTTTTGATTATAATGATGTACACTTGATAATTCTTTGTTAAATTTAATGTTAGACCAAGATTGGTTGAGGAAACCTCAAATCGAGGTCGAAGTTCTAAGGTTCACAAATTGAAATAGATATTTGAGATCGATTCTAGCTCGGAAGTATCAATGAGTGTAGTTGGAATCTCGAGATTGGCTAGGTGTCTTTCCGATCCCATTTTTCTATCGATTATTGTCTTGTTATCAATCTTGCAAAGTATGGTTCTACCAAAACTTCAAGAAAAGCCTTATATTAATCATTGGTAAGTTCATTGCATTGAAACACTGACTATTGAATTATAGCATTGACAATATTATCATTGAATTATTGGGCAAGGCTGTATTGAATATTGTTATTGTTATTGGAAGCTTATATCATCAGACCTTGGATACAAGTAGACATTAGATACAATTGGCATGCCAATAGAATTCATTGAGCTCATGTACCGGTGGGCTATGGTCCTTGGACTAAGGCCCTTATTGGCAATGTCGACCAAATTGACCATTCATTGACTTGGCGATGTTGGTGGAATTCGTGTATCCATTTGTTACTATGATCTAAGGGATATAATTACATGCGTCTAATTAGTGCATAGATAGGATACATTGATTCCTAGAATGTTTATTAAGTTGCATACAAAGTATGAATATGGAAAACACGACATTGAAACTAGTGATATGCATTGTATTGTATATTGGATTATAGTTGACTACCTTAATAAGCTATGTAAGCCTAACATAGTTCATTGCATATTTCAGGTTATAGAGCTTTGTGAAGCGGATTGTGGTTAGCCGGTTGCAAGTCAACTCCGAGTCGTTATTTTGTAATGTACATTTATCCTTGAACTCATATAATGGTGGCATATGGTTGTAGTATGTTTAAATGGCTTATGGACATGTTTTGAATGTGTAAGTTTTTAAGGTTTGCATATATGGCACGTTTAGTACTTTGAATGACTATTAAAATTGCATAATAGGTTAAATCGCACTCCATTAGTTTATACGTTGCTAAAGATGTTAAAATGAAGTATGAGCTTGAATTGTAGGTGATAGAGCTTATTGTAAATCATAGGTACTTATTAATGCATCATAAGACATGATTTGGCTGGTTAAGTGATCCAAAAACCCGCAAAATCATAGAATTACATACAGAGCGTACCAATACGGGTATGTGCATATTGGTACACGTGTATAGATTTGAACCATGTGTCTAAAGAGGGTACCAGTACAGTACCGAGTGTATTAGTACGAAATTTTGTTACTGAAATTTGGTTATTTAGTAGGGTATTGATACGGATGAGAAGCATACCGATAATATTATTCATCTATAGCATGGTACCGGTACTGCATAGTCTGTACCGATACTGAATTTCATCTTTGAAATTTTGAGGGTCGTATTGGGTACCAATATAGATAGTTCCATACTAATACCTACATTAATATAAATTGGAAATAAAGGCATAGGCGTACTGGTACGGCCCTTCGAGTATTAGTACCGAGGCAGGTAATTCTGTTAATTGTGTGAACCCGTTTTGTAAACTTATAAAACAATCTTCAATTTTATTAAGGTCAATTGAGCATGATATCGACCTTGAAACTCTGTAAAATTTTGTATGCATGTATAATATGACTTTAATTTCATATTAACACTGTTAATCTCTAATAAGGACCTCAACTTTCTACATTTTATAAAATTAGTCCATGAACACTGAATACGTTGCATTATAGTCCCTATTGATTAATTAATTGACTACCTTAGAGTAATAATTATTGTAACATTGGCATTCATTGAACGAATTATAGTACACATAGCATCGCTTTTCATTGTACAATTACCAACATTGATCATCTGCGGCATATCCGGCTCAGTTCTCTACCAGATTAGGAAGGAGGTGTTATATTTGTGGTATTAGAGCTAGATTTAGTCAATTCTAGGACTAAAATGAGACTAATTGCATTATTTGCATTACATATGCCACCTAAGAATTAAATTCTATATGATATCTGTGACTTGCGGTTGACACGATCTCCTCTTACTTTCTTATAGTGTACTTGATGTCTGATTATAATTAAGGACATCACAATATCGACTATCCTATCGGCTCCTCCATTTAGGGAGGGGATATTGGACAACCCTTCGACTTAGCAAGAAAACTAAAATGATTTATCAAACCCCCCACCGATACCTTATGCCAGTATAATTGCTATATGAGCATGACAGAGGAGTTTAAATAGTTTATGGTCTTATTGAAACTCTGATAAATTGTCCAACCCTTGTGGATACATTATTGACTTCGAGAACCTCTATTGAACAGTTGACACTGTATTGGGCATATACCTTCATTGGCAGGGATGATGATGACCTTAACATAGATACACACCGACCCTAATCACTAATAACTTTAGCATTTATGGGAAGCTACCTCATTTACCTTCACATAAAAAGTTGCTTCCTGGGGATTCCTTTGAGAGGATTCCATAAGAAATCTACTTGCAAGTATTTTCGGATTAAAGGAGAAGCAAAGTATCATAAGATCATTGGAGAGCGGAGTGATGAATTTTGTCCCTTATTCATTGTATTGGGGATCATCAACTTCTAAGGCCTAGGTAATCGGGTCATTATCACCAGAACCACTTATCAGGATTAAAGGACATGAGAGACGACGCAATATTGTAATATCCCAAAATATAGCTTAGAAGTATGTTGCTAATTTGTTTGTAACTCAATTGATTTAAAGATATCATTAGAATAGATAATTAAATAATTAAGGACTAATTATTAGGTTTGGGAATATGGTAGCTATTGCGAAAGATTAAATTGAATTTATTCTTTTGATTGGTGGTGTGATATCCCAAAGCTTGATTTAGAAGTGTATCACATATTAGTCACGAGTCAACTGTAGAGTAATTACCACCTATTAGATAAAGGAATTGAGTTTGGACTAAATTGAAGTAAGGAAGAAAGTGGATAGCTTTTGTAAAAAAGGATAAAAATTGAATGAATTATAAAGCTAAGGTTTGCATGCTAAGAATGGAAAAGTCTAGGGACTTAACATGCGTCAAAGATTAGGAGAGGGCAAGTGTGAGGGGTTTGGCCATTTGGTGTAGGATAATCAAAATTTGATTATCATCTTTCTCAAAGAGAAAGGAATCGAACCTCAAAGGGGAAGGGGAGCTTGGGAGATGGCCATGGAGTCATGGAATTTAAAGCTTATATAATCCAATTTCTTGAGTCCTAAGTCGTTTTCTTGATGAATAAGGTGACTATGCTCTTCCTTTTGCAATAATCAAGCTTTAATTTAGACATTTTGAGTGTAAAATTCCTAATCATGGCTTTGTTAAGATAGTTAGCAAATTGATCTTATGCTATGAAGTTTTGATTCTTTTGAATAGGATGTATGGAAATTTCCAGGTTGTGTGAATTGATAAATATAAATAGAGATACTAAGATGCTGATTTTTGGACTATACAAGTTCCATGATAGTTGATTGTTCGAATGGGATAAAATTTAGGATTGTTGCCAATAAATTCTGTTTTAGAAGATTCTTAGATAAAATTAAGCTCTCTTGAAGTTACATTGTATTCGAAGCTTGGTCTGATTTCCATTGATTGATGATGTTGAACAATAGATTATTGAGTACTAATAGGATTCAACTAAAGACTGTTTTGTGTGTTAGTGGGGCTGTTGTACGTATAAAACGAACTTTAGAGGACTGTTTTGCATATGTAAAAATATGTCATTGGGACTGCTCTGTGAAGAATAGAGAGTTGATTTTGGACTGGTTGGTACATATACATACATATATATATATATAAGTGGTATAAGGCTGTTTGAACATATAGAAATGGTATGAACAGTTTTGAACATGAATATTTTAGTAAACATGGAAGTTGGGATTGTTTCGTGTTTGCATAAAGAGTTATAGAACTGTTTTATGCATAAGTATATGAATATAAATGAAAATTTGATTGTTATGAATAGATAAGAATTTATGAAGGACTGATTTGTGAATGTTTAAGGGGTAGATTTAATGAGTTAAAATTAGGGGAGGTCAAAACTGATTTTTAAAACTGTTTTAAAAATCTGCATTAGCAGTAACTTTGAAAATTCATTATAAATTTTACAAGTTGAACCGGAAGCTATAATTTATATGGTTAGAAAGTTTATTCTGTCTATTTTCATTTAAAACAAACGGAATTGAATTCTGAGCTATAGAACAATTTATAGAGATAATTCTTTAAGGATAGTGCAATCTGCCCAGTGGCAGAATTGGGCGTGTCTTTTAACTAAAATCCGTATTAATTTCTAAGGAATAAAAATAAAAGACTTATATGGTTAGAAAGGTATTTGAGTCAGCTTTCTAACAGTGTAAACATTTTGAAATTCTGACATATGGAATGGGAGATATGAATTTTTAATCGAGTAGTGCATAGTTTGCCTGGCAGTAGCTCTATAAGTGACTTAAAATATCATTGAAAACATGAAGGAATGTATATGAAATTTGAAAACAGGGGCTGCCTTGTAAAATCTAAGGGACTATTTTGTATAAAATAAAATAGGGGAATTGTTATGTGAAGCATTTAAATGCTATTTTGTTGTATATTTTAATATATGGACTGTTTTGAGAATATGTAATTATCAACATGAATAGTTAGGGCTGTTTTGTGTATAATTGAAAGCATTTAGACTGTTTTGAAGTCTAAAATTATGTATACAAAAAATAATGGACTGTTTTGGCATGAATCTAAATGTTATTAGACTGTTTAAACATGTGTATATGTATATCCGCCTTTGGGACTGTTTTGTATTGTCATAAAAGTATGTTGGGCTGTTTCATACTTATATAATAGAATACCTATGTATTAAGGCTGTTTGTAAGTATATTTGTATGAACATATGAGGAATTTGAATTGTTGACAAATGAATTGAAATGAGTAAATCCTAATGATAGTTATTTGATGAGGTACACACTTTGTTGAGGAAGTTTGGAAACGGAAAATAAGATGGAAAAGAGAGGTGTGATTGTGGTTCAGGTATCTCGTAACTTCGGGATAAGAGGTGAGTGTAGTTGTATTTGTCTTGGATGACACGGTGTCATCTCGATCTTTGTTTCTATTATGTGTTATGTTAAATCATGAGCATATGCATATTGCTTTCATAGAGCACAATGTGTGAATGCATTCATAGCATGGCATCTTTGATCAATCTTTTGGTTATGTTGCATCACATATGCACCTTGTGCCTTGCTATGCTATGTTTGTAATAGATGATTGTGCATATTTTACTATAAAGCTTGAAGCTAACTACTGACCAATAAAGCCATAAGATTAAAATAAAGAAATCGAATATCAAAGTTATAAGTTCATGAATTCTAAGGCCTTAAGGAGCTAGAAGCTCAACTTGTGATATAAGATATTGAAAAGAAGAAATAAGTAAGTTTACTTGTAACATAAGAAATCTCTCATAACTTCAAGACATAAGATATCTAAGTTGCCTATTCAATGGAAGCTCTTGGACACTTTGGCATAATACATGGTATACTTTGGGACTACAGTCCATGAGCTACGGTTCGGGTGACGACCCATATTATGGCGACAGTAGGAGGTAACGGGGGAGATGATAAGGAGATTGGCGACAGTTTGGTTTAATAGTGAGAAGTTAGGAATGTTATGTTCAGACACTAGCCATTACTATGTGCTATGTGTAATACGGACCAATACGGTCAAATACGGACCAATGCTATTCATGACCAAATGTGATCCAAGGCAAACTTTTAAGAGACATGATCCTTATGAGAAATCAAACAAGAATTCCAAAAAAATCTTGAAAGTACTCCGATAAACTTTGATAAGGCTCTTGGTGAGCATGAAAAGTTATGTGATTCATAAGTTTCGAATAATCTTCTGAATTAAGCCTTTAAAATAAGACTTTGTACTTTAAGACTAACTTAAATGCTTACAAAATCCTATGATTGATCATTTTGCTTCTTTAATTGATCATTACTTTGTCCTACCATGGTTAATTCCTCACTTAGGCTATATAAGCCTAATGCATTCATTTTCATACATATACAGGTTTTAAGATTATCCTTAAATTGATCGTGTCAAGGTTGCAAGTCACACCGTAAGGACCCGTAGATTGTCTAAGTTTTATTACAAAACTCCTAGAATGGTGGCACAATGTACTAGTTGATGCATGTAGTGCATCCTTTTAACATTTATAATCTATAAATATCTTATGTTATATGTATTTAAGGTTGTTAACATAGATTTTGAATGGTTGCTTGGAGTTTAAGTTATGTTAGTATGATGTTTAAATGGTGACTTGTTATTGAATGTTTTGTTATGTAACATTTGGGTATCATGACTTGAATATTGGTGTAAAAACTTGGCATGATATGATGTTTATAGATATGATGAGAAAATATCCTAATCATAAAGAGTTAAGTGTATGTAAACAGATAATGCATTAATGCATGAAGTAAATCCTATAAATATCTTAATCAGTTGTAATAGATAAGTACCATATTTCGAACTTGGTGTTTCTATACATAAAGGCCTTAAATTCATTTCATGATGATTGGTATATTACACTATGATTGTTTGAGATTGATGGTATGTTTAGCCAAGTGCCGTAGATGCTAAAATGTTAAGTGAACAAGCTTAAATTGTGCACCATGATCAAAGAACGATTGTTTTATTGCTTAAGTTTTCGTAAGTCAGTGTTATGAATAGTTTGTTTGTTGAAGCAGTCAACTATGTTGTTTGATTGAATTTAAAGACCTCTATCGAAATTACTAATTCGATCATTTTAGATAAATTATGATAAGATAACCTTAAATGTTAATGTCTACGTTATAACCTAGCTCGTTAGGGAAATTAATAATTAATCCCTCCTTTAGTAAGCTATGGTTATACAATGATGACAACAAAGATTTTAATTTGTTTAAATACTTGATAGTTATCGAGCTACCCTTCTCGTTTCAAATTTGCTCTTTGAGTAAGAACCATGTTCTTCCTTGGGCTAAAAGTTAAAGTTCAATCTGATAATAGTAAGAATGTTAACAACCAAGTCATAAATTATGTGTTTTGATATTAGATTAGCATATATGTTAATCTTATTAGGTAATTAAAGGTGTTGAATACATGAATTGAACATTGTTCAATGTTCATAATAAGAATCTAACAGTTTGATAGTTATGTGATACTATTGGATGAATTTTTGTACCGTTAGTCAAGGAATTGTTTGTTTAAAATCAAATATAGACTTGATAATGGTAAATGATTAATTGTAACATCCCAAATTTCCTTAGTTTAGAGAAACGAAATTGAGTTTTATGTTAGCGTATTATAGCTTAGGAATCTTTAAAATCAAAACACATTTTAAGGACCAAATTCAAAGTCATAGAAAGTAAATGATCATTGTAGTAAGGATTGAAATGAAATATTTATAAAATAAAAGTTGTTGTAACACCATGATTATTGGCTTAGGAGTCAGTTTTAATTGCCAATAAAATGAACTTTGAACCGAATCTATAATATAATTGTTATTTATCATCTTGTAGTGACCAAATTGGGGAAGTTAACAATTATGGTAACCAAAGGTTAAATTACTAATTTGTAGGGTTTGTATTATTAGATGAATGCATGGTAATCTAAAACTTTGGAGGGATCTTTACACTTGTCACATGGATAATTTGTCCATGTAGGAACTCGGTAATCACCAACCCAAAAGAAAAATGAAATTCATTCTCTTCTCTTTTCACGCTTTTACCGAAACTTAGAAAAAAATAATAAGAGTGTGAGAGAGTGAGATTGGGATTGAACGAAATCTAGCTTGGGGTTTTGGTTTATTGCTTTCTTGTTAGAGGTAAAAAAAATATTTGGCTTTTTTCTTGGTTTGCTTATTTGTTCTTGGTAATTGTAATCTCCTTGCATGATAAATGGATTTGAATCATGTTAGAAATTGTTAGAAATTAGTAGAAGGAGCTTTTGATGTAATGTTAGTTTGAATTTCGTTGTAAGTATGTATGTGATTTGGGAAGTTCATGTTGAGATTTTGATTAGGTTCGGTTTAAGCTTAGTTAATGTACAATTCAAGTTTTGTGCTGCTGGCTGTTCTTAGATGATTTGATATTCGAATTGTCCTAGGTAATTAAGTTGTACAATCTGGAAACTTAAGCATAGAGTGTGTAAATCTATTGAAGGTAAAATTTGGAATTGTGACTATTTGAGTTAATTGATCAATTCAGACTATGTATGAGATGGGGGTAATTCGAATAGTTTGATTTAGGAATGCTGGAAATTAGAATCTGTTTTGTTTGAGGTTCGAGCTGTTAAATGTCTGTATGTGCAGTGTTAATAAACATGATCATTTTGGTGAAAATACAAGGTGTTTTGAGGCTGTTTTAATCCTATAAATTAAACTTGGTAAAAGCTGCCCTGTTCCGATTGGTTAGAGACTGTTTCGTATATCTATATGATAAATGAATTGCTTTGAGAAAAAAAAAATAAGTAAATACATGCATAGTAAGGGCTGCTCTATGCAAGTATGTATAAATATTATTGATTCTTGGACTGTTTGTGAATGATTGGAACAATCTTGGACTGTCTTGCAATGCTAAATTGTGTGTACAATTTAGAGGACAGTTTTGAATGATTTAATGAATGGAAGTGCGAATTGTTATGATTGGTGTATATTTTAAAAAAATTGAACTGATTCTAATATATAGATAGTTATATTCTTGTTATCTTTTAGATCAAGAAGAAGCTAGGGAGGAGTTGGCTTAGTAGCATGGTTTGAATAGGGGTTCAGGTATCCCGTAACTTCGGGATAACATGTGAGTATAGTTAAAACCTCAGGGTAGGCTTGCAACCTTCCCGATCAATCATTGTTAAAATTATAAATGCACTACTTAATTGATGTGAATGAGATGTAAGCAAGCTTGGGCCAAGGTATGTCATAATAAGTTAAGTATGATAATATGTACTTCGACTTGCAACAAGATTATGCTTGCTTGTGTTTGTCATTTTATGAAATGTTAGCGGTGATTATAATGCAACATTAGAATTGAAACGGAGCCATGATTTGTATAAACTTAAATAAAGGAAATGTTGCTTGCTAGTAAAGAAAGCCAATGTTGAGTTAAACTTGAATGATAGCATTGATTGGGAAATTGGAATTATATACGAAGAAACTTGTATTATGGTCTAATCAAATAGAGCCATTGTTGCACTAGATATGAATTTGAGTTAGAATTCATCATGCTCACGGATATTTCATGATGAGTATGAGATTAAAATGACATATGATGTAATATCCCAAATTTTTGGTTAGTGACCAAAATGTAAAATTTGAAAGTTTTGGGGTTAAAAGTATAAACTTTGGAAAAGTTTGGAGACTAAAGTGTAAATTTCCCCAATAAGTAATTTTATTCAGTATAAGAGTGAATCGGATCTAAATAAGTATCTTGATATCGGTTTTATGAATTAAGATGCAGTAAAAGGTACTGAATTTATATCGAATAAAATTGTTAAGCTTGCTTAGGCCAGGGAAATATTAGGATGAGTGACCTCCGAGAAGGTCCCATAAAAGTGTTCTGATTGATATTTTGGACTCAGTAAGAGTAGAGAAAATTTGTATGGATTATCGATAAAGGAATTATAAGAGAAATTTTATTCTATGAAGATTTTTTATAAGTATCAGGAAAATAGATTGAGTTAAGAAAATTTAGTCTAAGATCTTATGAATGAAAAATTTTATGAGATGATATTGCGGATTTTCCGAATATGGAAATATAGTATTATTGGAATAAATCTGATAGCACGATAAAGGTAAAATCGTAGTAGAAGTATTTTATTAATATCGGGAGATTGGATTGAACTGAAATTTGAGAGACTGGTCCAAAAGCCATGGAAAAGTCATAAAATACTATTTTGTGAATATTTTATTATAGTTGATTGGATTCCAACTAGACTTAGTTGAATTTTTACAAAAATGGCAAATTAGTAAATAAAAACTAGTTGGAGGGCAAATTGGTCATTTTGCCCCAATAACATTTTTGAAATATTTTAAAAGTTATAAGGGCAATTTTGAAAAGAGGAAATGGGAGATTTAATCTTTACCCTTGATTGATGATAAGATCAATCTCAACCATTGGATTAAAATGGCATTTTAGTAATTTTACTATCTAAATAAATTTAAAATTCATTTAGTAGTAATGTTGATTTGAGGACTAATTTGTAAAGTTAAGAAGTTTGGATCCTTACCTTTTCATTATTAGTGACCATTCGATAAAGAAGGAAAATTAGAGGGAACTATTGTGAATAATTAATTGATGAAGAAGATGATAATTTGGCGGTTTAAAGCAAATAATGGGACTAAATTGACAAGTAGAGAAGTAAGGAGAAGTTAGTATAAAAGTTGAAGTTAATTATGGAAGTTGTGTAGAAAACCGATTATGGTAGTAAGTTTGGAAATTCACCATAAATCATACAAAAATGGTTAGATGGTGAATTTTATACCGATGTAAAGATTTGTTCGTCTAGTTTCGTTTCCAACAAACGGAAACTGATTTCGAGTTCTGAGTCAAAATATATAAATTTTTAAGTGACGAAAGGTCAGAAAATAGAGCACCAGTCTGTTCCGAATTCCAGCATTGTAATTGACTTTGAAAATTCGTCATAAATCATGCAAGTTGAATTTGGGCTATTAATTTATATGGTTGAAAAGCTTATTGAATCTAGTTTCATTCAGAACAAACAGAATTGAATTCAGAGTTGTAGATTATTTTATAGAAATATTTCTTTTAAGGTAGTGCTATATGCCAGAAAATGAGAATTGATACATTTTGTATCAAAGGTTAATTAGTAAGCTTGAAAATGATTAATGGAAGTTCTAAATGGTTATTAAGGACCAAAATGAGTTTTGGACATTATAAGGAAGGAAAGAGAAATTTGTATATCCGAATGATTAGATTTGATAGCATGTTTGAGAAATTGTTATATTTGAATCTAACAAATGTTGTTTACATCCATGTGATTAATGAAGTTTGGATCCGAATTAAAAGAAGGTTCGAAGTACTATGAAAGAAATGATCGAATAGAGCTTAGTGAGGCAAGATAATAAATGGCCCAAGTGAGTGCATTTATATGTTTTGAAATGTATTTTAGTAGACTTTTAAGAATTTTATTTACTTGATTTTATTGAAATGATAACATGATAACAAGCAAAGGAAAAAGGTTAGTCCATGATAGAGTATGAACTACCCTATTATGTTCTATTATGGCAAGTTATTATTGAATAATGGTGATATATGAATCATTTATAAAATGATAATTTACAAGTTATTGATATGGATTTATTGCCCAAGTTTATGATAGAGAGTTATAGTATAGTGGTATGCCATTAGAGGT
Organism: Hibiscus mutabilis; assembly: GCA_019671005.1. Lineage (NCBI taxonomy): Eukaryota > Viridiplantae > Streptophyta > Magnoliopsida > Malvales > Malvaceae > Hibiscus > Hibiscus mutabilis. Next base: position 30,706,657 of record CM033714.1, read on the forward strand.
CTAGCAGTTAAGGACTGTGTGTAGCTACACACCGATCTTCGAATCTATATGTTTTCGGCACTTTACGTGTCTACAAGTTATTGTCACTTCGGTGACTAGTACTCAAAGAGTACCGACCTTGCATACTTAAGTTTCTCTCTATAAATAAAATTATATTATAGAGAGTTACAGTATAGTGGCATGCCATTAGAGGTCTAGCAGTCTAGGACTGCGTGTAGCTATACACCAATCTTCGGATCTATATGTTACCGGCACTTTATGTGTGTATATGTTTATCGTCACTTCGGTGATTAGTACTCTGGGAGTACCGATCGCGCATACTTCAGTTTTTCTCTATATAAAATTCTTGGGTTAAATGTATAAAGAATTGGTATAAGTAATCTTAATATGATTCAAAAGGGAAATAAGAGATTTATTGAGAATATTGAATTGACTTACCATGAGTAGCATATGTATATGAGAAGTTGATTTTTACAGGTTACATGACAAAGGAAAATTTTTTATATATGTTAGTGCATGTGAGGTAACTTATGTTATTAGGCATGAAAATGGTAAGTAAGTTAAACTTAAAAGTTTAACATTAATGGTAAGTAGTGATATTATGTTAAAAGAATAGAACAAGCACATTCATTAGATTGTAACATGATATATATATATATATATATGTTCATGCATTGAGGTATAAATGTCATATTATGATAAATGAACAAACAAGAAAACATCATGATATTAGCATATAGTAAGTTATCACTAATGCAACATAAAAGTTAATGCATTGGCATATATCATGCTATATAAATGTAGCCATAAAGTTTAATAAGTTTAAATTATTATTAATTTTATTTATTGCCTCACTAAGTGAAAATTTAGAGTGTGTTTGATTCACACGTAGGTTAAGGTGGAGTACTTGAAAAGGAGTTGATCATACTGATCAAGCTTCAATATGCAAAACATCAGTAAGATATTCTAGCTTATGATAATCTCTAGTGGGCATATAATTATTTATCCGCTGGTAGTATATGATGCATTAAATTAGATTAAATGATGGATAATTGATCAGTTTTAATGATGAATCATATATGGATAAATCAAGATAAGGTATTAGTAATATGAAAGAATAAACTAAAGTAGAAAGGAAGCTTACTTTGTTTATATGAATAATCGGTAAGCTTAAAAAGGTAGTAAATCGTGTTTAATCATTTTAAATTTTATTTATCGGTAATCCCATAAGGATTTTAGAATCAAGAAAGGGCCTAGGCCGTGAACCTATTGTTCACACCGAATTGCATTATTGTTTTAATAACTGACTAATATGTTTTACAAACTAATTCAGGGTCGAAATTAGCCAACTACACATAAGTTGTGATTTTAAGAAAATCGAGAAAAGGGTTAGATTAATAAAGACAAGATTTATATGTATAAAAAATTATTATAAGTCAAAATTTCTTTAAATGACTCCGTAACATCTTTAATATATATTCAGTCTACGAGTATACGTTAAGGGTGTTACATATGATTCGAATCTTATGATTTGAATTGATAGTACTTTAAAAAGGGTTAAACCCACTTGTAATATTGTTAATTAGAATAAGAAAGAAAGTTTTGTACATATTGTAAGTGTAACATAGATTAAATATATGAATGTGGCTGCCCAATTCCAGTCAAATAATGAATTTTGATAAAGGATAACATATGGCAAATTGGCTTGATTAAGGTGTGATTGAATGCTACTTGAGGCAAGCTCAAGCTAGATAAGTTTCATGTACCTGTTATACTTATCTAGATAATTTGAAACTAGACTTGAATGTGAATTGTATGAATTAAATTAATGATTCGAGGCACTTAATGCCTTTCAATTGAAGAGATAATAAATTTATAAATACAAGCCTTGATTCGAGTTAGCTTAGACACATTTGGCATGCCATAGAGTCCGTCGAGCTCGCAAGTTTGGACTACAGTCCTTGTTGTCAAGATCAAGTGATCTTTTGGTACAATTGGTATCCATGTTCAGTACTGAAATAGATCTGGTACTTTGTGTACCCCTGTTTTGGTACTATCTGTACCCTTGTTGTTACACTCATAGTGGATTCGAGTTTCTAGTAACTTGTTAATCAAGGCTCATGACAACTTAAAATGTATATTAATGAATCTTGACGCTAAGATGAGAATTTGGAATGCATATTTCCTTGATATGTAATGGATTTTGATCCTTTGATTTAGTAAGGACAAAATGTCCCTAGTTAAAGTTAGAACTATGTTCTATTGCAAATGACAAATTGGATAGACTTGGAAAATTGCATGGATTAATGTTAATTTACTATGAACCAAATTGAATGCTTGCTTGTAATGAAAGAAATGTTGTGATCCCCATGCTAGATCGAATGTTTGCTTGTAATGAGAGAAATATTATGATCCATATGCTAAATTGAATGCTTGCTTGGCTTGATTACAATAAATGAAGTGGTTATGATAAAGACGAAATGTGGAATTGGATGCTCAAGGAATGAAATAATTAGGCTAGTTATATGATATGGTAGTTGTTTATGACTTGTATGTCTTATGCAATGAGTAGTTAATATCTGATATGAAAGTTGGGTAAGTTAAAGAGTTAGTAAAATAACCATTAGTATCAAGCGTTTATTGAAAGCAGTGTTATGTTTTCATGTGTGTGTAGCATGTGAGTTAACTAGAAGTCGAATCTAAAACACTTTTAAGACCAAATATTCTTACCAATTGAACCAAGGTTACGAGATGTTAATCAAGATGTATGGGAAATGATATAAATATAAAATAAATTATTGTCAGTTGGATTGCATTGTTAATAATTGGTTGTTTCTAAAGGATTACTTAGCTATGTTCCTTGGTCCGGACGATTGTAATTAATCCTACGATAGGAGTGTAGTATCGATCAGATTGCTTGTATTATAAGTAAATAAGACTTATTCTGTATAAATGGTTTAGACTAGTGTCATACCTAGTAACCTAGGAAAAATCCATGATTAGATTAATTCATTCTGGAATTTTAGGTTAA